>JAOXJK010000001.1:181382066-181393263 GCA_025774025.1 Xenus cinereus | reverse complement strand
TAGACATGGCTCTTCAGGGCATGCTCTAGTGCCCAAGATTATTGGTTTGTGGGTGGGTGTGATGTGGTGGAGTGTTGGGTGTGTTGTTGCGGGTTTTTTTCTTTTTTGGGGTTTTTTTTTTTTGTGTGTGTGGTTGGACTCTATGATCTCAGAGGTCCCTTCCAACCATGATGATTCTGTGAAAATACAACTAATTGTTTTTCCCCCACAACTGGAAGACTTAATAAGGCCACACTCCACAGTGGTATTCCTGGCACCTACTGAAGGAGAAATTTGCATTGCTGCTTTTTCCTCAGTTTTTGCTACAGAGTGCTTTTTTTCTACCTACCTAATTATTATCATAACACTTACAGCAACTTAATACTCTTTCACATCCTAATTCTGTCAAATCTGGTGACCAACAGACACAAATAGATTTATCATTACAGAGGGGTGTTCACAAAAGCCTGGATACTACACAACACAATGACAGAAGTTTAAGCAGTGACAAGACAAAAGGGCCTAACAAAGAAAGGCACAGCATAAGGAAGAGGCTCAATGAAATCAACATGAAATGTTTCCACACTGCATGTTGCTGTTACATGAGAAGTGACAAAAACAGGGGTATTCCACAACTTTTTTGTCAGTAGTGCAGTTTCATACATGCTTCAGCCTGTAGCACGTTACAGCTGCCAATTCAAGCTTGCCATAAGGTGTATTTTCCCCGTGGGCTCAGTACGGCGGAGCAGGTGTGCATTCCTCCTTCACCCAGGTACTCCTGGCTGCTATGCTTCCCCAGGAACCAAGGGCAAGGCTCGTCCTCAGGTCCAAAAAACTTCCAGTAAGAAGGAAAAGCTTCCCTGAACAGGAGACGACACTTTCTAAGTATTGCCAAAGACTAAACAATGAACTTACAGAACCAAAAAGACCAGAAAACCATCACCCAATCCTAATGCATGAAATGTGATTTTGCCTTCTCCAACATGAAGACAGCAGGTAGATATCTTTCAAACAGCTGAAGTAATAAAGCCCTATTTTATTTAGATTAGAGCCCCACATCTGAGTGACTCAAGATGCAAGCTACTATTTAAAATTTTCCCACAATTAAGGTGTTTAGAAGTACTCACCATGTCCATTCTTTAGTACCTACTGCGAGATAAATTTATTCTTAATTTCCTACAGTCCTTAAAAGATATGTCCTGCCTGCCAGTTTGAGACTTGTAAAGATTACTCACAATTCCTTGCAATCTGTCAAATCAACCATCCAGTGCAGAAGTCACAAGAGTGGACAAATACAAGTGCCCAAGGCGTACAAATATGCTAAAATGAGGAAAATTCTAGAAACAAAATACACCGATGCATCCCTAGTGGAAAGAACAAAGTATATACAACAGATGTTAGTCATGTCACTTAATGCACTACTGGAAAAAGCTTGAATGCAGTGATGTAGCTAGTGGAAAAATGTATTAGAATATAATTACCCAGAGATCCATAAGGTTGCAGCTGAACTATTAAAGTTAAGAAGCATCCTGAAGAGTTCTGTGTTTGTTATTAAGAATCAGAATGGTGTAGAATGATTTTAATTTTTTCTCCATATATTTACCATAATTTCTAGTCAGTTTCAGATGTAGCATCTATGGTATAGCAGCTTGTCTTTTTCAGTTCTGCACTAATTATTTCAATTGACACACAATTTATTTAAAAGATTTACAAGTATTTTTCCTGTTTTAGAAAAGTGTTTTGTGGAAAATTTGCTAAAACATTTTCCAACAGAAAAGAGAAGTGTTGTTTTTGGTTTTTTTTATTAGAACAAAGATGCTCCGTGGAACATTTCTATTTCACTAATTGGACAATCTCCTTTTAAATAAAATGAAACCGAAATGGCTATTCCCTTCAGTCCTATTGTTCATAATACTGAAGTTGCAGATAGGCAATACAGGAAAATTAGAAAAAAGTATAGTTTCATAAAGTAAATCAACAAAGTCTGGCATTCACTAGAAACTATAAATCGAAATAATTAAAAAAGAAGATATGCAAAATGTTTTAATAAACACCAGAACTCCCTATAGGAAAAAAGAATCTACATCCTCTACCATAAATATGGAAATATTTCAACTGTAGCTCTCAAGTGGTGTCACAGACACTCACTAAACACAATTCTCAAAGAAGTCTGAGAAACGTGATACACATCTCTGTTCATACTATGTTACCACTGGGAGGCAAATACTAAAAGCTGGAAAATGAATGCAATACCGTTATGAAGAAAATACTGATTGATAAGCAAATGCAAGTTGCACTTGAACAGACAAAACAATTCCTGGATCCAACTCACTCTCAATAGTTCCTGCCTGTTCTTCTTAAAGCAAGAATGGCCAAGCCATGCAACAGCAGACCTTAGCATTGCAGGAGTTAAGCATATTATAGTAAATCAATACTTACTTCAGGTTACCTTCATACTCCAGGTTGTGAACTGTAATGATTTAGGAGCAGTTTCAAATGCAGTTCACGTATTCATGTTATGGGTACTATAACCTATACGAGAATGCATAGTAGATAACTGGAAACACTCCAGCTGTTCAAGTTTAATGCATTTGCATTTATGAGCCAGCAGGTTTTGAATCTGAGCCAAAGAGGCTAAGCTCTTACTAGTAGCTGATGTAGAAAATTAAACTTTTGAAGGTGAAGACTACATAGAGAAGAACTAGACACTGATAAACTAGTCATCCAGAAAGGCACAATATGTTTATGGACACCTCATCTTGTCCAGCACAACCATTAAATGCCTGACTGTACATAACACCACCAGTGCAACAGAGACTATCTGAAAACACCACATTCTGGTTTTAAATATTATAATTAGCTTCTTAAAACACCATCCACAGTCCTTGTATGGATCAAGTACATGTAACTTCAAGCTGTTGCATAAGAAGAATTCAGTACCTCTCAACTATTTGCCCCTCCCTCTTATACCTTCAAAGAAAAGAAGCTTAAACTGGTTTTGTAACTTTTAGGAAGCAATATGTGCAATCATATCACAAATCAGAATTAAGCTGTTCATTTTACTCAGAACTAATTTGATAGTGTGCAATTAAAAATCAGTGAGTAAACTGTCTGCACCTGGGTGCAAACTCATGTCTAGTCTTTCGCAGGTACATCAAGCTGATTCACATGTTGTTTAGGACCTACACTGCGGCCTCCTTTGTTTTACAGGAACAACTTCCTTTTAGATGCTCTTGGGAACCATCCTCAAAGAGAAATGAGGAAAGTGACCTGCATAGCGTATTTTTTGCACCACTCCAATGCAATTCTACTTAATTTATGCTGTGTTGATTTGAACTATGGGGCTGTGTTGTTTTACATTCTTGTTACTCTCAAGAACTTCCTTAAGTCCTGCTAGTTTTATACCAGCTAAATTAGGTTCTTCTAAGCTTCTGCCAGGACTGGATTTCCTTCAGTTTATTTTCTGAAAATCACATGAGTTCAAAAACAATTTGGCCTTTCCCCGTTAACCATTACTCTTGCCTTCACTTCTGTTTAAGAACAAGCTTATTTTTTGTGAAAACAAGCAAATTCAATGCCAAGAATCAAGCTACTTCCTCATTCGATATCAACTCCCTCTTTTCGGTAGCTATTGAGTAGCAAGGACAAATTTTCAAAATAATTTTTCATATGACTGCTTTAAGGCAAACTAAAAACATGGATATATTTTTATTAATGTGATGCAACTGGTCAGTGAGATAAATTTATTGCAGAGACAGCTGCCCATGCTGGAGCTACAAAGACTGCACGATTCAAGCAGAACAAGCAGCTTTTAAAGAACTCTTATGAAACAGCTTTTTCCTGCTCATTCTGAAAAATGAAAACTATGCTATCCAAATGCAAAATGACATAGGATCGATAGTGTTTTGAGGCCTAATAAACACATTTGAAAGATGTTCTTTTACCAAGACTTCAAAAAGCTGTTCAGTTCTGCTAAATCATACTAGCCGTCCCCACTTGCACTGCTGTAAGCAACTGGTCAACAATATAGTGAATTAAAGCAGAGGACAGATGCAGTTTAAATTAGTCTTATAAAAATTTGGTCAGTTTTAACATAAAACAGTTGCCTGATACATTTCACTTATGCAAATACACAAATGAATGCCAAGCATAGGAATAAGCAGAGGGGAACTGCTTCTTCCAGTGTCAATGCACAGCATTGATGAGGCTACTGACTACAGTAGTAAAAAAGGTCAAGAGACAGTCACCCTGGCAGGTGCTTCACTTCCCTAATATTGAACTTAGTCACAATGCTACTGAAGCAGTTACTTGCACACTATATAAAAAAAAATTAAAGTGGGGTAAGTCAAACAGTATCTCAAGCTGAATGCAACTCTTGAAAACTAAATATGCTAGTCATGCAAGAGCTCTCCAATGGAAGAGACTCTGCAACTGCAGAAGGGGAAGACAGCAAAACAAGAGCGGGTTTCTCAGATGATACCAGCACTCCCTTCTCCCAGGTTCCACCCCATCATCCAAAAGTTTTAGTCAGTTAAAACACCATGAGACCAACTAGTTTGATTGCCTAATCAAGTCAAGAGGACAAAGCTGCTCTCAGGTTACTATTTTACATATGAAGTTGCAACACTGAATAGTTGTCAATTCATTAACGCAAATAAAGCCACAAAATCAGAAATTAATCTGTTTGGAACTGAGTTGCCATGATGTACACAATTAAATGTACTGGGGTACTTTTAAGATGTATTACTTGAATTATGGTCATTTACTCTCACCATTGAAAAGGCATCGAGCAGAATATGCATGTGTACTAATAGTTATATGTGGGTAGTCAAGTTATTAGCAAGCCTGAAGAAATTAAAACAAATTAAATTTCAGATGCATCTAAGTGATCATTGTCATCAGTCACTATTCACTTCCACAGCTTCTTCTAGTCCTCATCTCTCAGTAATTTTTTTCAACATCTACCTTCATACAAGACTAAATGGGTAAAGAAATAATTTTCTTCTAGTGTGGTCTTCCCCATTTACATTTTTAGTAGAGCCTGTAAGATTTGCAGAGGCATGGTAACTCTTGTGGCTTATGATATTTACTCTTAATGTAGAAAGTCTCCTAACAGCCTATCAATAGATACGTTGAAATATTAGTGAATAGTTAGTCATGTTTCTCTCTCATCGCCAAGACATTGCAAGTCACCAAAGTTTTTGCGTTGGACCTTCTTATCCATTCAATTTGTTTACAGATTAGTTTTCAGCTACATGCACATTTTTTGCACATCATTGCTACTTGATTTGCTACCACCATCTAAAACACGTTCCTCTGTCCCAAAGTAAAACTAATCTAGTTGAGGTTCTGTTGCTTATGTCTCAGTTTCCTTTTGTTAAGTCATCCAGTTCTTCCAGTTAAAAGAACATCAAACTCTGAACAACAAAACCCTGCAGTCTGAAAACTGGAACTCAGAGAAGGAGTTATTTTGTAATCAAAGGAGTAAGACATGGTATTGAGTATACTACATGATCAAGGGGAAGAGACAGCAGCTCGGCAGTAGCCAATGCTTGTAGGATCTTGTATAAGTAGAGCTTGGGCTTTGTTTACCATAGACATTGGATTTGTACAGTTGGGAAACTCCCAACTTCCTTGTAAATAGAATTTACAAGGAAGTATTTACACTTGTGAACCACAGGGTTTTTTACCCTATACTGCACATAAAGTTCTAGGTTTGTCCATTTTCACCTCAAGTTACACAAGATCAAAAGACATTAAGACCTGAGCTTCACAGATTTAAATGCAGCCAATGTACAAAAAACCCAAAGCAATTCAAGAAGAACTGTCATGCAGAAGGTGAAATTAACATTTGTGTGCCACACATTGCTTTTCACGCCCAGTTACTGAATTGAGTCCGTATTTGTCTCAGCATACATCCTTTTGGAGCTTGTTGCCTTCCTTGCAGACAATTTCCCAGACTTTGATAAATAGTTTTTTCAAATCATAGAGTGCATTGGTTCAATTTTGTAAATTTTCATAGTTGTGAAACAGTTTTTTCAACACTACATTACAGAAGCCTGTACGTTGCCAGGAAGTAGAAAGACTTGTTTTAGTGCTTCTGGAAAGCAGAAGACACTTATCACATCTCACACAGAAACTGTTGTGCTTCTCTCTTGCTAATGGATGATAAAAATGAGGTCTACCAGTTAAACTGGGATTAAAAAATCATAGGTATTTTTCATTTTTGACAACTCTTTATGCCCAAAGTAAGTAAATATGTAATAAGGTAGAACATCTTCCATTGCCTATAAACAAAGAGGTTTTGCAGCATATCTTTTCAACTGTCCTAAATGTTTTGATGCAAATCTGGAAGCAAAGCCAGGGGGGAGGCACACTACAGGCATATTCAGCACTCCTACTTAACTCCTGCAGACTGCTGTTGGGATGGTGTTTGGCACCCAAGATACTAAACTGAAAGAGAGGGCACCAGTGTTAACTTAGGTGATGCTTTGACTGTGAAACTGTATGACCAGAAGAGCGTCCAGGCATTCTGAAAAAGCAAAAATTTACATGGAGACAAAAATATGAATTCAGTTCAGCAAACCGGTAGATACACAGGTAACTCTGGTGGGACTGAGACCAAAAAAAAAGTGCCTGCCTAGACATAAATGGTGAAAGTTTATTTGGAGCCATGAACACGAAGAGGGCAAAGCATGTCCAGGCTAACTCAATTTGAGAGGTGCTGTGAAGCCACCACCATGAACATGGCGTTATTTTTTTAATAAAGCATTTGGAAAACACAAGAGTATTCCAGTCCTGAGGTACTAAAACTGTAAACAGAAAAGCATTCTAAACCAACACAGCCAAGAAGAGTAGGAGCACAGTCCTCTACACAGTTGTGCCATCAAAATGAGTTTCTGCAGCACATACTCTTACCAAAACAGATGATTAATACACTCAAGAAAGGGTTCATGAACCAGCAGGTGAGTATAAAAAGGCTTCTCATTATACATGGTAGTCCAGCATCAAAATAACAGCTAAAAAATCTATTTAATTATTGATAATAAAATAGCAAATTCTATTTCCATTTTTTAAAGTCACCTATGACAGCTTAGCAAAAAAGGCTGAATATTTTCACTGGTTACACGCTCAAGAGCACATGAGCAGCTGGAACAGGACCAGATCTCAGGGGGGCAGATGGAACAACGACGACTTCAAAATATTTGTTCCATCTGAAACTAAATCTAATTTAATTGGAACAATTAAAGATGACAACCTACAAGAAACATGTAATACTATTAAGTGTTAGACACTTTCTAAACATCCCTCTACCCCATCAGCCCTACAAAATACAGACCCCAAGATGACAATCCAAAATATTACTGGACATAAACAAAACCACTAAACTTTATTAGCCTTTTTCTTAAACTTGTCTATCCATAGTGTTTTTCTACTGGCATCAAGTGAACATCAGCACTAGGGAAGCTCAAAGTTTACTGTATATGGCAAAAAAAGAGACAAAAAATGGTCACTTCTGTAGCTCAGGAAACATTGGCCCCACGAGCAAAATAAACATTGTTTGTGTTTGCTGAACAGAAAAGCAGCAATGTACTTGTTCCAAACTATTATCACTTTCCTGAGATACAGACAGTATCTTTTAGTTAAACTAAAGAGTTGACAGTCCAAGTCAAATCTATTTTTACTAGATCTGGTCCTACAGGAAAAGCAATGCCTCATGATTCAACGCGTGCACTATAAACTGCAGCCAAGTTGAATTTTGCTACAAATTGCCTGGGAATTTCCCCAAGCCAAGTCTTAAAGAAATGGATGATAAAACATAGAAGTGTTATTGACAGATACAACAGAGAGAATTCAATTCATATTTTAGATTACAGAAATGCACCAATGAAACACGACATGTTACCTGTAGACATTTTATCAGAGGTTGAACTAGAAATCCTCTAAAAGTTAGAAGCTGGAGGTCATAAAAAGGTACAGAGTTGCTCGATGCTGGAGGAAGACAAGAATTCCTCAGGTTCCAGGAGGCACCAACAATGAACATCAGTGGCTGCAGACAACAACACTGACTGGGAAGCAGGCCTGCAGCCTCACAAAAGCTGTCTTCTGTAGTGTCTGTGAATGAACAAGACTGCACCTTTGCCAGTTTCCTCCACCTACCCAAAAAGGGGGACTGGGCTAGGTTATAGGATTTGCCACCTTGACAGAGGTATCAATAGACAATCAGAACACCAGCACTTAACACTTTCCAAGCATTCGATAGTTCTAGAGATCAACACATTTACAATAACATACAATATTTCAGGAGTGACCTGCCAACAAGGTAAATTAGCACGTTGCCTAAAGCACCTAGAAGTTAAAAACATTTAAGAGAAAGTAATGACGAAGATGAAAAATTGTACCTCTCCTGAAGTCAGGCTTTAAGCGTTTGCTTCCCAGTAAATCCTAAGACAGAACATTGCAGTAGCATGTTCAGTTAAGTAGTCAGAGTTGCAATAACAATTATGAAGGATCTCTTTGAGGTATCGAGCCAAAATGATCATCAGCATAACACTGAGTTAGCTGATAGAGGTCCAAATTTGAGTAAAATTAAATGGTCACAAGGCAAAGAATAAACAAAAGCATCCCAAGATCCACCGGACTCACAGCCCAAAGCAAATGAGTTATTAGTCTGAACCATAATTCAAGTTTCTGCAATTCCATCACATTATTGCCTATAAAAATCAAAAGCTTTTGACTTTTAAGTTCACAGCTAGTAGAAACCCCAACTTGAAAAAGGTAGAAATGCCACTAACAGACTGAAGGCAGATAACCTAAGCGCTGCGTGTGATGACCTGAGCCTCACATAACTCATACACCTAGAGCCTGTCATATCACAGAAAGCCTCAGAAGATCTCCATCTGCCCTGAAAAACCCGAGACACTCATCTAATTCTGTTTTAACATTATAATCTACAGTAGTCAGCCTGTGACTCTGCTGAAAGCAGATTGCTCTCCTCCTGACCGAGTGACACAAGCAACTGATCACCAAGTCCTGGCCCTTCTGAGGACAAGGACCTGCATCTCTCCTAACTAAGCATGCATCTGCCAAAATCAGTGTTTGATGCTCCAACATAACCAATTCAGCATGTCAGTTTCCCCCGCAAAAGTCACCAGAAAAACCATTCTGGTGTAGTTTGCCAAAACAAGTCTCAGATTCAATCCCTATGGGTCAAGATGACTTACTTACATTCTGTATACACACACAGACTGAACCTAGAACTAGATGTTGCATTTGCAAACTTGACCAGCACCCTTCCTGGTCCCACATGCTTGGCAGGAACACCAGCTATTAAGAACTCTATCCCACGTGCAACATTGAGCACTATAGATACTGAGATATTTCCAGCTTTGACATATGTGCACAGCCCTCTCCCTACCTGAAAGCTTGCTACTTCCCCATTCATCATGTGATTAAATTTCATAATTATTTGGGACCATTTCCTTAAAAAAAAAAAAGCAGAAAAAATTTAACTGATTCTACTTTCTGATTTTTAAGGACTGCTGAGTTGCTGTGATTCGTACTATTTCATTATTCAGAACATAAACACATCTATGGATGCAGATTCACATCATGGCTACAGTTAAATTTCTATGCTGCGTAAAGCAGAAAGTTACCCATTGCCATAACAACCAAACAGCTTCTTTTAAGCTCAAAGCTTAGAAGCTATAGCTCCCAGTCCTGCTAAGATAGAACCCACCATGTAATGAGCAGCAAACAATTAAGAGATTTTAAGTCTTCATGATAATTTAAGACATTCACAACTAGGTATGTATTTGATCAAATGCAGACTCAACTTCTAAAACCAAAGAACATTTCACAGAAATTACTTCATGATGTGAAATGTTCTGGAGTAACACCTGACATCCAAGGCAGCTAATAAATTTCCTTTGACAAGGTTAAACAAATTACCAGCACGTCTTGATATGCCACTCATAAAGCACGATTTGCTCCTACCAAACATGTTTTCCCTTGTTTCTACTGCTTATTTTCTTTACTCTGCACAATAAAAATCAGCTGAAAAGTTTCATTTTTGTTTCTGGTTGGTTTCACTTTCTAGTTGTCTGGAAGCAACAGAAAGTTTCTGTTTAAAACCAATCTTGGATAATACTCAGGAAAGGAGGAATCGGGCGTGAATCTCGCTTGAAAGAATGCCTCTGCTTAGCACTCGGCAAGGTGATGGTAGTGTTTTCAGGAAGATTTTTTTTTATCTACGTACAGAAACAAACGCTCAATCCCTTTAGCTAGGAGTTCCGAGGGAACCTTCACGGCTTAGCATGAGCACAACAACAACAGCAGCAATAAGAAAGAAAGAGGTGTTGAAAACCACCACTTCCTTCTTCTCCTCCCCGCCTGTCACAGCCGGCCCTCAGCTGTTTCGGGTCGCGCTTCGCATCTGCTTCTTTCTCCTCCCCGAACAACCGCCCTCCTCCTCCTCCTCCTCCCGCGGCAGCCGCCCAGCAGCCCTGCCCCGGGGAGCCCCGCTGACAGCGGGAGGATCCCCCACACACCCCCCAGCCCCGGCCCCTCCGAGCGGCGGAGAAGAAAGCCCGTGAAGGAAAGCGGAAAGTTTCTTCAGCGGGGTTTCAGGGCTCCCCGGCCCTCCTCGGGCAGGTGGGGGGTACCGCTGTCTCCTCAGGGGCCCGGCATCGCGGGCAGGTAGAGGGGCTGCCCCCATCCCCTCGCACCCCTCTCCCCGCCCTGCTGAGGGGAAAGCGGGGGGGGGCGGTTTGCCACCCCGCCTCCGGGCGGCCAGCGAGCCTACTCACCGCCATGGCCCCGCCGGCTCTCCCGGCTAACGGTTCGGTCTCCGCCACCGGCGGGCAGCGGCACCAGGGCGGGGAGCGGAGGGGAGTTCCCCGATGGCGCAGCTCGGGCAGGGGCGGCGCCGCGCCGGCCGCTCCCCCCACCCCTTTACCCGCCCACTCGAGGTACCTGCGCTTCGGCCGCCGCCGCTCCGCCGCCGTCTCCTCCCTTCCCCGCACCTGTCACTGCCTCCCGCGGCCGCCGCCACCGCTGCTGCTGCTGCCGCCACCTTCGCCTCGTCGCCTCAGCGCTCCCCGTAGCCTCGCCCGCCGCCGCGCGGCCGCCATCTTTGTGGAGAGCTGGGAGGGGCCGCGAGGGGGCAGTTGACTCCGGCGCGCAGTGCGCCTGCGCAGAACGCGCTCTCTGTGAGGGA
>JAOXJK010000001.1:181365686-181381966 GCA_025774025.1 Xenus cinereus | reverse complement strand
GTGAGGGAGGGGGCGTCTGTTGGAGGGAGGGGCGGGGTCAGGGCTATGGGCGGGGCTGACGGGGGCGGGGGGCGGGGCCTGCGGGGAGGGCGGGGCTGTGTCTGTGGGGCAGAGAGGTGTGGGGCTGGGGCCTTGGACCTAGCTTTGGGCTGGAGCTTGGCCCTGGCCCTGGGCTGGGTTTTGGCTTGGAGCTGGACCTTCACCTTGGCTCTGGTGCCTGGGCTTAGGCCTGGGCTGGGCTTTGGCCTGGGGCTCGATCCTGGCCTTGGCCCTGGTGCCTGGGTCTGGCCTGGGCCGGGGCCTGGGTCGGGGACCTGGCCCAGGCTGGGCCCTTGCTGGGGCAGAGTGAAAGGTGAGGAAGGGCTGCCCCTTCCCTATGTGTTGAGGCAGCCGTTAGCACAGCAAAAGTCAAAGAGCTTTCAGTCTGCCTGCCCTGAGGCCAAGCAGAGCCTCAGTGTCTATGAGCACCACAGGTGTCCCCCACCCAGTGTCCAGGCTCATAGTGTCCAACATCTGAGAGCAAAGGGGAAGAAATGAGCTTTTCCAGGCACTTACGCAGGGAAAAACTATCATCCCTCAACACCTGCAATGTTCAGCTGATGTCCTGAATGCTAATTTGTGATTATCCTTTGCTTAATGTTTGTCCTTTCAACCGTTATGGATTGAAATGATTTTACTACAATGTTTGGCTTAATGACCTTCTGCAGCAGTGGACTGAACAGAATGAAATGTTTCATAAAGTGATTTTGTTAATTTGCCTTTAAGTTCTCTGTTATTAAGTCAATAAGTTGCTATCTCTGTTGCATTTCAGCCGTGTTCATATCATTTTTATAGCTTAACGGTGGGCAGAAGGTAGCTCCTATCAACAAAGGATGCGCCAACTGATACTTTGCCATCTTGGTTGGTCATCGTAGGTCCCCTTGCCAAAACTTGGGCATTCACTGGTAGTGTTCTAGACTACGGTATGTCAGATCTCAAAAACTAGAGAGACTTGGGCCCGATCAATATTTGGACGAGCTACCTCGTTAGGTACTGCGGAAAGTGCTGCTGGTGATTCATTCAGTGGCATTCATCTGTCTATGAGTCAGGGCTGAACAAATGCCACTGCACAGCATTTGTGGCATTATCCGAGGGCATAAAACTGGAGATCTGTGCCAATTGCAGCTGTTAGGAGATCACTGATTTTTCTACCTTACTCCAGTTTCAATATGGGTTTCCAGAACTACCCAACAGTTTTGGTGGAATACAGCAAAGGGTTTCCACAGTTGCTTTTGTCAGGCCCCAGTCTTTAATGGTGGTGGGGCCAGGAACAGCAACGGCGATGGTGGCCACGGGCATTACTGTAGGCAGCCCCAGATGCTGGCTTTGTGTCAGACCATATGGTTTTGAATTGGTGCATGCACTGATTGTACGTGCCCCGCTGCCTCGAGAGCCCTGGGAGAGAGCATCCCTCACACGTACTCCTTGCTTCCCAGGGATGCTGCTACCTCATGTCCCTTGCATGTGAAATTAAGAAATCTGTGCAATGTTTTGGGTGTATGGGTGCAGACATACAGCTGGAACAAGGAAAAGCTGAGAGTGTTTTGGACTCTTCTCCCTATCCAGACACTGGTCCTGGTGGTACGTAAGTCTGCATTGCATGACACAGTCATCCGTCTCCTTCCTTCCTTTTCAGGTCATATAAATATGTGTATATAAAATTCCATTTTCCACTGGAAGACCAATTAAAGCCACCTGAAAATCATTCCAAGTAATATTAAAAGTGGGTGGAAGGCATGGGAGAGCCAATATAGCAATGTCCTTATCTCTTTTTAGGGATTCATGCATAAATGGATTTTTCTAAAACAAAACTAAATTAGATTGGGATTATTTATGAGCCCAAATTGTCTATACAGATCTCAGCTGCTTCTAGATGATTAACCAAATGCTCTTGCTTTCATCCATTGCAGAACTTCCTGGGAGGACCCATGGAGGCAGAATTTCTTTACAGTATCATACCAGATATACATCCAAGTGCTAATGATGAACATTTATGAAATTGATGTTGTAGCTAAAGCCAATAGAGAAGAGGAGATATATTCATCAGGGAAACGTTTTCAAGAGTACCCTCTTAAGATACAGTTTTGACTCTGTAGTAACGCACCCCTTCTGTGGCTCTCATTTCTTCAGTCAAATAAAGGTACTGTCTCCAGAGAACTGTGAAGAATCAGTGTTATAACAGTCATTATTTCACGTTTCCATTGATTTGTATTTACTCAGCAAAATATGTAGAAATATAGCACCTGGGATCAGAACTGGGAACTCATGCTAATTTTAAAATTTACATCACTTGATCCAGTTCTCCAATTCTCTCCACCCTTGCAGGAAAGGGGGAGAGCCTCCCCTTCTAAAGTTAAAATAACGTGGCTTAAGTTGGAGGGTTCAACAAGTCTTCTACACGCAGTGCCCCCCTCCATAGTGAGTGACCTGTCTTTACACCTCCAGCCGAATTTATGTGTCACCTGTGCCAGAAGGGAGAAAGGTGACCACTCGTGGTAGTGGCAGCTCTGCTGTTGTCATGTGGAGCTCCTCGAGTCTGTAAAAGCACTGGTTGCCAAATGCAGATCAGCAGACCTGCAGTCAAGCTTTACGATGTCTTGTGTACCACCGGGTTTATCATCCAAACTTCAGTTGAAAACTCTAATAGAAACATTTACCAGAAGGGCAGCAGGTTGGATTGTGAACTATGAAAGCCATGAGATCAGTAGCACTGCTGTCGTCTACCAGACAAGTAGAGTGTAATACAGAACAATTAAAGAAGTGCAGCCAGTGTTTATTTTCTAAAACGGGTAACTAATGCATGAATATAGCTCCCCTGAAATAAACAAGCTATAAGATGATAGGAGGTTTATAGGGTGAGTGAGGTTTAATTTTGATGTATTGGTAAAAAATTGCTGAAAGCTCAATTATCACTAAATTGAGTGATTCCTTTGTGTCATCTTAGGCATACTGCATCTTCACCTGAGCTGCATAACACTCAGTGTGTTTGTCCAGATAGCTTTCAAAGAGGCTGCTGAACAGTATAAATTATTTGCTGGTTTCTGATTTGTATGAAAAGATTTGAACTGTAAAAATCCCACTTTAATATCAGAATGATGTATCAAAATCAAAGTTTGATCAATGCTGGGCATGATTCATTTAAATGGTAAAATACGTATTTGTGGGGAAAAAGGAGTCTGAGATTTAATGGGTATGATCAGCTGTGTTTTCACATAATTTGGCAAACTAGTAGAATTCAAAACACATTGAGCAATGGCATATAATAACATGTTTATCTTGTCTATAACTGTTTTTTGACACTTGTTAAAGAATAAATATTGTATGATATATTTTAGCATACCTTTGTCAAAATGCTGATGGACACCTTAAATAGACACAAATCCACAATTCTTTGGCTTCTCTACCTGCTTTTCAGGACATGGATGATGAAGTAAGTCATTCTCTGACAGGATTAAACCAGCTGAAATTTAAGAATGATGGTACCAAAATGAATATGAGGATTAAATAGATGAAAATGCTAATCCAGTCAGAGAGAACAAAATTCAACCATTCAACTGCTGCCTTAGAGAAGTAACGCTAACACAGTATGAAGAATTTGGGGGAAGTTGCAGTTTGTTAAATTCAGAGGATAGCTGGAAGTTGCCATTTCACCGCTTACTGATTCATCTCATTTTCTGGAAGAAATTCCACTGATTTCAATGGGATTACTTACAGAATCGGATGTGGCTTAACAAGAACAGGCATGGCAGATTGTTCGCTTAAGAAATTCAGGTGCTAAATCAAACCAAACTCTTATGAGAAAAAATTAATTAGTTAAAAATTTTCAAACTTGGTTCCAAAATTTAGGCTTTGAAAACATTAGCTGGAGCCCGGCTGACAGAGCATTCTAATTGTGTGGCATTTAGTTTCTAATATGTTTATTTGCCAAATGGGATGTCAGGGATTACATGCACAGGAAGAGGAACTACATGGTTTAGACCCCAAGTTCATTTATCTCACTTTTTAAAATGGAAATATATGCATATATGGCACAACACTACTTGATATCATATTACTTCTAAATCTCAAGTCAAGAACCCTACATACAAATGGTGAAAAATTCCAGACAATCGTGTTCACCTTGGCATTCTCGAAACTGATCGTCTTGTACTTTGTAAATCTTTATTTGTGGAAACCAGCCACCAGTTGAACAGTGATTTCCCCATCATGAATTAAAGCTATGATTTCATATTATCTACTGCCTTGAAATGATACTTAAAGCAGTGGTTGTAGACACCAACAAAGCAGTATTTATTGACCTCATCACTTTTAAAAAAACGCTGATGTTTGTTTTGGCTTTGTGAGCTGAGATATTTCTGAACTGTCTTTAGTGATCTCCTAGTTAACAGTTGGCTTGCTGTAGATAAAGCTGAATAATCAGTCGTCCCTGGTTGTAATCAAAATGTTTACCAGAAGCATACTTTGAATTTGTGCTTCCTGCTTGGAGTTGGTTTGAAATAATTTTGTAGCCTTCCTTTTTAAACCGTGGTGAAAAGTTAGATGTTAAAAGATCAATTGTATGGAAACAGAAAGACTTACAAAACTCATGTGTGGAATTTAAGTGGCTAGGTTACCGGTACATACTAATTTAGAAGATTTTTCCTTCTTGAATATTCAGGAATTTCATACTCCAGTTTAGATTTTTCCAGATTTGCTGTCAGGATAAATGGTAGTTTTCATCTGATGGATCCCTTGAGTGTCAGGTGTGAATTGTCTGGTAGATTTGCTTTCTTTTGGTGAAAGAGCTGTACCTGGCAGAGTTTAGGGTGGGCTGACCGTGTTTAGGGCTTTTTGACTGAGTTGAGCAGCAAGGAAGTTACCTTTCCCATTTGAGCAGCTCTGCCTCTAACTCGAGGAGTTTTGAGAAACACAAGATTTCCATTATCTCACCCTGAAATGCTGGGTTTGGGGTTTCTGCTGTGACTCTTTTCTTCCAGCTCTTTGAAATACCAGGCTCATGTTGTGCTTGCAAACAAAGAAGTTGAAGAAAGTTTTTATCAACCTCTTCACATAAGGGTGTATTTCAAGCTTGTTCAGTAAAAAGGCCTCGCGGTGCAAGTCCTTGTCTGGCAAGATAACAGCCTGAGTTCAATGTGCTTGTGGAATACTAATTAGTCTCTTCATTCAGATTTTCCTGTTTTTTTTTTTTTTCTTCTTTTTTTTCTTTTTTGTTTTTCCCCAAGAAGATTGAATATTTTGCATGTCACCAAAATTCTCTGTGGTTTTCTGGAAGAATTTAACTGCTTCATGGTGGCTTGGAGAAAGCTGGTTCCTCTCATATTTATTTCAAGTCTTTTTCTTCCAAATGAAGCATCCAGAAGGTGTGAAAGCATCATCTGTATGTTTAGACAAGTACTGTTCACACCTAAAAACTCTGTGACAGTAGAAATCAAGTATACTTCACTAGCTTCAGAATAATGGAGCCATTGAAAAAATCTTCAAACCAAGGATGAGCACAAAGAACAGTCTTGTTTTCTGAAGTTCTATGCAAGGAAAAAGCTCGAGTCATGGTTGATGAGGTGTCTCAGAAATGTTAACAGTGTCAAGCAACTGGCAGTTGGTTCCTGTGGCAGGAAATAGCAAAGGCAGCTCAGTGCTACAAGCAGTAGAAGCTGGCCTTATTGTTGTTGGTGTTGTAGTTTCCTCCTTTTTAATCATCATGTGTTGTAAGTCAATTTATTTTTGCCCCTGGAGAATACGTATTTTGCTTTTGTGTGGTCACTGCTCATTTGGTAGGAATGGCACTGGCTAATGTACATACAACTCTTGGGAAAACTGAAATATTTGGCTGGTCACTTGGTTTATGCAATCGAATTTGCTGCAGAAAAGTTTGGAGCACGGCAGGATGAAGAAGGGGAATAGCCTATACCATGAAGGGCTGTTAAAAACAAAGACACCACCTCTGGCTTTGGAGTCTCTGAGACACAAATTGGAAAATATTGGGGAGAAGTATTACTGAGCATTTGCCCATTGCATTGCTGTTGGCCATTGCTGGAGACAGGATGCTGGGATTTTACAAAGAACTGCTCTTTGGTCTGACCCACTATGCCACTTTTCATCAACATCTGGGTTTATATTTTTTATGTGCAAAAAAAAAAAAAAAAAGAAAAGAAAAAGAAACAAAGAATAGGCTTAAAGAAATTAAATTTTGTTGTGTTAGTCTGTAAGGAAAAACTACCCCTTTGAAATCAAAGGCGCCAGCCAAGGTTTTGTCCAGTTCTGTATGTGGATATAGTTAGCGATGAACATTAGTCTACGTAAGGCATAAACAGAAAACATAAGTACCTGCTTTGGTCTTAGATTCTTGCCAGCGAAAATTGCTCAATGAAATGAAATCCTTTTGTTTTCCTTGAAACATCTCTTTGGTTCTAGCTGATTCTGTTTTAACACTGAAAACTATTCAATTCTACTTTATATTTCTTCCAAGGAACCTGTAGTCTTTTGACACACTTCAAACAGGAACAGTAGTAGGTAGTTAAACCTTGTGTGTGGCTGATTGTGAATACTACTGCAGATACTTCTGTGCAACCCAGGAGACTCGACTCCACTGGCTATAGAAGTGAGCAACTTCTGTTTATTTTTGCATGTTCCTACAAACAAATATACAACTGACAAATGTTCCCTAATGGAGTATTAAAAAAAAGAAACAAAAAGGAATAAAAATAAATAGTCTGATTTGATATTTTTTAACTCAAAGTGTTCTTTGAATCCAACCAACGGGTATGTTCAGTGATCATAACTTGAGCAGATTTCTTGTGCGCTGACCTTCCAAATGATAGCAGCCTTGCATTTCTTGGAGGGACCTATCTTTGGAAATGAGGGTCCCACAGTTTGAATTGTTGCTGATGGCTTAAAAGAGAAAATCTTATTCTTCTGCACAGTCTTTGCCCTTCTAGGAATCACTCCCTGTTTGTCCCACGGTACAAGAGCACCACTCCAAAGGCTCCAGCAAGTGAGAAGAGTCAGAGGGACACAATCTATGTAGTCAGCATGACCCTCTTGCCTCAGTAGACAGCCCTTAAGCTCTGTGTCATGCTGGGAAGTTCCAAAGTTCCACCACTGTCTCACCCTGGATTGTACAAGAAATACCTGTCCATGTTTGCAGATGAGATTTGCAGAAGGATGAAATCAGGGATGTAGCAGAGCTCTCTGTGGGCAAAGCTGTGGTTTGAAACTTTTGGCTGAGAAATAGGCATCAATCCCACAAGAAATAGCAATTATCTTTTACACATTTTCTTCATGACTGTTTTCTTTCTGTGGTAAGTACTTCAATGTTCTGAGCATTTATTAAAATAATAAATAGGAACTTCAGAACTATAGGAACTTCATCATTATTATAATGCTTCTTACATAATTCTCTCCCTCTCCGTAATTTTTAAGTTTAAGTTTTAAGTGTAAATTTGTGTTCTTCATACCAGTAACTGATGTGGACCGTCAATGGCACGCTTAAAATGAAAAAAAAAAAAAGATAGTTTGCTTCAGATCTCTTTTCATGTAGTGTTTTGGGTTTTCATCTTGCTGAGGGTATTAAGCGTGGTCCTCACTACAGAAACATTATTCTGGAGTGAGCAATTTGTTTCATGCAAAATTTGAGATGTCTGGGTCTGGGGAAATATTAATTTTGTGTTTCCTGCTAAAAAGCACAAGATTTATGTGATTTTTCCCTATTTCAGATTCTAGTCACACTGTGGCCTGTCATCGAAGACTTGGTTAACTCTTTCTCCTCTTTTCTTCCAGGATATTGTGTCTTCAGTCTTAGATCAGTCACAGATTCTTCCATTTTGGTATAATTTTTTGTACCTTTGGTTTAGGCACTATTCTTATATTTTATTTTCAGTGCGGTGCATCCCACCTCATTTTTTTTTTCCTATTCCATGTTTTTTTCTTCCCTCTGTCTTTAAATGAGAATGGACAAAGACCAAGTCTGCTCAGCTTGGCGAGTGTCAGACATAGAAGCCTTAAAATCTTTCTTTCCAATGGAACTTACTGACTGAAGATATAGAATGATGCAATGTATAAATCTTTTTTTGTTGCCTTCTGTATGTCTGCAGGGATTCAGCTCCTCTGAGAATTTTACTTGTTCCGCTCTCCAACTTAAGATTATTTTCTTTAATTTCTTTCTGCTGCTGCCACAATGGCATGTTCATTAATCACTCCAACCCAAGGTGCTTGAAAGAAATCGTCTTTATCTGGTGACACAGTTCCAACAGCTTTTGCCTAACAGAACATGTGCATTTACAGAGCTCCTCCCCTGGATATTTTTGTGTGTCTGGAGAGAGAGCCCACTGAAAGGTATAACCGACCGCTACAGGGAGAGCAGTTTGGCTGCAAGATAAGGAAAGCAGTCTAGACAGATCTGTCTCAGCACACGGGATAAGATTATTTTGCCTATCTAAAGTTATGTTCTAATCATTTAATGCATGTTTATATTTTTAGTGATGACATCCTATTTCTTCAAGGATTTTTATGAGAAGCAATCAGACTCCTCCAGCCTCACAACCTCCTACAAATCATGGTTTGTTTGGGATTTTAGGTCTGGTTCTCAGGGCTGCCGGCCTTGCTGAAGACATTTTATTACAGTGGAGAAAGAATTTCCATATTCCCACTAAAGAATTTTAATGCGAAATAGCTGAAGAATTTATGTTTATTCTAGTATCAGGTGTTTTGACATTTCAGCCTGCAGGGGCATTTGATGCAGGGCGTGTGTCAAAAAGATGTGGGGCTACGTCAGGAATGCTAAAGGCTAATGTGGACCACGATATGATACTACGTTGTTAGAGAATCAGTCAGTGTCTCTCCTGGGATAGATTTGTTCGTACCATGAGAGTAACCCCCAGATGCCCACAAGACCAGACTTGTGGGCTGGTAGATAGAGAACTTGCAATATAGTCTTACATACACCTCTTAGACCACTTTTCCTCTTTTCCAGGCACATTTCTCTTGCCTGCAGACAGTCTGCCAAGGAGTCTTATGTTAGTGGAAGGGGAGACTATGTCCAGCAGCATTTTAGAAAACGTTGTTGGAAAGTGATATAGCTGGAGTCACCACATATAGCTCTGGTCATCTCTGAAATAAGAATACAGCAGAAAAAGGTTTAGAGGAAGCAATAAAAATAGGCTGCTGTGTGAGGCAGAGACAGAAAGGTCAGGCTATTAGATGCTGTGAGGAACCAAACAAGGGATGATAGACTAGGTATATGCAAAATTTTCCTCAGTTCTGCAAAAGCATGATCTCAAGGGAGTTCCCAGTGAGGTTAAAATGGCAATACACCTCAAACAGATTAAATGTGTCTCTCCAAAAAGCACACAGGCTTTCAGAACTCATTACTGAGGCAAAAGTTTTCGGAGGAGTCAAATAAGAATTTCGGCTGCTACCTTAAATAGAAAATAACATGGAAGAGGTTATAAAACTTCATGTTCCAGGATGAAAGGCAGGCACTTCCTACTTAGGGTCAGGAAGACACTTCCCCTGGAACTACACTATTAAGGATTGTCCATTACAGGATTTTTTATCTTTATATCTTAGTCCAGGTACTGTCAGTGACAGTGTTTCCCCAGATGAACCACTGTTTGGTAACTGCTGGTCTATTCTGTTCTAAATTTAAACTCCCTTTCCAGATGTCTCGGTCCATGCTGCCTTAAAATTATTTTTCCTTTGTCATACATGAGCATAAGAAGCGGAAGTAATTTCCCTGCTGATCTGAGTACATATCTACTAACTTGTTTGATTAGAGTTGTGTGTGTAGAGGAGACAGTTTTCTGGTAGTTTCTTTTCTCTAAAATACTGCAGGCTAAATTCTGCCTACCCTGGGCAACAAAAGCCAAATTGAAGCAATGGTCCCTAATTTAGTACCAGTGTATTTGTACACTGAGAGCAATAAAACACTCCTACATTTTTTGCTATGGCACTTATCGTGAGTGAGCAAGCTGCTAGTTAATGGTAACGGTGTTACTGACTCACCTTCCTGTCCGCCCTGACTTGGGGAGATAGAAAGTGGATGGGACATTGTCAGAATGGACAACTGCAAGTGAACGCCTCCTGATAACCCAATAACAGGGCATCGAGAAGTCATCAGTGCAGAAAGCGGAAAAACGCAATTAATCCTTTAAATGTGAGAAAATCTGCTGTCATTTTCCACAAAATAACCTCGATCGACTGAAAATTGCTTCAGCCAGTTTTTTTAAGCAGTAAAATGTTAAGTGAGTGTGGTCTTTCAGAGATACTAATTTCTGATCTGCTTTAAAGAGTAAAAATGAAGGCTATGTTGGGCACCCTCCCTGGAATACTTGGAAGGAAGAGTCTTGTTCACAAGGAAAGCATCCTCTTTTCCTTGATCCTCTACTTCAGGCGATCTCTTTCGTCACTATGTTAGCAATGGCACACACATTTTGGGCTGTATGGAAAAGCTCGAGTCATGAAAGCTGAGGTATGTGGTACAGAAAAAGGCTTTGGTACACCAATAAAGCTGTATCTCTGGGTGGTAAAAGTATATGGGATTTTATCTCTTATTTTATTAGGTAGATTAATTACAGGGTTGTAGCTATCACCCCACAGTTAAATCACAGGAGTCTTTCTTATTTTTTCACTCTCTTGCTTAGTCCTCTCCATACTTAAATCTCACTCTCAGAGTGAATTTATTTTCCAAGTGGAACATCATTAAAATGAACTCTCCTGAACCATTATGCTACTTGGAGATGTGACATCTATTTAAAATATAGATATATTCCTTTGGGTTTGTGCAGTCAATAACTCAAAATAGCTTGTGTTTACCACAGCCCAGCTATCGTGGACTTAGTCATTCCCACAGAGTGTCTTTCTTACGTTTGAAAAATACCGATTTTGAAATCAAAGAGCCTGGTTCTTATTTACACGACTGTGCCAAGAGGCATTGTAGTGGTTGCAAATGACATTGCACAGACCTCCTGGTCTCAAGTGCCAGGGCATGAGACTTTCACAGCATCGCCCTGCTCAGACTCCCCACAGCGTATGACCCTCCTTCTGGCCTGGGTGCAGCAGAGCCTTGTGGTCCATCCCCTGGAGCGCAGGGTGGAGCCCGCCCGTGGTCTATGGGCCCTTTTATGAAATATTTAGGCTACTTTCCCCCAGTAGTGCCATGTCAATTTCTTTACATTCTTAGTATAGTCTCACCTCCTTGTTACTATCAGATTGATTTTTTTTTTTTTGCTGTGTCTGGCTATGCCATGATTTCATATGTGCATTTGTGTTACTTCATCACTTGAAATGCTGAATAAAGTTACATTTTTCACACTCAGAGAAGCAGCTGCTTACCCTGTTAGTATGTGTTGGGTTCCCACTCATTTCCCAGCAATGTCTCTTCAGTGTGGAGTAGCACTTCTCCAAAAAGTGTTGAGCCAGGTCATTAGCTGTAACAGCAACTTTTGTTTCTCAACGGGGGTGTTCACTGCTCGAGCCATAACTTAGGAGTAGAAATGCCTGTAATCTGCAGCCCCATTGGAGCATCCTTTACCTCTGATACCTACTTAGGACTACTTGAGCTCAGCAAGTCCTAAGCAGAGCGTAGATATCATTAACAAACATTTTTAGGTCATTAGTCCATATGTTAACATGATGTTTGTTGAGTGCAGCCTGATTCTGTCCCAGAATTTGCCACCTGACTATTGCTATATCAGGTTATGCTCGAAAAATGCCTATTTTCTCACTGACTTTAAAGGCGACTTAGAACGACTGCCTGATTTGTAGAATCAGATGATTTGCAGTCAGATGAATTACAATTGAAATGGCAACAGGTACACAACTGGACCCTGTGAAGGGTCCACACAGGGACCACAAGACCTGTCTGCACTTGGTGGTCTTCTTCCTCTTCTTTGGAGGATGTAAACACACACAAATATTGCTGGAGACCAAAAGAAAACTTTTGGTTTCGTATATTAAGTACTCCCTGTTATTAAAAAAAAAAAAAAAATTAATAGGATAAATGATTTAATTAGGTTTTCACGTCAATGTCTGTTTACATGGTGACAATTTCCATCTCCACTATATTGTCTTTCAGCTGTAATATTTTCTTCACTTTGCAGCCAACTTATTGAAGTCATTTGCCACAGAAGGTTTTGAAACATATTATTTATGGATCCAGCCTGTCACCCTCAGACAATATTCTGAGATGATGTAATACAGCTGTACACAGCATTTCTGTGTTTTTCTATGCTTTGTTAGTTTTTTCTATACTTTGTCCTTTAAAAAATATGGAATATACTATTTATTTTATCTTGTGCTACAATTCTCTAAGAAGATACGTAAAAAATTATCTTCTCTGTTCCATTTTTGAAGTTTTTGGATTCATTCCTGCAGTGTGAAAGGGCTAAATAAGTTCTGATCAATTCAGCTGAGTGTCTAAGCAAACTCCTTACTTCTTTGTCTTTGTTATATCTGGATTTGGGATTTCAAAGTGCTTTTGAGACTATTTTCCTTCTTAGAAAGGGAAGTGACATTTTTTTAGAATTCTTCAATGAATGAGTTCACAGTTAGCATGACATATGAGACTCATTTCCTCATTTGTTACTATTTTAAACATATACTTATCCTCCCACTGTTCCTGAAAGAGTTCTGTTTCTTGTAGATTCTCCGCCCAACAAAGCCCTATAAAAACTAATGTATCTCCTTAACCTGGCAGACAGTGGGCAGACCCTTTGACTAATGAATAGGAACGTTGATGCTTGTGAAGGTCGTGTCTCCGTGGACATTTTGATAGGGGTCCGTTTGGCAATGCTGTGCATGTTCTACATACCAACCAGGCACTCTGGGTTTCCGTATAGTCAGTGGAGAGGAATGGGCACTTCTGGGGTGCATTTCATCTGCATTGAAGCCAGAAACATAGAAGAGGTGAATGGGTTGCACTCTAACTGCAAAAGGAAAGTCAAGAGTCCTCTGCCTGGGAGTTTCTCTCATTCCCTGGTCCTGAAGTCAATCCCTGCCTGGTTCCCAGCATAGCTCAAAACTTCTCAGAGCTGCGGTGCCTACCTACAGCTTTGGTGCAGCATCCAGAAGTGACCAGGGTGCAAATGTTCAGCCGTCCTACTCAGTGGGAATAGATGTTGTTCGCTTTGCAAGGAATTGTTACAGGGCCGCATTCACTGGTTTCATGGTTCCCTCCTTCACCCCAAGCTTTGCACTGCAGGTGTGCTCACATGTGGAGATGGTCTTGCAATTAGACTATTTGTAAATGCTTGCATGCATTACACTGGTTGGAAGTACAATGTTTCTCATCCCACCTGCCTCTGCTTTTTCATGTCATTGCTATTGTGTGATCTCCTGGACTTCAGAGATTTGCATATGTAAAAACTCTTACCATGGGTTTAGTCATTTTCATAAAAGTGTGAGCAGTCGCAGTGTATGAAGAATAAGAAGTAATGAAGTAATGAAGAATGAAAATACTGATTTGCAGAGTGCTATTTAATGGAGACTTGCCAAGTGTATCTTCTTCTAGAGATTTAATGAAGACCAAAGTTATTTGTGATGACCATATAATTAAAAGGAAAATGTTCTCTTCTCTCATGGTCACTGATGTATTGATACGGTCGGTTGTGGCAAATTAAGTTGCATCTGAAATTCTGTTTCCTTCATCATGTTTGCTGGGAGACCAGCACAGAGTGCTTTTAATGCGATTCCTCATTTTA
The DNA here is from genome assembly GCA_025774025.1 of Xenus cinereus. Classification (NCBI taxonomy): domain Eukaryota; kingdom Metazoa; phylum Chordata; class Aves; order Charadriiformes; family Scolopacidae; genus Xenus; species Xenus cinereus. The sequence continues at coordinate 181,368,233 of JAOXJK010000001.1, read as the reverse complement.
ACTTTAACTAAATTCCTTTGACTTCTATTACTTGTGGTTTGTAAAATCATTCTGGTTAGTTTTTTTTTTATTTGCTTTGAATCTCTGAAATACTCCCAACCTGAATTAAATCCACAACATTTTATTCATCTTACTTTATATGTAAATCATTGTTTTCTCCGATTGTCCTTTTAGGAAAATATCAGGAAAATAACACTTGACCTCTGTAGAAAACCGTCTCCTAAACAGAGAACTATTTTCTGTCTTGCAGACAAAATAGCTACTCTGCAGTTGCTTTAGAGCAGATGTAGTTATATAGTCCTTCTAGCAATTTTTTTCTGACAGTATCATAGGTAAAATAGTGGGTTTGGTTCCCAGGAATTTCTAAAATGGGACAGGGATATCTTTCTTTCTCCTTCATAGCTTTTATGGAGAGGGAGAAAAAAATCAAAATTTCAATGCCTTTTTTATACTTTTGAAGCAATGCTTCCCCTCATGGTCTCCCATATTGATTTTACAGTCCAGACTCTCTCAGTGATAAATACACTTGATAGAGTTATTTGGCTAAAATATAGCAATTAACAGGCAAGATGGTGTTCTTAAGATTTAGCAACTGGTTCATTAAATACAGCTGTCCAATAGTTAACTCATATATGATTTTACCACAAACTCTGTTTTTTTTCTAATTTGTCTTTCCTTGTTCTATCTGAATGTTTAATTAAAACAGTCTGTTTTGGGTATAAACGGGAGATACAGGCAAGTTATGAGGAATGCACAAGTCCAAGCTAAGCTCAGCTGCACCATGTTGATTGCATAGAGCATGGCCAAGGCTCCGCCGTGATTCTCCTGTCTTACTGCAAAGGGAAAGGTTTGGGGATTTTTCAGACCTCAGTGGTTTGCTCGTTTGCCGGTCTGCAGAAGAGCTGCTGAAGATATCAACAGAAGCATCAATACTGACAACAGCTTTGGCTTTAACTGTAAAATAGTCTTGCCTTTTTAAAATTATTTTTTGGCCCCAGTGGTTTAGAACAGTCAGGTTGTCAGGTTATTGGTGTTGCAGAAACTTCTTCTTCAGATAAGAAATTAGAAGCAGAGGCAAGAAGCGTACAGAAGCCAAGTGTGGACGTCTGAACAAGAGCTTCATCTTCCTATACAATTAATGGAGGAGAACACACCCAAGTACTAGTTTCTTACTCTGAGTTGTCTTTGGGAGTGGCTTTCCCCTTTCCATTGACTGCCAAGGGAGCTAGGAAGGCTGTTTTTCTCATTTAGGCACCTAAGTCATGTTCTGAAAATTGATAAGTCAGGAATGGTGACACAGTAGTGGGCTTTTCCTTATGAATTTGCCTGTGAGATGTGCTGGCCAGCAAATACTTACTGACAGTGGTGTTGATGAGGAATCATTGAACTTCAAGCAGGAAATTAGAGCTGACATCCTGGTGCCACCGAACTCTTGGATACTGAATTCATTGGAATTGGTATTTCCCCCCTGCGGCGAAATGCAGCAGGATATATACCCATCCCATCCTAGCCTTCCTGACCGGGTGCTCTCTGCCAGAACTTTGGGCTGCGTAGGGAAAAGATGCTCCGATCCACGACTTCAGTTTACCCAACTCACACAGAGGGAATTCAATTATCTCCATTATTGCAGGGAAACACAGAGGTGGATGGAAGATGTTACTAAGAAATGAACATGGAAAGCAATTTGTCGTTTTCGTGTCCAAATCTGTATGACAGTGGTACTCTTTTAATTGAAAGCTGTGTTATCCTGCAAAAGAAAAAGAAAGTCTGTCTTTTCTACCCTGCAAAGTTCATTGTGGTTGCTAGAGAAAACAGTCTTTGAAGAGACTTTAATGAATATTAAAGTCTGCTTTTACTGAGAGTTTACCCTGAATCTTTCACAATATAATTAAATGGTGTTCTGTGTAACTGATTACTATTAGCTATTACTGGACGTATCCTGATATTTTCCTTAAGATCTGAGGTCGCACACAGAGATTTACCAGAATTTTCAGCTCGGGGGAAGAGAGCTTGCCAAGGGGTTTGGATACATCTGAGGGCATGTCTGGGCTGTGCATGGTGTTAAAATTCCCTGCCTTAGGTCTGTGACCAGTGCAATGCCAGGGGGAGACACTGGCTTGAGTCCCAGAAGCAGAGCGCCTGCAGCGCTACCTCCAAGGTGTCTTGTCCATCTTTTGGAAGCAATGTTGGAGGTGAAGCCACCCTTTTCCTGGCCTCAGATCCGGTGTTTTCAGGGTTGGCTGGGTGATCCCAACACCGGAATCCTCTGTGCATGTACCTGCATTGTGCAGAATATTATCCCTGGGTTTTTAATGTAAAAACATTGGGTAGGAGCTAACAGAATGTGGCTTGTCAGGTTCAAAGGGATGCCTTGTTCCTTAAGAGATGGAAACAAATTTTAACATAGTTATCCAGCAACTTAAAGGTCAACAGAGACCTTATTAAAGTTTATAAGTATCTAAAGGGTGGGTTGAGGGAGGATGGAGCCAGACTCTTTTCAGTGGTTCCCAGTGACAGGACGAGGGGCAACGGGCACAAGCTGGAACA
>JAOXJK010000001.1:181350635-181361488 GCA_025774025.1 Xenus cinereus | reverse complement strand
CTGAAAAATGCATTTTTAGATACAAGTTCAGTTATGAAAGTGTGAACATTGGTCTTCCATGCTCTCTCATCACTGTTCTTTCTGTACAAGGAAAAGGCCCAAATTATGAAGATACAGAGTTTTCATCTTCCTAATTCTCTTAGGAGTTAGTTGTAGCCTTTCTCTTCTAGTTATTTGATTGGGTTTTTTTGTTACTGTCACTTTTTATTGTATCAATCAAAGTGCTTATCAACCCAACCTTACTGCTTTGGTACAGCAAGCTTACTCAGGACTTTCAACCCATGTGGCTAACGGAGAAGCAGGAAACTCTTTAGCTATTTTCTGAGTCAGAAGCATCTTTCTCGAGTCTCTTTCCTATCAGCAGTCATGTCAAATTCCCACCCCCTTTCTCCCATCCAACAAAACACAAGGTAGACCTTTACCTTTAAGTGATTTTATAATGGAATACTTTCCCTAAAATGTGTCTTGCATTGGCTGTGAGGCACGCGGAAGAAGATATTCCTAGAAGTTATTAAGTACATACACCGTAAGATTCAGTAAATAGCAAATATATTTTCAGTAATATGTTTTTGCAATTGTTTTAAAAATGTTTCTTTAAAGAAAAAAGTATTTAAAATAGTTTTACTAATTAATTGTTAAATAATTCATAGATTTCCACAGAATCATAGAATGGTTTGGGTTGTAAGGAACCACAAAGATCGTTGAGTTCCAACTCCCCTACCATGGGCACGACTTCCCACTAGACCAGGTTACTCGAAGCCCCATGCAGCCTGGCCTTGAACACTTGCAGGGATGGGGCATCCACAGCTTCTCTGGGCAACCTGTTCCAGTGCCTCACCACCCCCACAGTAAAGAATTTCTTCCTAATATCTAATCTAAATCTACCCTCTTTCAGTTTGAAGCCGTTATGCCTCATCCTATCACTATATGGCCCTGTAAAAAGTCTTTCTACAGCTTTCTTGTAGGCCCTCTTCAGATACTGGAAAGCTGCTATAAGGTCTCCCTGGAGATTTCTGCAGGCTGAACAACCCTGAATCTCTCAGCCTTTCCTCATAGGAGGGGTGCTCCAGCCCTCTGATCATCTTCATAGCCTTCCTCTGGTCTTGTTACAACAGGTCCATGTCCTTCTTATGTTGGAGACCCCAGAGCTGGACGCAGTACTCCAGGTGGGGTCTCACCAGAGCAAAATAGAGGGGCAGAATCACCTCCCTCAACCTGCTGGCCACGCTTCTTTCGATGCAGCCCAGGATACAGTTGTCTTTCCGGGCTGCACATGACAATACCAACTGGTTGGACAAAGGACAGGTTTTTCTTTGCACGCTTTTCCATGGATGAAGAAAGAGGAAACACTTCAAGCTCTCGGCCAGTTATTTAGGGACACAGTGAATGACAGGGCAAATGAACTGGGAAGCGATGGTGGAGAAACAGCCTGGAGTATGGAGTGATGGGGAAGCCACATGAAAGAAAAAAAGGTTTAGGGCACAAAAGGTGACAAGAGACACAGATGAGAAAATATGAGAAAACGCGGGAGATAGGAAAATGAACTTAAGAGATGGTTATTTATTTTCAAAGAGGGAGAAGAGAAGAAATAATAAGAGCAGAAATGGTAAGAGTGAAGAAAGAGGCTAAAATCAGATACAGAGATAGAAGAAAAGGGATTTTGTAAGAAGAGTAGGGTTAAAGAAATGTTCTTGGAGATCAAACAGTAAGTAAATTTAGTAAAGTCTTAGAGAGAAAAATGGGAAAGTCAAAAAGAAAGTTGCAGAAGGAAGAATTAATAAGTAAAGAAGGGTAAACCAGAAAAGGAGAACAAAGTCAAGAGAGATGATTTTTATGCTCTAAGAAAGCTTTATTCTGACCTGTTTTGATATAAAATATCTTCAATACAAATTGGACAGACAATACCAGGGGAACTTTGGGGGACTGGGGGAACCAACCTGCCTGACCCTAGAAGACAGTGATGCCGGCTGAAGCTCCGAAATGGAAAGGGGAGATGGTGTCTCTGAATTGGCAATCCCAGCCTATGACCCTCACTGACCTTTACAAACTTCTGTAGGGCCTTTTACCAGGCCCCTCTTTGCCAAGAGAGGGGCCAGGCTTCAGTTTTTAGTGTGCAAAAACACTGTCTAAAACCAAACCTAGAAACCAGGTGAAGTCAAATCACTGCCTGCGCTATGCATCCTTATTTGCAAAAGGGGGATGAAGTCAATAGGATGCTGTACACTGGCCACAGAGAAGGAAAAAGAAGGGGAAAAGGATAGAATAATAAAGTAATTTAAATGGAAAGAGGCATCTGCACACCTCTAATACACAACCGGTGCTCCAACCCCAGGCACCTTGGTGGTGTTCTACAGGGCAGAATCACAGAATCACACAATCACAGAATGATACGGGGTTGGAAGGGGCCTCTGGAGATCATCTAGTCCAACCTCCCTGCCAAAGCAGGTCCACCCAGAGCAGGTTGCACAGGAATATGTCCAGGCAGGTTTTGAACCTCTCCAGAGACAGAGACTCCACCACGTCCCTGGGCAGCCTGTTCCAGTGCTCTGCCACCCTCAAAGTGAAGAAGTTCCTCCTCATGTTTAGATGGAACTTTGTGTGTTCAAGTCTATGCCCGCTTCCTCTTGTCCTGTCACTGGGCACCACTGAAAAAAAAGACTGGCTGGTGGTGCCCAGAGATACACCAGTATATCAGTGTCTGTCTTGTACTGGGCAGCTTGAAATCACACAGAATACTCCATGTGAGGTTTTGCAGCAGAGGCACAGGGCTTGGGGCTTATGTGTGTAACAGCAAATAAAAACCCCTGAGGGTTGCAAAGACAGTGCAAATGTTCAAAAATCTCTGTAGCTACTCTGTTATTAAACTTTCAAAAACTAGGCATTTCCATTTTAGCATAGCTGTGTTCAGTCTTGTAACTCTGGTCCAAGAAAAACACTCTTCTAAGAGTCTAAAAGCATGCAGTTTAAAAATGATGCCCACTTAAGAGGTAATTTCTGTCATTTAATATTTAACTGCTTCCTTTTTCTCAAATTCCAGAGGGCTGTTCAGAGGGAAAGGAAGTTTTGCCATATCACATGGCTGATATTGTGGACATTGAAAATAGCAAAGCAGAACAGCTAAATTTAGCATTACCTTGCGCTCAAATATGCTGCTGCTTATCTACTCTTTTACTATGAAATAATACAGTTTAGTGTCATATATTTATGGTTCGCCCGCTTTTGATCAAATGAAACACTCTTACTCGAGGCAAGAGTAAGATCTATTAAACACAGACAGAGACACCAGATGGCTGAGGATATTTGTCTTTATCGAGGATAACGTTAGAGTGTGGAGCCAAAACTTGGTTCAGAGGCTGCCCTGAGGCCCCTTGGGGTTACATTTTTTAAAAAAGCAGCCAGTAACCCTTGTGTCCAGAACAACAAGACTCACTTCACTGACTCATCTTTCCGATAACAGTCACATCATCATTTTGAAAACAAGGAAACTCAACGACCAAATCCAAACAATTTCCTTGAATGGAGTGGCAGCAAGAGGCTGAGCTTTTATTTTACCTACTAGCTCGATAGTGACAGTCAGATGTGCTGGGGGGGCACCTCAGAGGGTGGGGGATTGCACATGAAATAAAATTGTGGCAGGTTCTACCTTATGGAATGAGTATCCCTATACCCTTAAGCAAACTCTGCTGTTATCACAGGGAACTTTTGCACTGCGTTACCCAATTTGCATTCCAAATACCCATTACATAAATACTTGTCATCCTCGCTTGTTTTGCTATGAGCTGTGTAAGCTCTTTAGGGCTGCGCCTCGTGATCTGGACTCCAAGTTCATTAAGTCATATTCGGTTCCACTTCCCTATGACTTCTCCCGTGACTTTTGACCCTTACCAGAGTTTCTCTGTACTTCAGCTCGCAAGTCATAAAATAGGAGCCAGGGCTCTTGCTGGCCAAAGAAGAAGCAATAACCCTTATGAGGATCTTACACACCCAGGTAATGAAGCTGTATCCAGAGCTTAGGAGGACCATTAGATTAAAGAGCTGATATATTGCATAAGGCCAGACACAGCCCTCTCTGACTGGGGATGTCCCTTTCACCAGGCACATACATACCTACCAAGCAATGAGAAAAGAGGTCTTCAGTTTCTCCCTATGAAAATAACTAAAAGAATTTATCAGGCTCTTTCAAAAAGTTATAGAAACAGCCACTTCCTATGTCTCCTCTGGTCCAATTAATGCATTTCTGAACACTATAAAATGCTCACCATAGAGATATGGCAAGGTAGGTATAGGGGAATACAGGTATGAGATCGCTCGCAACATTTTGCATAGTCCAGTGTACCTAAAAGATCTTCTTTAACTGAAGGAAAAGATCAGATTTACTACAGGCAGATCAGTAGATGTGCTGCTGGCATGTACACCTAAGGATGAGGTGCAACATCACAGGAAAGATTTAAGACTCTTTGTAATCTGGTCATGTTAGTATGATTTGCTCTTGGCCTTGTAGGAACTGGATAATAACCTGTCTTACAGAAAGGATGCTGTGAAGAGACACTGGTTTTTAACCACATTCACTAAAGCATATAAAAGATAAGATGGTATCTCACACCATCAGTGTAGCAGAAATCAATGAGTTTACATTTCTTCACTGTGATATCTGCTAGCACCAAAAAAATTGTTACCTTCTTCTTCTGAGCTGACATCAGTGTGGCCATTTTCACGGCGATGTTTCTTGAAGAGCAGAGTGATGATTCGCAGGGTATTGAGGTCTTCGTCATAATTTTTATTTTCTTAGTGATTCTTCTTTGAATTTGGAGTTCACAAAGTGAAGGACAAGAAGCACCACTGGCACACGGTGAGAGCAAAGGCATTACTTTTTCAGTGTCAGGGTCTTTCTCAAGATATTTTCAACACATGGCAAAATAATTGGAGGTGACATTTTTCCTTTTTAGAAATTTTCAATAGGACCTGGATATTTCCACAGCGTTTACTTTAAAACCCAGCCAGTTCCACACAGAAGGAAATGTAAAAGAAAAGTTTGTCTCTTTGCTCAGTGCCTGATCTTTTCTAGGCTTCAGGAGGGGTTGCTTGGAACACAACGATTTTGCAGACAGCATGAGCATTATGTCAGTGTCGGCAACAAGATATGACACCATTATTCCTTGGAAGCTGTTTTTTTTTTAGGCTGTTTGTGTTCCCTTGTGGTGCACCTTCAGTCCCCACCCACACCTGCTGCTGCGTTTGCTCTGAGGGATGGAAAGATTGATTTTGTCTAATTTTACCACCCACTCTGAAGTTGTTGGTTCATAACCTCTGCTGAGACTTTTCACTTCACGCCAGATTTTGTGAATGGCAAAGCTGCCTAAAAGCCAGCTTCTTAAATGTTGAGCCCCTTTTTTATAGAAAATTTCTTACAGAAAGCTAAACCTATCACCCTCTGAACTCACTGTAAGCATAGTGGTGGCCTATATGGTTTATTTAATTTTCACCTCTTTTTCTGTCCCTACACACACATTTGCACACAGGCACACACTCACATTTTGAGGACTAGCAGAGCAATTAAATGTTATAATTCTTATCCCTTCTCTGAGCTGTGAAATTGTTAACAATGCTGACAAATCAATATCACAGGCGTCTGACCGGGAACCCATGGATACTAAAACTCAAAAACTGTAGTTCCAGATGCTTTGCAGAATCCAACTATTTCTGCATCAGCTATCCACATTTCATATTTTCAGGTCATTCCAAAGCCGCCACAAAGAGAGACTCTGCTTTTTAGAAAAGAAACAAATAAAAGAGTTTTGTTGGTTTTTTTGGTTTTGGGGTTTTCTGTTTGTTTGGCTGGGGTTTTTTTAAATATTAAGTTTATTTGCTAATGAAATAAAAAGTCAGAGGCTGGAGAATGTCTATAGGATTTATCTATATACAGGTCCTGTTCTCTTTCCCTCGGGAAGTAGAAGTCCTGTTGTATTTCCCTGGCGGCATGCTCCACGCTGAGCAAAATAACGTTTCAGCCTGGTAGGAGCTGCCTATGTGCATCTGTGCAGCCTAGAGGGATTCACAACTACAGCAGCCCTGCTCCCGGGGCTTTGGCTTGTAGGACCCCAGGGTAGGCTGCCTCTGGCTCCCTGCCGCTATCCTACTGATGGCACCGCAGGAATCCCCTCTCTGTCAGTTTTTGGGAGCTGCCAGACCTAAATAACCCTAGAATTGAATAAGAAGGGAACTGAACAAGTACTCGAGAGCTTTGTGATGTGAGGGCTATTCAGGCTTGCCTTTCCCAAACGGAATTTGCTCAGTACCAGACAAGTTTGTTAGAAGTGTCACAGGATGTTTAAAGGGCAAGCATTAGTCACGCCGGTGCAGAGCAGTGTGGTGAGACTTAAATGAGGCTTGATTCATAACCTGGACTAACAGAGGGTATGTTTCAATGAGAAGGTAAAAGGGGCAGCTCTAACAGGAAAGAGTACGCAACACTTAGCGACTGTTCCTCTCCTGCAAAGAAATCAATTTGTGGTATATGAAACTGAATTAAGATGACAGTGCCCATCGTCATGTGAAATAACATGTGACTCGGTGTTGGCAGTTGCCTCCATCGTGAACAGAGTCTTCATACAGATGTTTTCTGCTTTATGGAAATCTTAAAGCACATGAAGTTGGGAAAGAGGAATAAAAGGCTCTACAGCACGTTCTGCTTTGCGGAGGAAGACTTCATGCTAAAACTGCTGAAAAATAAAAATGGCTTGTTTCAAAGCTCTAGTGTGAAAAATGCAGCAGCTTTTCCCTGTGCTTTGACCAGTTCTACGATGAATGGTGACATTTGACTGGCTTCTCACTGTGAAGGGAAATTTAACACAACTGTGCTGGCGTCTTAAAGGTCAACTGTCCCTCTCTGACATTCCCTTCTTTAGTAAGAGAGCTGGCATCACTGTGTGTGGGAGCAGTCAGGGTCTTCTTGGGGTCTGCCCCTAAATAGCCCTCAGTATTGTGCACAGCTGCACGAGTCCATTAATACGTCCCTCTCAGATGCCCATCATTTTCATTTAAAGATCATTTAAAGATCAAGTATACTTTCACCCCATGCAAATCCGCATGCCCTCTTGTTTCGAGTGTGGAAAATTCTTTGCATCAGAAATATACTGAGGTTGCAGGAAGACCTCACAGGATCGTAGAAATGCCGGTTGCAAAGGGCTCTAGTCTGACCTCCCACTTGAAGCGGGAATATCACCAGTGCTGGGTCACACACGATGGAGCTTTGTACAGCCCAGTCTTGGAAGACTTCAAGCCTGGAGATGCCACCGTGTCTCTGGGTCCTTTTTCCAGTGCTGCACTACCCTCCCAAGGAAGAAGCTCTTTATGCCAGAGGCAAGAAATCCCAGAGCAGCAGAAGTTTCCTCTATTAACGGGATTCTTCCTGTGTCTGGAGTCCTCCATTTGGGACACACTCAGCTGACTGGCATGAGTTGGTGTTGCCTTTCAACAGTGTAAATTACAAACCTGGTATGAACTTAGACGGCAAATTTAAAGCCTGCAAGAATTTGTAGCAAACAAATTAGCTGTGCAATGACATCATTAAACCATAGCGAGAACTTCTGTTTGCTTTTCATTGCATAAATAGGTGGGAGTCCTTGAAAGGGAGCACTGAATGACTCATGAAGTCACTTTGTGGAGTGTGGAAAGCTTAGGACTGTTCTAGTTTTCTGTTGCTGGGGAGAGAGAGGCATCTATCTCCCTGTCTCTTTCTCAGAACTTTCACTGGGCCACTGTTTCCCTGCAGAGCAGAATGGTGGTTCTTACACGAGTATCTAACCAGGACCCTGAATCTAAGCTCCCTTGATGTCTTCATTAGTTACCATGTGTCAGCTAAGCTGGTGTCATCTATATGCATGATCTTGTCATCTTCAGCCATCAGGTGATGTGACCTAGGTGATGTAGCTAATGCTGGGTGGCATTACATGCCATGGGGGTGGACCAGGAGCACGCTGCAGTCTCACAGCTCTCCTGCTTTGCAGTGGTGTGAGGAGATGCTGGTAGCTCTACTGGAGATGCTGGTAGCTCTGCTGGAGATGCTGGTAGCTCTGCTGGCAGATTTACAGAAGTACATTTCATTTCATGTCCGAGGTCGTGGTGAAATGTTGCTTGCATTCAAGCAGCTGAAATGCAAGAGGGCTGCGTTTCAGTGACAAGTAAAAGGATCTTTTTGTGCAGCTGATCTTACAAAGTGCAGTGGAGTTTGTCTTGACGCATGACCACTACCTAACACAGACCAGTCACTCAGCATAGTCCTTGGGTGTTTAAATTCAAAAGTTCCGTAAATATTTCACCTGGTTTGGTGAAAAAAACTCCAAAACAAAGAAAGTTTATAAAGCAACACAGATCACTACATGAAATATAAACCTTCCCTGTCTGAGATGCAAAAATCTCAGCAAGCTTTATTTATTGCTTGCTTGCATCTACATAGTTGCTTCTGTTTCTCCGTTAGGGGAGGAATTGCCAAACTGCTTCCTCCGCCTGGGACTGCCTATGGGGTGTCTGCTGCACCTCTCGTCATAGGAAATGGTGCAAAATTCCTCTTCTTCTGAGATATCAGACGCGGATTTTTGCACACATAAGATCTGCAAGTCTTACTGTTTGTAAAAGACAGCGAGGCCTTTGATTATTTAGCCATCATGGAGTTCAAACCTTTCCATTTTCTCCATAACTTGTGCTCTAATGCTCTGTGGATGGGCTGTGCCTGCTCCTGGAACCATGTGTGTAATTCCTGTTGACTTTAATAAAAAAACTGTATGGGGCATCTGAGACAGAAGTAATTTCATTATATCGTTTTCCTTTCTGCCCCATATTGCTGTGTTCTGTAGCATCTGTTTAATAAGCTTCTTTTTCCCACTGGAAAATCTCCTCAATCCACAGTGGACCGATGACTGCAAGCCAACTAACTTTCTTCATTTGAAACATTTTAGTTGAATATTTGGGTCACAAACAGTGAATCCCAGCTATGACTTTGCTTTATAGATGTCCACTTGCCTCAAGTGAATGCTTCACAGGACCCAGCTCACAGTGGTCACATGGAAAGTTCATGCAGTCCTTTTTCTTTTTGATTTTTTCTTTTTAATGGCAGGAGGGGCAGTTAAATTCCACTTAAAGCTGAGCCTTAGATGCCTCTGGAGCAAAAGCTGCTGATAAGACAAAATTCCTTCATGGTCCACACCGCGGTTATCAATGTCGGCTACAAACATGGGCTGTGTGGAAATAATGCATTTGCTTCTCTCTGTGCATTAGTTGGGATCACACCACTGTGGGAGTTGCTGTGACATAGAGGTGCTCAGAGATAGAAATGACAGCCCCTGAGCCATGATCTCCATTTTAGGTGGGGTGCAATGGGGGTATTGAAATGGCAGGAGGCTTTCGGTTGTGTGGGCACGCTCACTGGAGGTTAGTGCCTCATCACGCCCTGTGGCTCCTGCTCTGCAGCCCCCTTTGGGTGGGATTTGGGCTCAAGGCATGCAAGGAGCAATTATTCCAGTATTGAGTGGATAGACCCAGCCAAGACTTCATCCAGAACTTCTTGGTTGGTTTTTGGTTTTGGTTTTAGTTTTGGTTTTTGTTTTTGTTTTTGCTTTTGCTTTATTTCCTCTGGTTTTGAGCACAGTAGTGCAGATGTTCATTTTCAGTCATACATCAATTTGGGCATCAAGGGTTAAGGGTGTTTATTTGCATGTTCTGGCTCATTTCTGTTTCTCTTTAGTCCAAAGAATTCAAAAAATCTGCTGTTCTTGGGAACCCCCATGGGTTTTTCTGGACTTCCTCTAGAGTGAATGTGTGCATAAAATTTGGTGGCCTCACAAACTTGGTGACCTTCTACAATGGCGTTACATCGTTGTTGGATAAGGGAAGAGCAACTGACATCACGTACCTGGAATTGTGCAAAGCATTTGATACTGTCCTGTGCGACATCCTTGTCTCTAAATTCGAGAGACATGGATTTGACAGATGGACCACTTGGTGCATAAGGAATTGGCTGGATGATCGCACTCAAAGAGTTGTGGTCAATGGCTTGGTGTTCAAATGGTGACCAGTGATGAGTGGTCTTCCTTGGGGATTAGTACTGGGACCGGTGCTGTTTAACATCTTTGTTGGTGATATGGACAGCGGGATTGAGTGCACCCTCAGCAAGTTTGCTGATGACACCAAGCTGTGTGGTGCAATTGACACGCTGGAGGGAAGGGATCTGAGGGACCTGGACAGTCTTAAGGGGTGGGTTCATGTGAACCTCATGAAGTTCAACAAGGCCAAGTGCAAGGTACTGCACATGGGCCAGGGTAATCCCAAGCACAAACACAGGCTGGGCAGAGAATGGATTGAGAGCAGCCCCTGAGGAGAAGGACTGGGGGGTGTTGGTAGATGAGAAGCTCAACATGAGCTGGCAATGTGCGCTCACAGCCCAGGAGACCGACTGCATCCTGGGCTCCATCCTTGGCCAGCAGGTTGAGGGAAGTGATTCTGCCCCTCTATTCTTCTCTCGTGAGACCTCACCTGGAGTACCGTGTACAGCTCTGGAGCCCCCAACATGAGAAGGAGATGGACTTGTTGGAACACATCCAGCAGAGGGCCACGAAGATGATCAGAGGGCTGGAGCACCTCTCCTATGAGGAAAGGCTGAGAGATTTGAGGTTGTTCGGCTTGCAGAAGAGAAGCCTCTGGGGAGACCTTGTAGTGGACTTCCAGTACTTAAAGGGGGCCTACAGGAAAGGTGCAGAGGGACTCTATATCAGGGGGTGTAGTGATAGGATGAGGGGTAATGGTTTTAAACTGAAAGAGGGGAGATTTAGATTAGATATTAGGAAGAAATTCTTTACTGT
>JAOXJK010000001.1:181330571-181350535 GCA_025774025.1 Xenus cinereus | reverse complement strand
CCCTGAGGTAATGAGTATTGTCAATATGACTATAATTTGCAAACAATCAAAATGTGATACAAGGATCCTAAAATATGAAAACAAAATATATATATTTTTTATTATTATTTTGCCTCATTGATAGATTAACGATGACTTAAAGATTTGGCCTTATGTTTTGAAATACAGTGAATCCATGTTATTCCAAAAACAGTGATACAATGGCATTACAACTAATACTGTAAAGCCATAGGATTGTTTTAACTCTTATGTTGTTTAAAAAGTGTGCTATTAGTTCCTTTACAGTATTATTTTTTATGTCTTATTAGATCCATATAGATATTCCACGCATGAGTCCTGAAGTTTTAAGACTTCAGCCCAAAGTAACAGAGGTAAGAATGATATCTAAAGAACTATATATTTTTAAGAAATCATATTGTTAATGAATCTGTGATCACGGCATCGGTTATTAACAATTTGACTATACTTGCTATTTTAACTTATGAACTAGCTTAAAAAAGTCTAAAAAATGAGGATATGTAAGTATACGCTAAGAATAATGGTGATAAGTATGAGTAGTGAAAGGAACTGCATCTCATTAATCTTCTGCATCAAGTCTGTCAGTTTTTTCTTTGGTCTTGTGCCTTTGAGGTTGTTTTCCTTTTTTTGCTTTTTATATATTTTGTTAATAATGTGTTTCTGAAGTAATCCGGAGCATAGTTCCCATGGTTCTATGTATTTTTTAAAAATTATTCAAGGTCTGAAAGTTTTTATCCTAGTTTTGCACTTGGGAAATTCTGATTTTGTGATTTTGTAGCATGACTGGTTTGTGTTCCTTATGTGATTTTGCTTCCTTGTAAGTTTTATATGTTGAGTACACTATTTAAATTGTTTAACTACTGTAGTATATATACTACAGTATAGTCAATTAATGATAAATATGTTAATCAAATTGGTCTATATTGTTGGGTAATTGAATCCCACCGGGACTTTTCTTTGTAAAGTATATAGATCATAAATAGTATAGATTGCGTGACTTATCCTCTTTCAAATATTTCTTATAATTGTTCAATTACTGCTCCTTTCTAGTGGTTCTAGTCAGACCTTCAAGTGTTCTTCCATGTAGGCTCTGTTAGTATCATAGACCCACACAGAATATCTTCTGATAGTTCTTAGATGATTGATAGGACAAGGGGTAATGGTTTTAAATTGGAAGAGGGGAGATTTAAATTAGATACCAGAAAGAAATTCTTTACTGTGTGGGTGGTGAGACACTGGAACAGGTTGCCCAGAGAAGCTGTGGATGCCCCATCTCTGGAAGTGTTCAAGGCCAGGCTGGATGGGGCTTTGAGCAACCTGCTCTAGTGGGAGGTGTCCCTGCCCATGGCAGGTTGGAACTTTAAGATGATCTTTAAGATCCCTTCCAATTCTAACCATTCTATGGTCCTATGATTCTATGATATAATTGTGGGAATATAACCATTCCTTGGGACTGACCTCTGCTAGCTCAGCTGTTGCTTCCCCCAGATAGCAGTTCTTTCTGGGCTACTCTCAGGGAACCAAACATTTCCTTCTTTTTTGCCTCTCCCGTGCAGACCTACTGGAAGCAGAAGATGACCACAGGGTATCAGAAACCTTCTAAAAGTCAGGTGCTTTCTTCCCTGGGCATGAAGCAGGCTGTTTTTCAGGGAAAACTTCACTAATGCTCACGATGAATAAAAGCTCAGTTAGAAGGAGGCTTTCCTTCATATATAAGAAATCAATTGCTTTTTAAATTGAATTTATTTTGTATGGAAATGTCATTTCTAGGGGTGAGTGGCTGACGAAGCCTTTTCATCCTACGTGACTAATCCAAACTCTGCCTACATCTGTTGTGACTGAACATTTTACCAAACCATGGTTGCTCAGTGACTTATGTTAAAAGAGCGTAGGTGATTCAGTTGAAATGCTAGCTACCTCATGGTGAAAGGTTATGCCATGGTTGTCCTCAATGAACTTACTTGCAGTAGGGATGAATATATCTTCTGGAATGAGTCTGGAATCATATGGGGTTGGAAGGGACCGTTGGACTAGATGATCTCCAGAGGTCCCTTCCAACCCCATATGATTCTATGAGCCCTCCAATCAAGGGCTGAAGGTAGCCTGCCAGGGAAATTGGGGAGTCAGGCTCTCCTCCTCCCTTGCCTGCTGACAGGACAAGGGGCAATGGACACAAGCTCGAACACAGGAAATTCCATCTGAACATGAAGAAAAACTTCTTTACTTTGAGGGTGACAGAGCACTGGAGCAGACTGCCCAGAGAGGTGGTGGAGTCTTCTTCTCTGGAGATAGTCAAAACCCACCTGAATGCGTTCCTGTCCAGCCTGCTTTAGGTGAAGAGGGCAGGGGGGTTAGAGTAGATGATCTCCAAAGGTCCCTTCTAACCCCTATAATTTTGTGATTCTGTGAAGCCAGTGGAACTTGTACTACCAGTATTAACACCAGATCACTTGTGTAGTCCGGGAGATAGTGGTAATTCAGTGCCTTCTGTGTGTGTAGTGTTCAGGCAAAATGATGAGAAAAAAAAAGCCACTTCAGAATGTCTTATGCTGGGCAGTGCAAGGCCAGGGATTGCACAGGGTGAGTCTGTGTCCTCCTTCAGCCCTGTTTGAGCTCGAGGCAGCTGCTCATGTGGGCTGTTTGCATTCTTCCATCAGAGGTGGGGAGCCGTGGGAAACACAGACCTTTCTCATCTTCTGTACCAGCTGCATGGCAGATAACTCAGAATACAGAAGGATTTACTTTGCTGTGTAAGTTTGGAGTTTGTCTTTGCCTAGAAAAATAGTGAAGTTTAAAAAGACAGATTTTGCTTTAACCTATGGGACAGCTGAGATCTTTATTGAATGGTCCATGATTGGCTCTACTTAGTCATGGATGCTTCTTCAGGTGCTTCGCAGAGGCTCTGTCCCCAGCAAGTAGTTTCCAGAGCTTCATCTAGGCTTAACACATCACTTTAACTCTCACAATGCTTTGATGCTGGGAAGGATTGCTCAGTAGTTCTCCTGGACCTCTTTCTTAAAGGTAATTTCAGCCCTAGGGTAGATTACCCTGGATCATTTATCTGCTTTTATTCTGTGTGCATACTAAAGGTGTGATCATGCAGCTGAGCATGCGTGACTCTGTATGTGAGTAAGGAGAGAAAGGAGTTAGGGTTTCCTGGGTTTTCTAGAAAGCAAGGAAAGGCAACCCCATGCATCAGGAGTGTCTGGAGTTCCTGGGATTACACATGGAGTCTCCTCGCCTCCGTTGCACCAGTTTTCTGCTAGTTTAAGTTCTCTGATTCTCACAAATGAACTTGTGCAGACCTGTCCCAGGGAGAGTCAAAGGAGGCAGTGGCTCCTGCTCTAAGCTGTGTCACCTCCTCTCTATTCCCAGTATTTTCCTCCAGCTTTCATACAGCATGAGGTGATTTTAATGCACAGTTTAAACTCACAGAGAATGGAGGAGAATCCTCTCCTGAACAATATACTCAGTGTAATCAATATGTACTGAGGAAGCAGAACAACTTCTAGCACCATTTAATCCCAGAGAGGGCAGGAGCCAGAGACAACTGCTGTCTCTGATGTAGCAGTGTAGACAAAAATAAACGCTAGCAGGGTCCTGCTACAGAAGGGAGAAGGGAAGGTGTGTTGCAGATATATTCTTGCGGTATGTTAGCAGTTGAAATCAAACAAAGTGAGGAGGAGGAGAAGGAGGAAGAGGAGGAAGAGGAGGATAGGAAATACTGCTGCATTGCCACCACCATGCCGTGACACCCAACAAACCAAACCATGGGAGTTCCTGCTCTGGGAAAACCAGAATAACTGCATGTGCTGCCCAAGGTCAATGTCTATGGGCAGGGCAGGACTGAACTGTGCCTCAGCCTGAAAAATTATCAATGCCCACATTCAACTCTGTGGATGACTATGAGCATTTTGGAAATTAATGGCATATTTCTGTCAAGACCATCTGGCCTTAAGATCTAGGCCAGTCCTAGCCACAGCCCTGCACTGGGGTGCTTATGGCAAGGGTGCATTGACCCAAGGGAAGTCCCTAATGTGCTTGGTCATATTATTTTAGTGATGAAATAATGACTAGAGGACTTTGTCTAAGGTTTGATGTTGCTGAAAAACCTGTTCATCTAATTGCTGCCAGACGAACTCTTGGTACGAAAGGGCAGTGGACTGAAACATCCCTCTGCTGACACCCCAACTGTTTGGCTCTTACCCTGTTATTTTTAAAATTTGTTTTGTAACCAAAGCAAAGCCACTGATTTTCTTAAATCATTTTCCTGACTAAGCAAGGGGCTCTGTTATCTCTGAGCCAGGGAAGCTCAGTTGGTATTCATTCTGGACCACGCAATGATTCACAGATGTTACAAAAAAGAAAAAGAGCTCAAAGTAAGAAAATTAAGTTAAATTCACGAGCATCAGGCTGAGCTAGCTGCTTCAGATCACTAAGATGTCGATGTGTTGCTCTGTGTTACTGAATTGACAGAACCCAGCTTTAAACCTTCCACACACTTCTAATTTTTTCGTTCCTCCAAACCAGAACCACAGGTGCCTTCTTTGTAATGGAATCTGGTGGAGTTGCTAGGGAAGAGATGCTCAAAGTGCAGAACTGACTGTACAGCTCAATGCTGCATTTAAGGTCTTGCTTTTTAATAAGCTGAACAGAAAATGGATTCTCTTTATCTACAGACCCTAAAGGCTTGAAGTCCGCTTTGAAACAAATGTCTCAGTTTTGTGACTCAGGCTACTTCCTGACATGGTGATCTCAAGAATCACTATTTAGTAATTATATTGCATGAGCAGCATAATGGGGTTTCTTTATTGTCATGACCATCTAGGATCAGATGTGTTCCTTGTGTTACTTGATTTTAATTGACTTCACATTAGGAATAGGGCTCATGTGAATTTGCCGCAGGCACTCATAATCTAACTTGGGTGTCACTGCTGTGACACTTAAAGGATGTGGCAGGAGCATAACACTGATTTACACGAGACACTCCAGGGCAAAGAAGTGGAAGAGGTGAAGGGACACCTTCATGGTGGCTGGCAGGGAAAGACAGTGTCTTCACGTTATCTCAGGCTCCATGGGCAGCACAGAGCCCTCTCCTCAAGTCATGTCTCACCAGGTGCTGGCAGGATGTGCTCACCAGCTTTCGTGACAGAAATTAATTCCCATATTGCTTCAGATGAGCCAACTACAACTCCCCTCTTTGTCTTAAAGGTCACCAGGATGCTGGAAGCTGGCTATAATTCTCAGAGAAGTGCGTGGTAGCCTCATGTCTTTGAATGCCCACTTGTTTCCTGCATATCCCTCGGCAGAGGCTGTATCCTGAGATCTGTATCCACTTAGGACGCCCACAGGCTAGGTGTCAAACCTCTGCCTGACTCTGCGCCACCTCTACAGCTGAATCATTACAGGGCACGTAGACAGAAGTTTGTAATAGGTCAAGGCAGTAACCAGAGATTTCTTCCACTTCTAATACACTTGCCGTTTCATTTCAGAAAGGGTAAAACAGAGATTTCAGCTTCCAGGGGAGCGGATATACAGTGCTACCCAGACTTTTCCTCCTGTTTTCCAGGAGCAGCTTCAGCCACAGTTAGTCCCAGGGTCATTTCCAGGAGCCCACCTAGAGTGAGAAGCCAGTCAGACCAGTAAAACAGGAAAATTTTGAGCCAGTTGACCTTTCTTGTGATCACAGGTCAAATATGCCTCCGCTCGCCAGGCAGAGCCTTGTATTTTGGTGCCCCTGTGCCCTGCCTAGTAATGGCAGAGAGGAGCAGCTTTGAGCCTCCGTACCCACCACACGCAGCTCCTGATGACATGCCTTGCTTTATGTGCAGTTCTGTGCACATCGCAGCTTATCCAGAGAGCTGAGCATATGCAGTACCCACCACACGCAGCTCCTGATGACATGCCTTGCTTTGTGTGCAGTTCTGTGCACATCGCAGCTTATCCAGAGAGCTGAGCATATGCAGCACTTTTCAAGGTTAGTGGGCTCACAGTGTTCAGCATTGCTGAGATGGTTGTTTAATACAGATTTAGAAGAACTAACTTTAAATCTGGAATATATTTTCTCACTGCATCTATACATTGTTATTGTGCTGTTGCATGACAATAATTTAATTCACTATAGTTTGCTGAATAGCTTTTTACACAGGAAGAGTCTCAGGAATGTAACTGAAAAACGTGAACAGAACTTGCCCAGATTTGTGTAAGCCCAGGGGAGAATGAGTCCCCCTCTTAGGGGGAAGAGCCGATCTGGGATGGAGTCCCAGTAGGAGAGCCCTGGAGAGTTGAACTTCCTCTTCTTGCTGCTACCAGGCATATGGGAGATGAGGTAACAGCGATAGCTTGTAGGAGTCCCATCTTTCCTAGCAACAGTCAGACATCCACACATCTGTATATGTCTCAAACCTCAGCAGCAGTGACCCTGGGTTTCCACAGTTTTTCGAGTAAAAGCAAACTGTGTAGCAGGATCACGAGCCTGAGCTACTCCTTGAAGTCTGCTGTCCTGGACAACTGCTTCTCTTGTCTGCCAAAAGCTTGCTCTGACTATGGACTGCCTCTGACCCATGCAGTAAGCATACGCAGAAACTCAGATTTATTCCTGATGCTTTTACACCTGAGACAGAAAAACCCATACGACTGTTCCAGCTGAGGGCTGACTGGCTAGATAGCAGCTCTTCAGAAGAGGTCCTCAGTGCACCTTAGTGCACCCCAAGTTGAATATGTAAGCAGCATGCCCTTGCAGAGATGGATGCATACTGGACTATGTAGCAAGAGAAGAGCATAGCCAGCAGACCAAGGTGCCACCAGACTGGTCCCCTTTACTTGGCACTGGTGAGATTTCATATCCATTCCTGTGTCCAGCTTAGGGACCCCAGTGCAAGCAAGATATTGAAAATAATTGAAAATCTGGAGCAAGTCCAGCCGAGGGCCACTAAGACAGCCAGGGGACTGGAATTAGACTGGAGAAGACAAAACTAAGGAATGTTTTCCCAACCTCAAAGGGAATTACACAGAACATGGAGCCAGGCAGTTCTCTGGGTACGCAGAGTAAGACGAAAACCAAGCTGTAGCAAAGGAAATTCTGTTTAGACATAAGGAAAAAATTTTCAGTGCGGGTGGTCAAATACTAAAGCAGGTTGCTCAAAAAAACCACAAAATCTTTGTCTTCGAAGATATTCAAAACTTGACTAGACGAAGCCCTGAGCCAGCTGATTTAACTTTGAAGATAGCCCTGAGGGGTGAGGAGAGAAGAGGTCAACCTGAGTGATGTCCAAAGGCCACTTCAGCCTCCATTCTTGCATGATTCTATGTGTTTTTTCGTCTTTCCGATGTCCTGGACACGCTTGTGTGCTCTGTGTTGTGGACCAGTGTATATTTAGGCAAGCTGAGTGCAAATGCCTTGGAAAGTAGCAATTCCCACAGTGTGAGAGAGAAAAGGCCCCATTCATTTCTACAAGAAGCTCCCCTGTGTGCTGGGGAAGGGGGGGCTTATGTCATCCTCTCCCCCATCCTCTTCACTGTAGCTCTCTAGCACAGTCTGACACTTATGTGCTGAGTTTAAAGGCAACAGGCAGACTTGTACTTATTTATTCTAGAAAGGTCACTTCAGACGTCGTATCTGGATTCTGGGAGGTCCAGCCATGACTCAGTCTTCCAGCTTAGCTGATTTAGGTACCAAGAAGCCAACTGCATTGCTCATGTTCACACATCCAGCGTGAGTCAGTAGCTTGGCTTGAAGTTGTAACTGCAAGCCCCTGGATGTCAGAGCTTCAGTCTGTCGCCCGATGCCTCCTTTTTGGTATGACTTGACCCCGGACCTAATGGTACTTTCAGAAACTGGCTGAGCAGCGTGACCCCAAATACCTCAAACCTGCACCATCCCAGCAGCTGAAGAAAATACCGATCTGCAGCAGGCTTCCCAGGCACATGGGTTTGACCCGGGCAGGGTGTCTGTCCAGTGTGCACCGAAAGCCATCGTGAGTCCATTGTGCCCTCAGCACCGGGCTAGCTTGCAGGGAGCGAGGGTGACCTGGGGCCCGTCGCTGCTGGGATGCAGCAGGCACCACCAGCACAAGAACAGAGTGATCGCCTCACCATCTGGGAGCAGGTCCAGGTAGGTCTGGCAAACTGAGTCCCAACTGCAAGTGCTGGCTCGAAGAGAGCAATCACATCCTGGATGTGACTCCACTGAAATTTCCAGACAAAGAATTTATTGGTTTGTCATGTTACAGTTCTTCCACTGTGCTTTGTGATGCACCAAGTACACCCTGAGCACAACCCTTCAAGACATGCTACTTGCCTGCACATCCCTGCAGAATGACTTGGGCATGTTTCTTTGGGCTATTATCTGAGGGCATTTCATTTGTCTAGTCAGGAACAGTTTCAGGAAGAATTAATGTTTATATCTGTGAAACACAACATGAAACCCTATGTTTTCTTCAAGGCAATCTGCACTTCTTCTGAAGCAGATGATCGTTATGATTTCATTTGACCAACTTTGGAGCTTTTGAAAATGGCTTTTATATATTTAACATTTGTTAAAATTAGTATTGTGTGACCAGACTTTCTTAGGTCCCTTTCTGGTTTTGTTTGAGTGCTCAGGAGGGAGAATTGCCCTGCAGTGCTGACTAGGGATAAGTTCAGGCTTACATTTCTCGGGAAGCTGCCTGGGGAAGCATAGAGTGGATGAGGTTGAGAAGTCATTTGAAGCCACTTGACTGGAATCATCCCTGTGTTTAGCCACTGGTATTGCCCCATCCACAATGGGCAAATAAGATGATACGTAGTTAGGAAAGCCTTGCTTTGAGTTTTGTTTTACAATCCAAAGCCACAACAATGGTCACATTGAGTTTCTGTTTCTTCTAGATTAGCAAAGTTTTGGAAAATAAAAAGTTTGCAGGTTGGCACAATGAACATGAAACCAGCAGCTGTATTCCTTCTTCACAGATTTTGTTTCAAAAGCTGCCAGAAGAGATGACCTTCCACTGTGGCTTCTAAATCTTCCATTTACTAAGTTTAGTTGACTTTTAACCAGATCACGTTCTGCAATCCTCCCTTAAATCATCCACTTTCTGCACAGGCTGCTGTCTCCTTCTCTTATGAATGGCTGGTCCCCCTGATGATTAAACAACAAATATAATTTTTTCATAGACTGTGTAATTGCTGTGCAGCAATGGAAAGAATAGGATAAAATGGAGCTATGACTCAGTGCTTGGCAGACTGTGGAGAAGAGGGGTGTACGAGAAGTGATGAATATGCTTGGGATTTCTGTGCAGAAATTCAGTTTTTAAATACACACTTAGCTGATACAATTAATTAAAAGATAAAGTGCTTAAGTACTTGACTAATCTAACTGGGACAAGGGAATAAAGCAGTTTATATTTCTCTAACAGTTTGCAAGTCAAAATAGCAGTATCTACAACTGTAGATAAATGCCTTGGCAGAATTTTTGTGATAACCCTGATTCCTAAGGCTTTCTAAGTCAGCTCTTTTCCTTTCTATAGTACATAGTCAGCTGATCCCTCTGATATTTTTAATCCAAAATCCATTTTTATTTCATTCCTCTCTCATTTCTAAGAACTACCAGTCACATTTTTCCTCAGGTATATATGCATAATTCCCATTGATTTTAATGGCAGCTGGAAATTATGGAGCTGAGAGCAATTTGGTCCTATTTATTTAAAAAAAACCAAACAAATGAAGCTTTACTCTGAAAAGACTTTGTCTAGATGAGGCTTCCCAGAAAGTGCTGTGTTCATGGAATTTCATTCTCAAAATTAAAACTTTTTTTCTAAATAAAGAGACAGCTACTGGCAGAAACTCTTAACTTACTGGCTCACTTCATTACTTAAGAAATGAGCGCTTGTCTCAGAAATTTTTCCAAGCCTGCATAAAACAAAAATGCCTCCAAGGAAGCATCTGTTGGTCATTTTCCTTTCCACAGAGCCATGAACAGAGTCGGTCGGTGCCTTTGTAGCACTAGATGAGTGCTAAGCCAGTGACAGAGTCCCAGGGCAACAATAACCAAGAAGATGAGGATGATGGGTTCAAACCAAGAAAAAACTAACACTGCTGACAAACTCAGAATGAATCAGATTAAAGCAGAGCTGCTGTGTGAGTCTGTGAGGAGACACATTAAACATCAGTAAAGACTTACCTAGAAAAAAACAGGAATGGTAGACTTCATTTGTTGTCTTAAAGTCATCCACCCATGAAAAGCTACTTCTTGTTTGTGTAGCTGGAGTTCTGCGAGATGTCCTCCACCTCTGTTGTTCCCTGGGACACTGTGAGCTTGAGCCTGGAAATTTTTCTGGGAGTGCCTGCTTAGCTCATTCAAATGCCTTACATGTGCCCGTACACAAGTCCTAGCGTACCAAGACAATGGTTTGTGGTGTGGAGCTGAGCACATTGCCCTTCTGGCTTCACTGTGAATGCCAGGCTAAGCTTTGCACAGCCACAGGAGAAGAAGATCATCAGTGAAGAGCACAGAGGAGAGATCATTTCAAACAGCTCCTCTTCTGGGATGAGGAACTTGTCTTTCCTGGTGACCTTGTGCATTGAGTCGTCTGCTCCTTCACACTGGGGGCAGGTGGGTGCACTGGGTCACCACTGTAGTGGTGACTGCAGTCATATTAGCTGACATAATCTGTATGCACTGCTCCAGAAGTCCCCATCCGCTCAATGTACTGCTCTCATATCTCTTGTATTGTATCACTTTCATATAATGTAGTGACTTTTGTGGGGAGCCAATGCCCTGAATTACCCTTGGAGCATGTGGTCTCCCCAGGCAATTTGAGAAACATCTGCAACTCATCTTTTCTGTGAGACTAAGAATGAAAGGGCTGCCGTGCCAAGTGGCTCCTGTTCTCCCACTGTGAATGGAGCTGGAACTAGAATGGGAAGCACAATTAGTGACATGAAATGTAAATTGTCAGGAATGTAAGTAGAGAAATTTCAGCCGTGCATGGAAGTAGCAGAGATAAAGCTTTGCTTGAGGTGTTGCATGTTCACGTAAATTGTTACATGACATGGAAATCAAAGACAAGATTGTACTGGGGACCTCAGTTTCAGTCAAGTCCAGCAATATCATAGAATCACAGAATGATAGAATGATAAAATGATAGAATCATAGAATAGTTTGGGTTGGAAGGGACCTTTAGAGGTCATCTAGTCCAACCTCACCTGCAGTGAGCAGGGACATCTTCAAGTAGATCAGGTTGCTCAGACCCCCATCCAACCTGACTTTGAATGTTTCCAGGGATGGGGCACCTACCACCTCTCTGGGCAACCTGTTCCAGTATTTCACCACCCTCATTGTAAAAAATTTCCTCCTTATATCTAGTCTAAATCAATCCTCTTCTAGTTTAAAACCATCACCTCCTGTCCTATCACAACAGGCCCTGCTAAAAAGTATGTATGTCCCCATATTTCTTATAAACCTCCTTTAGGTGCTGAAAGGCTGGAATAAGGTGTCCCCACAGCCTTCTCTTTTCCAGGCTGAACAACTGCTCTCAGCCTGTCCTCACAGGAAAGGTGTTCCAGCTCTCTGATCATTTTTGTTGCCCTCCTCTGGATCTGCTCCAATGGTCCATGTCTTTCCTGTGCTGAGGGCTCCACAGCTGGACACAGTACTCCAGGTGGGGTCTCACAAGAGCAGAGTAGAGGGGCAGAATTGCTTCCCTTGACCTCCTGGCCACACTTCTTTTAATGCAGCCCAGAATACAGTTGACTACCGGGGATGCATGCACATATTATTGTCTTATGTCCAGTTTTTCATCCACCAGTACCCTCAAGTCCTTCTTGGCAGGGCTGCTCTCAATGCCTTCATTGCCCAGCCTGTATTGATACCAGGGATTGCCCTCACCCAGATACAGGAACCTAGACTTGGCGTTGTTGAACCTCATGAGGTTCACACAGGCCCACTTCTTGGCCTTGTCAAGTCTCTGGATGGTATCCCATCTCTCAGGTGTGTCAACCGCACCAGTCAGCTTGGTGTTGTCGGCAAACTTGCTAAGGGTGCACTCAATCCCACCGTCTATGTCATTGATGAAGGCATTGAACAGTACTGGTCCCAATACAGAGTCTGAGGGACACCATTTTCACCAGTCTCTGTCTGGACACTGAGCTATTGACCACTACCTTCTGGATGCAACCATCCAACCAACTCCTTATCCATTGAACTGTCCACCCATCAAATCCATATCTCTCCAATTTACAGAGAAGGATGTTGTGGGGAAACATGTCAAAGGCCCTACAGAAATCCAGATAGGCAACATCTGTAGCTCTTCCCTTGTCCCCTGATATGGTCACGCCACCACAGAAGGCTACAAGGTTGGTCAGGCAGGACTTGTCCTTGGTGAAGCCATGCTGACTGTCTCAAATCATCTTCTTGTTCTCCATGTGTCTTAGCATAGATTCTAGGAGGATTCCATGATCTTTCCAGGCACAGGAGGAGGCTGACAGGTTGGTAGTTGCCAGAGTCCTCCTTTCTACCCTTTTTAAAAATGTCTGCATTTTTTCCCCTTTTCTAGTCACCAGGGACTTCACCTGACTGCCATGACTTTTCAAATATTGCAGAGCGTGGCTTGGCAACTACATCAGCCAATTTCCTCAGGACTCTGGGATGCATCTTCATGACCACCATCCTCAGGTGGTCATGAACCTTATCTTCTCTTATAGTGGGAGGGACTTTGCTTCCTCAGGCTGAGAACAGCCTGCTACATACCTTTGTCCTAGGAAATGAGTTAGAAGAAAAGAGTTCTGGTCTAGGGGAACTGCATGATTTATAGTCCTAGCTGTTTACTTTTACTTTGCATAAGCTCTTGTGAAGTGCACTATGAAAAACACGGGGAAAGTCAATTTTTACTGGAGAGCGTTTGGAACAGGACTGCATGTGTGGAAGGAGCAGTTCCTAGCATCTGTATAGGCATTGCCAAAGTTTTCTAGGATGTTATGAATTGTCAGTCATTTAGATCTGGGATAAAGGAATAGGAAGGGTGGGTGAGACTGAAATAGAATCGTTGCTTTTGACTACAGAGTGTCACCAAAACACGTGCTTAAGGAAGTGGCCAAGGCTACACAATCATCAAAGGAGCAGGAGTCTTTCCCTCTCTGTAGTTTTCAATGTTTCCACACTGGCTCATGTAAATGTTGGCAGGGCTGCAGACTTTGACAGTGCTACAGTGGCATCTTTTATTTTTTCATTACAAGCATGAACACTAGCAGCAAATGTATAGTGACTGGAGAACTTCTCAATGTAGAAAGAGGTTTATCTGTCTTCTTACTGAATAATGCATGCTTATCTTCTAATTTCACTGTAGTGTATTACAAACTACGTTTTAATTGTACTTATATACTGATCAATCCAGATTGATCTCTATGGCAAGCTTTGTCTTCCTCATTACTTACTTGTTTTCCTTATTACTTACCTGTTAGACAGTGCTTGGTTTAGTCACGATTTTTGCCAACAGCGATTTTAGGTACTTCCAAATCACTGATAAAGATTCTGAGAAAAATAACCCCACCCCTGTGCACAGAAATTTGTGTCTGTGCTCTCTCTCCAAGATTGTTTCTTTTCCATCTTTCTGGGGGAAGATCCTAAGAAGCTTTAAAATGGGATAAAAACATACCTACTAGTCCTGGCCCTAAATTAATTTTCCAGGATCCGATTCTGAAAATGTGAAAGAAAATAGAGAAGCTTCATGTCGTAGCCTAGAATTTTGCTCTAGGGACCTAGACAAATCAGTATGGACATCTTTAAGCTTGTACATTAGGAAAAAAGGAAAAGCCAAAAGCACTATTTTTCTTCCCCACAAAAGAGTTTGATCTCCGAGCTATTGTACAAGAAGGCCAATTCCCATCCAGTCCTTGGGAGGCTCTCACAGAACATTTTCAAGCCTCTGTGAAATGAAAAAAAAAAAAAAGTGAAAAACATAGATATTAAAAACAAAAACAAAATTATTTTCTAGGCTGATTTCTTCTGAGATAATACAGGGAGTGATATTAACACCTACAATTTGGTAATTTCATTTGTTAATCTTGTTAACACTATTTTCCCTCTATTTCAGTTAATTAAAAAAGACAGATCTGACCTGACAATGGTCTCCATGGTGCTTGTAATCACACTTTCCTAAATCCTGACACACTGCTGTTTGTTATCACATTTTCTTGGGTTTCCCGTTGTTTTTCAAGCCATTTTTCACAATTGAATAAGAGCTGATAGGAGATAACATGCCAAACAAGGTTGTGTGAGTTTTTGCTTTGAAAGCAACAGTAGTGAGAAAACCATCATTTGGTAAGATTGCTGGGCAAAGGTTTCAGATAAGCATTTAACTGACAGAATACAGGCTGATGGAGAACTAAGCTGCCTGCAAATGTAAAGAGCAAGCCAGAGCTGTTATATCTTTCAAAAAGCAGGTAAAATCCTTTCATTCATCTTCTATTCCTTTAATCCAACATAGTAAGAAGTGGCTTTCCAATTTGAGTCCTGATGTATTTGCTTGCGTCACTGTTTATAAAACAAATCAAGCAAAAAGTAAGGGAAAAGACTCCTCTGTTAACCCTCACAGCCTTGCAGTTTTTCCTTGACTGATTACAAAGTTCTTTCCAAACACTAATTAATCATGTTCAAAGGCCACATATACTGATATCCTGTCAATTTTCAATGCCAAATATCTTTCCTGCCAGCAGGCAAGAAGAAGTTAAGGAATGGAAGAGATTATATACAGAAATAATTCAGCTGGTGAAAAGATGAGCAAGGGAAAAATGAGACCCACTAAGTGGAACTAAAAAGAAAGAAAGAAATGAGTATTTTTAGACAATGTCAAAAAGATTTCAGGTAGCATTATGGCTAAAGTACTTTTATTATACAATAAATAGATCCTCACCTGAAACAAAATTAAACTTCAATAAACCAGTCAGAAGAGAGAAGAACTCATTATTAATGGTGTGGAAATTACCAGTGTAAAATTTCTTAAGCTACACAGTGAAATGCAACTTAACAGGGTGGCTTTGGCTCTTGATGAATATCTGAGACAACCTGCAAACCATAGGAAAATTTGGGTTGGAGAGGGTCTCTGGAGGTCATCTTTACCAATCCCCCACTCAAAGCACATCCATTTACAACATGTTGTTCAGAGCCTTGTCTGGCTGAGTTTTGAATATCTCCAAAACTGGAGATGCCACCACCTCTCCAATACCTGCTCCAATATTTTACCATCCTCATGGTGAAAAAATTTTCCTAAAATCTAATTGGAATTTCTGGTTTTGAAGTTTGTGTATGTTGCCTCTTTTCCCGTTGCTGTACACCTCTGAGAAGAGTTTGTCTCTGTTTTTTGCATCATACCATTATGTAGCTGGGGTCAGCACTGAGATACTTCACCTTTCTTTTCTTCAGGCTGAACAAGTCCAACTCCCTTTCCTGCTCCTCATAAATCCATATCCTTCTTCTGGGTATCTGCTTTCTCAGTTGATTGTAGCATAACTTGGACTCCTTAATTAGGCATCTAAACACCAATAGAATGGATCTGGGTCATTCAAGAGAGAGGACAAGGTTGATGGTCTTTGACCATAATTTGAGTCTTGTGATCAAAAGCTGTTTCAGAAGCCCCAGGGTAAAAGAAAGAATGACTGACCCAGAAGAATGTTGTGTTTTGTGGTGGCAACAGAAGAGGCTCTAGACAAGCTGAAGGGACTCACCCAGACTAAGTTTTTTTGTCAGCGAAGGCTTCTGCCTAATCAGCAGATTTCCATACTCTTGGATCATTTTGTTGTCTCTGGATGGTTAAGGTGGCCAGCTGTGATGTGGTTAACTCTGAAACAGAAATTCTAGCAAACAGACTTTGTGTTAACAGCATTAAGAGTTCATGACTCTTGGACAGCTGTTGCTTCTGTCTGTATAAATATGTTGTATCCAGAAGGCTGCACCTACAGCCCTGAGGACAGTGACAGCACAAGCTCCTCAGACACTGGTGAAGTACAAAGCAGCTTTTGGTGGGAGGGACCACGAGATGTCTGTTCTATTGAAGATTAGCAGAATCAAAAAGAACTAAACTCAAATAACTTCTGAAAAAGCTGAACTAAAAATTTGTAACAGGAAGAATGTCTTAAGGAAACAAATCACAGTAAATCCTTCTGAACTTGGGAACTTTCTCATAAATAGGAAACAAACTGCAGAACTGAAACCAATGGCTCACCTAGCTGAGATCTGCTCTAACAAATGACCATAGACTTTTCTTTTCATTACATGACCAGAGGGTCAGATTGGTCTTATGGCAGGAGGATTTTGAGAAGAGGAAATGATCACTGTCCGAAATACCCCATGGTCATTGCAACAGAGCTGTGATCCAGAGAACAAGAGGCTGGTGATCAGCCTAGGGGTGAGGTAATGGAGTTAGGCAATAGCCAGATTATGCAGCATATTTTTTTCAAGTGACTACTAATATACAGAGCAGCATGTTTTCTCCCTCTCCATCTTTCAGTCCCTGGAAAATGACTCATGTGATGCATCAAGTGATGAGGCAGTGGGAATGTGACACCAAAGACGGATTTGCCTGTGACTCTGAAGAGCTGCTCAAAGCTCTGCAGAGGGAACCTGGGTTCAGGCATGTGGCCAGCAATCACTAAAAATGGGGATGTGTGTGTAGTTCTGATGGAGATACCTAGTACAAATGAAAAAGGATCCTCTCAGCAGCAATTTATCCCATTGAAACTAAGCAGGGATTACTAGTTTGTAAAAGCATACAGGTCTTCAGGGACTGAGGTGTTTCAAGGTCCACAATGAACTGAATTCAAAACTTACTCCCAAAGAAATGATTGACTAAAATTTCCAAGACCCCAGACTCTGAGCTTTGCTGAACAGCAATACTCCATAGGGGACATTTGGGTCCAACATGATTAAAAGTGCAGTGTCCTTGCTTTTCCAAGAACTTCAGAGGGGCTCAGCGAAGCAACTAGTTTATGTACATTTTCACTTCTTAAAAATGGTTAACTGAGTTCACTTTAATGCATTATATCCTGTGTTTTTTTCAATCACAAAGAGCAATGACCATTCTTGTGCATGATGTTTTATCTGGGCTTGCATGGGGACAGCGGAAGGAAGTAATAGGGAAAGAGATTCTCCTTTTTTTGAAGTGGGTGAGATACAGCAAGGGTGATTTAAAAGGAGAAAATCTGGCACAAAGAGAGAACTGCTTGTGCCTCCGTTCTCGGTGGAGTTTTGAGTCATTCATGCAGTGCAGTAGCTAGGGAGCCTGAGTGACTCATACATTGCTAACTATGGAGAAAAAATATATTTTCTGAAACATTCAAGCATTACTCACATTTTCACTTAATATCAGCTGATTCTAGTAGCCTTATTCCACCTTTCGTGATTTAGTACAATGAGTTATATAAAAGGCAGATTGGGCTCAAGCTCCCTTTAAACTGATGTGCTAAATTTGGCATCAAGCACCTTGCCTAGATTATGAAGTGTTTTGAGTGCCCCTCAGTTCAGCATGGAAGTTATTATCTTTAACAGGGAGGAGCTGGGAAAATTGCAAAATGCACATTACAGTTGACTTCAGAAGATCTTGATAACTATCTTAACTTCTGTGTTGTGACTTTCATCCCAAAGACTTCTCAAATGTCTGACCAACTGGTAAACAGCATATCCAGGGATTTATTATCTACTTCTGAACTGGTACAATTTCTAGGGTCTTCAGTACTCAAAATCACGGAACCAGAGGAAAAAAATTGAGTCTTCTCCAGGCGCAAAAAGCCCAGCTCTCCAGCTTCCCCTTGTACATTGTCTGGTCTTGCCACCTGGCCAGCTTGGTGGCCCTCCACTGGGATTGCTCCACTGTACCCATGCCTTTGAGTATTGGGGAGCCCAGAATCAGACACAGCATGTAGTCCAGATGTGGTCCCACAAGTGCTGAGTAAAGGGTAATAATCCCTTCCCTTGACCTATGGGTGACACTCTTGCTAGCGCAGCCTGGTGTTTGCTTGGTCTTTGCCACAAGGACCCACACTGCTTAAGAGTACCAAACAGTGACATGACGTGTGTCAATGCAGATGCATCCATGGCTGTGCAGTACAAAGATGGCCAGGACATCTACATATGTTAGGAGACCCACATGTGGTCACACTGTCTGTAATTTCATCCACTTTGTGGAAGACTGTAGACTTATTGGTAGATGCCTGGAGCAAGACCAGAAGTCTGACATCATTAAGTACATGATTTATAGATAAAAATGAGTCATTTCAGTTTTAAAGAAGAGTGAAATGATGTAGACCCTTTTTGCAAATAGTTTTGAGGTCTATGGAAAAGTGCTGTGTAAGAGCTAGATGTCATTTTGAGGAGGCTTTTTGTGAATGTTTGTGTGAGGTAGGTCCCTGCTACAAAATTCTACCCCAGAGCAAATTTCAACATTTGGACTGCATTATTCTAGGAACTTTAATATATCACTGTGGCCAAGAGTTTAGTATGAATCAAAAGAAAACTGGATATCTTTCTGGATAATGAGAATAACCAGTTCTATTAGCAAAGATTACAAAATAAGTAAAACTTCTGTGAGTTCTGGAAAGGTTGAAGATCCTCAGTACTGGGCATGTTTGTACTCCAATAAATATGAGCCATTTCTGTTAGCCGTTTCCAAAACAGTCTGATGTGATTTCCTGCTGCTTCTTCTGATGTCCCTGACAGGCCTTCTCAGAGACAGGGCATTGACCTCAGAATGAGAAGGTCCAAGATTTGTCCAAGATTTCCAGTAATGAGAGACTGAAATATTTCACCAGAAACCACTGAGAGCCTTCTGGTGCCTCCCTATGACCCCCTCCTCTACCCAGGAAGGCAAAAGCATTTTCCTGCGGTTGGATGGAGGAGAACCAGAGGTGCTCAGCTGCTGGAGCCCAGAAAAGCATGGATTTACATCTTCTGATGGCCTAGCAGAGCACACAGGGAAATACAGGCATGGATGTAGACACAGCAAGCTTGATCTGGCTCTGCAGTCTACTAGGATAAGTCAGATGTGGATCACCAAGGCTAACACTACAATTAAGCCTAATTCCAACTCGTGTTGCATTTGCTTAGATGCCTTTCTTTTTCCTAATAAATAAATAAATGCATTTATTGCATTTAATGAGTAATTTCTAATGGATTGGACTCCTTTTAAAGTCTGGCTAACATTTATTGAAGCCAACAGGTGTCTGTGGGGTAAAATAGTGCTCCATCCTCAATGCGGTGTTCAGGGCCATCACAGGGGAGATGTGGGTAACCCTAGGGCTTAGTCAGGGATATTCTGGAGTGTGCATATCTCAGATAGAGACAGATGGTTGTTTGCTTATTAGAAATATGTAGGTTAATTCCCTAGGGGAATGTATATATCTTTATCTGATTGCACTTCAGGGGAAATTTGGGTGAAACAACTTAAATGGGAATTGTGGGAAGCCCTGAAAAGTCAGGTCACAGTTTCCTGTGGTCTGAGATGTTTAATATTAGGCAATGCAGTTTGAAACTATTAGCCAAGAGGTAAGGCAGCGCTATTGCAAAAGGGCTTGAAGATTTTGTAAGGTAATAGTTAGGAAATTCATCAAGAATAGGGCAGAAAATGCCATTATGTTACTAAGTAATGAGTAGTGTAACTGTGAATGCAGGATGCAGTTCTGTTCCCCCATCTCAGAGATAGAAAACATTCAAAGAAGAATAACCATGAGTAGAAAATGGCTACCTAACTAAAAGAATCAAAGTGGACCAGTCTCCACGCTGTGATAGAGGCAGCTGAGGGTCTAGAGAGGCCTATATATCCCACAGAATCACAGAATCTCCATGGTTGGAAGGGACCTCTGAGATCATCGAGTCCAACCACATAAAACAAAACAAAACAAAACAAACCACAAAACCACCCATCACCCACCAACCAAACCCCACACCAAAAACAAAAACACACACAACACCCCACCACATCACA
>JAOXJK010000001.1:181310170-181320769 GCA_025774025.1 Xenus cinereus | reverse complement strand
TGTCCCTGCCCATGGCAGGGGGGTTGGAATTCGATGATCTCTAAGGTCCCTTCTAACTCTAACCATTCTGTGATTCTATGATTCTGTAATGAACATATTGCAAATGCACCGACCATGAGAAATAAAGTTTCAGATAAGTAAAGATTTAAGTTGGCAATGCACAAGATATGTGGGGAAGAGAGACAGATTGTGCAAATAAAAGAGCGCAAATAAAGAAGCAGCATAGAGGAATCATCATCTTTCCCATTCTAGTAGGGCTAGCACTGAATCATTTTGCAAGCAAAGAAAAAAGACCTTTCGCTATATGCCATCCAGTCTGGGCGTGTCCCATTGGTGGCTTGGAGAAGAACACAACCTGGAAACAGTCCACTGGAGAAAGTATTCAGATGGGAAAAGTCAGAGCATATAATTTCACTTATAATGAGTGACATGAAGTAATTACTGTGGAAAAGAAAACAGATCAGATGACCCTGCAATGGAGTAGCAAAGGAAATTCAAGATATGATAAGAAATTTCATTCAATAATAGTTTGGGTTGAAAGTGGTACTGGCCATACAATTAACAACACACGGAACAGGACTATATCTCCTGCCAGTTTCACAAGTGATAGGACAAGAGGAAATGGCCTCAAGTTGTGCCAGGGGAGGTTCAGATTGGATATTAGGAAAAATTTTTACAGTGAAAGGGTTATTAAGCATTGGAATGGGCTGCCCAGGGAAGTGGTTGAGGCACCATCCCTGGAGGCTTTCAAAAGACGGGTTGACATAGTGCTTAGTGACATGGTTTAGTGATGGGGGGTGTGTGTGTGTTATGGTTCTCTTTTGCTTTTTAATAAGAGTTAGGTTGATGGTTGGACTAGATGATCTTAAAGGTCCCTTCCAACCTAGACAATTCAATGATTCTACGATTCTACCTGAGGTCTGCTTTGTCCATGAAGCAAATGTCAGTTTATGATGGAGCAACAAATCATTCAGATTGAACAAAAAATGTAGACAAGCAGGTTTTATTCCCTTACTGAAATATTCTAGCAGCATTCCAGCTACCTATCTGTTACAGGAATTTATTGTCACAAGGTTAGAAGATGAATCAGGTGTTAAGACTGGAGATAGCAATGAAAAGACCCATCTTGATTATATTAAAAAAGAAATGACAAGATTTAATGAGATGAGATTTAGTATGGTTGAAGGAGAGAAAGGGGTCCAAATTACAAGACAGAGAGAAGAAAATGGAGTTGTCCACAGTGACAGATGATGCAGAAAAGGCCAGAGGGAAAAAATCTGGGTTTTATCCTAAAGAACTTGCATTGGCATGGTGGATAGACACGCAAAAGCAAATGTCAAAGGAGTTAAATGCAAAGCTGAAAAGGAGAAGTTGAGCTGGGTTTGAAGGAGTTTGTAAGTCCTTATGAGCTTCCCAAATGATACAGGAACAGATTTGCTATGTGAGCTTGTCAGAGTCATAACTCAGCCATACAGAAAGCCACTGCAGGAAAGATATTTTGCCAAAAGCATGTGCACATAAAGATGTCCCTATGGATTTTGGCTGTGCTGAAATACTGAACTAATCCCCGCTGCTGGGTGGTAATTGTGGAGCAAGGTAACTAGCACAAAATACTAGGACCAAAATTTCAGCACAAAGCCTAGGGCTTCTAAGAGCATAAAACCTGTTATTACCGTACAACCATGCTTATTAATAACAGATCTTGCACAGTTAGAAGGGGAAGAAGACAGAACCACTGTGGCAAAAGTTATTTTATATTTTTTTATTTGATTACCTGGAATAAAGTACGGGTAAAAGCAGTAGGAGCTTTGTATAGGCAGAGCAGGGTAGGTTGTACTCATCAATATTAAAGCAATTACCTATAAAGATGTAATATCAGTGTTTTGTGATAGTGACTGAAATATAAAGTGTGACTATATTGCTCTTATGTGCTCATCTTTTCAAATGAATAAGGGAGGACCTTGGATGGTCAAATGCCAAACCCCTCTGTCCAGTCTTTGCCTTAGGAGGTAACAGCTCAATTTACCAACCTGATTTTCAATTTGGGAAGGAGGCAAATAAAAAGTACTTGACTGGGTGTCTTCTGGGTTGATTTGAGGCCCTACTGATATTGATTAAACTGCACTGAAAACTCAGAGGCAGAAGTTACAGTTTGCAAATTTCTTTGTGATTTAAATATTTGGGGTGGGATCCAGGTCCAACTTAGATTCCTCTGCTTAGGTGTCCATGCTACCAGCTCCAGCCATGTGCAGGACTCACCTGGTGCCATCTGAGATGCCCTGTGGTTCCATGACACCTTCTCAGAGCTGGCAGATATGACACACTAATTACAGTAGACTCATGCCCTGGTAAACCAGGCAGGATATCCTGCACCATTTAAAACAGCACCAGGTTGACACCACAAATGGCACCACAAACGGCACCACAAACATAGGAATGTTTGGACAAGTGAAACCTATTTCCGTGTCAGTACAGCCAGAGGAGCCTAAATTTTCACTGAGATGACCAGTTGTAAGAGGAGCATCTCTGTTTGCATCCATTGTGCCTGGTGCCATTTGGGATGCCCTTGGGTATCCCAGGACTCATTGTCACATGTGTTAGCCCCATGAGGGTGTTGAAGGACCCCTAAATGCCACTACAGCCCTATGTGTGAATGACTAAATTGAGCCTTGAAGCACCACTGTTGGAAATTTACACCTCCCACTGACATGGAGACACATTCACCTGGTTGTGTTAACGATGTGCATCCTACCCAAGCTGTGTGTGAGACTAGGAGAGCACTGAGCGTGTGTGGACCTGTTAAGAAAGGGGTTTCCTTGCACCCTGAGATCTGGCAACCCAAAACGACAGTTCTGTGACCAACAGGTGAGCATCATCAGGCTTGTCTGGGAATAGCTTTGTGCCCAGGAGACTTCTCTCCTGCCAGTGAAGGAGATGTTTGTCCCCTGTCTTTCCTAGATATGGTAGTTCAGAGCTGGCCATGCAGTAAGCAGCAAAATAAAAGTTTGCAACAAAACTTTTGCTTGACAGCTTTTTCCTAGGTTTCTCAGGCTTCCCTTAGCTCAGCCTGTGTGGGTGCAAGTTGCCCAGAGAAATGGCTGGCTGGGGCTGGAGTGCCCGACCATGCCTCTGGCATGGCATGCTGCGTTGTGCTCTTTCCATCCCTTGTGAGTGGGGATGCGCTTCTCTGGTGTGAGGAGGCACTCCTGTAGGGACATTTATATGAGTTCAGTCAGCACCTAGAAAATCCCAGTATATAAGCAAAGGTATCTGTTTTGTGCTAAAAGTCTGTCCTGTACGCCTAGTGGCCCTCTCAGAAATGAGAGAGGCTGTTGAGACAACACCAAGCCCCTCCAGGAAAGCAAATTTGCAGCAGCTTTTCAACTCAGGCGTCACTTCATCTGTCAGGTGTGGTATGATCCAGAGCTGCAAGCTCCTTAGCATATAGCAATTTTTCAAGTTAGTGATCAAGTTAATTATCAAGTACCCTGTTCATAATAGGTGGAGAACTTAGCCGAGTATAAGTGTCTGTAGCAAAAGCTTTGCTGAGCTCGTTTGAATATTTTGGTTTGTTGATGCCTGGTTTTCTTGTTTTATACTGAGATTTTTTTTTGTGAGGTTGAAGCTTCTTAATCCTGCTTTATAAATTGAATGTGGAAGTCTCCATTGCATGTGCTTCCAGAGTACATGTGTGTATGCAGGTGTAACAAAAGAAAAAGAGGGAGAAATAGCTGTGAGGATAATATACAAATATTTCTAAGAACCAGGGAGTTGTCCTTTTAAGAAGATCTTATTGATTACTCTCTTTGTTTAGATCACAGACAAATTATTCTCTTGAATTCTTGAGTTTTCGTCCTTGGTAGGTGGGTAGGTCTCTGTAATCTGGAACACGCAGAGACATGCCAAATGGGTGAGGTATGTGGAGATGTGTCTGACTCCAACAAGGTACCACAAATTAAAAAAACCCCACACTTTGAGCTGTCACTCGCAAGACCTTCGTTCTGTGTGTACATGTATGTATAAATGTGTACGTGTGTATATGTGCGGGGGAGCAAGGGGAGGATTTGAGACCTTACCACACTAGGTCTATCGAGAAACCCTTCCAGGCTTCCTCCACATACCAAATCCAGGGGCATCCCCAAGTAAGCAGGAACACATCCTGACTCTCCACCCATTTACCAGGAAATCACTTTTCCTTGTGCTGTGAGAAAACAAGATGTGTTATAGTAGGAAGAAACATTGAAACCCTGCTTTTCCCGTGGCACCTACAGATTTCTGTACCCTGCTCTAGTTCCCAGTGCAAAAAAACCAACACCCTTTTGTGTCCCTTATGATACCAATATGTTGATGGTGTACCTGGCAGGAAAGCTGACTGCTCAGCCTCCGCTGCAGCCTTTTGCTCTGTGGAACAGTAAATCTAGGTGTCCCTTTAATATAAAGACCTATGTCTTTAGTACCTTCACTGCCTATTGTAAAATGTGGTCAAGACTGGCTTGCACATTCAGAAGCCACTGCAGGGAATGAGAGGCTGATGACATGATCATTTAACTTTGTTTCTGTTGTGAAAGCAGGATAAAAATACACAACAGCAAGCACTTACTGGGTTGAGACTCGTGGGGAAGAACAGGTGCTGGTGGTACGGTCACGGCAGAAAAAACTATCTCCAAAGGGGTTGCTGGGGAATCTCATCAATAAATCTCCTGTGTCTTCTGTTTGGGGCAGCTCTGGAAGTTCCTGGGATGTAGTTACCAGCTGCAGTGGGTGCTCAGATGCCTCCTTTATCCCTCTCCATCCTCTGTTTGCTAGGGTCCAAATACTAGATGCTCTTTTACAAGAGCTTCCAGCTGGGGAGCACCCATGACTATCCTCAAAATCCTTAGATTGTGAGCAGGTAACAGGAGTGACCTATGAGCAGCTGAGGACTTTTATTTTGCCTCTGTTTCCTAATGTGCTTGTCCTGCTCCTCCTTCTTCCAGAGTTGCATTCCCATGCAACGCTGCAAATAAAGCTCTCTGAAATCTCACACGTTCATCCTCTGTGCAGGCAGAAAGTCTGCTTTCCTGGGTGCTGTGGCTGTGGAGGTGTCTAGAGCTAGGCACCGGGGAGAGAACACAGAAGGAGCAGTCTGCGAGCAGCAGGATTTGTCTGTGATAACCAATAATTCATTGCCTTATACATTTAAGCTGTATGTCTTCCCTGCAGAGTTTCTTTGCATACGGCTGAAAGCACCGGAACAAAGTGACCCCGAAAGGGACATTAACAGTGCGTTCCTCTTCCCCATTCGCATAATTTTCTGATGAAGATTTCCAGTGATTGGCCTATTTAAAAAATCCATCACTAGTAAGTTGAAAAATATGCCTTCTCCCTCCAGAAAGACATCAGCAGCTCTCACGTTGACTCTACCTGGCAATGGTTGATGCAGTTAAGCATAACTTTCCTGTGGGCAAAGTCACAGGCAGTGATGCTGTGGATTGCATTCTTACAGCTGTGTCTCACTTGCCTGTGCAGCCTCTTCTCCTTGTGCCTGACATCCTTGTTCAGTCCAGTTCTGCTGCTCTTGTTTCAGGAGCTCTGAGATAGCAATGAACGGCTCCCGAAAGGCACCCAAGGGACCTCAGCCGTGGAGACATACCAACTTGTTGGGGGTTTCCAACCCAGCAGACAGGTTCCCCTTTCTGCAGATTTGTGCTGCTCTTTGTGGGCAGAGTCCTGCAGACTCTGCATCTTGCCTCTGCTGAAGACCCTGAAAGGTTAGAGACAGGGCACAGAGAATTAATTTCTTTACACATATATATATGTGGAAGGAGTAAAAGAGCTCCTTGTCAGGCTATGGGGTTGTCATTTAAGTAGGAGATGATGTTACTTGTGCCTCTGGCAGCCACTCCTGATGAAGGACTATATTTGCTCCATTTCCATGTAAGGCAATGCTAAGGGCCACAGCAGCCAGACAGAGTTCCTTAAAAATGAAGCCCAAACATAAAAATCTCACGTCTCAACTTGTGGCTGCTGTGAAGGCTTCTTGCTCACACAGATCAGCGAGGGCTCTGGTGTCACAGCCTTCAGGGAGTTTATTTTCTTGGAAGCATCTTCTTGATATGCAAGCATTTAAGGGAATTATTTTCTTGAAATGCAAGCATTTCAGGGAAATACAGGCTTTTTGTGATCCCTGCAGCATCCTCGCCCAGACGTTTTGGGTCCAAACACCATGGCTCCTGGCAGCCGCAACTTAGACTGCCAGGGTCAGCTCTGAATCTTTTTGCTGGTTAATATCATACCATCTCATCTTCCTGCTGCTGCACAGGACCGTTTTTACAGCGTACGCCTGGACAGAGCACCTGTTCACTGAGAACTTAGCCGGGATAATTTTCTGAAAGAAGGAGCCTATAAATCCGAGCTGACACAAGATGATACTCTGTCCCAGGAGACTCTGATACTCATCCTTGATAGTCATCCTGAAAGACCCACCTTCTTGAAACGTGGCATGAGTTTTGAGTGCTTTCTGTGAATTTCAGTTCTTTCTATCTTTCCGGGTGCATTGACTTTTCCAAGCCTTGAGCTGTGCAAGGACACTGACTAATGGCAACCACCTTTCTTCTTGCCCTTTCTCTGGAGTGCTAGGGACTGGAAATCTAGGAGCTCAGACCTCCACTCTCATATGTCACTGTGAATCAGCATCAACCCATCACCATGGAATTGCCCTAAAGTAGTGGGAGCTGCGTGAGCCTGGCAGAACCTCTTGACAGGACTGGCAGTTATTTTTAATTGTTTAAGAACATCACTTTAACAGCCGTAAATCAGTCAGTGCTGGTGCAGGGCCGTATTTGTCCTCAAATCCTAGAGGGCTCTCTCTGCATTTTGATGTGTAGTTTGAGTGTGTGCAATTTGTTAGTACAGTGTATTTTTAGCAAGAAAATAGGCTTCTTTTCTACTGGC
Source organism: Xenus cinereus (assembly GCA_025774025.1). Lineage (NCBI taxonomy): Eukaryota > Metazoa > Chordata > Aves > Charadriiformes > Scolopacidae > Xenus > Xenus cinereus. The sequence goes on along the minus strand of JAOXJK010000001.1, from coordinate 181,313,836 downwards.
TCAGGAAGGTGAAAGTTTATCATTTGAAGAGCTTGGTGATGTCATCTGTACCTAGGGATTTACTTTTATGAGCTCGCTCTGTCTGCTGCTATGTGATGGCTACGTTATAAAAACTTGCATTGCTTCATTGAAAAATCATATTTAGAAACACCAAACTGCATGCAGTGTTTAATAGTATGAAGTCTATCTAAATGTCTCCATGATGGAGCAGGATTTGCTTCATTTTTATTCACAATTCTGCAAGGCTGCTCACATTTTGTATTCAGCTCAGCTTGTAGAAATCTGAAGCAGTCATTGACCTCTGTGGAGTTACACCGAGTTTATACATCGGTGTGACAAGGCAAAATTATTCATACTCTCAGGGCCCTACTTCCAGCTGAAATCCTCCAAACACAGGCAAAAGTCACACTTGCAGATTGAGGCTGTGGCTGTTAGAGTTACAGCTGCTGTTTGAAGTAATGCAGTTGCTTATAACACTTGTTGCGTTTTATTTATGGGAGAGTTGAAATGCTACAAGTTTAAGTGAATGGGTCAAGATCACACAAGTGGTAGAGTTTGCTTGGTACAGAATAGCAACGGGGTAGTCCAAAGTAGGCTGTCAGTGCACCAGGGCAGCTTCATCTCTCCTTACTTTAGACATGTCCATTGGAATCGGTACCACAACCCAAACCTTCACCAGATGTCACCAGCTATACATCTGTACCAGTAAAGACAACAGTCCAGAGTCTTGTATTTCACTCTGAAACCAAGTGGTGCAACATGGCTTGTGCTCACTCTCTTCCTTCCCCAGGTTCATGTAGCCATGGACAAACTGCTTCCTGGCCCATGCAGTACCCTCAACTGTCCAGGCGTTGCCTGAGATTGTTGACATGGGCCAAAACCTGCCAGGGAGCAGTAGTCTAGGAGTATGAATGAATGTATGTTGGTGCTCAGCCTGGGTCCTCACCCTCCTTTGGTTATCGGAACAGACACAGCCAGGAAGTTCAAAGTTGTTTTCCTTTCTTGCTAGCTTCCTTAAAGCTTTAACCTCCAGCTCAAGGAAAAGAAAAGCAGCATTACTTGGGCTCTGAGAGTCCCTGTCCCCAAACTGGGTGACTCCTTGTATCTTGAACAGGGAATGCTAGTTTAGGTTTTTGCTGAATCCGCAGCATATATGCCAGCCACTCATACCTGCAGAACTCTGACTGTTGGAAAGGAGTTGCTTCTTATCACTCTTTTCAATCCTCTTCCCAGCTGTTACTCACTTCTCTTATTGTGTCATATGCACCCCCCAGCCTTGGGAAAATATTCAGCCAGGCTGTTTCTTCAAATTATTAACAGCCCACAGATCTAAATAAAGCATCTTTCCAAGAACTAATACCTGAGCAAACCATTTTAGACTAGTGTCTCAGACTCTCTTGCTCTCTCTGCCTTTCTAACTTGCAACCATTTCCCATTGCACAAGTGTTGAGTTGTATTTGGTTTATGTAGCAGTAATAGCGAGACACAGTGACATACATTAAGCTTTTCTATACAGCTTCTCTAACTGCAGCATGTGTCTTCCTCTGCCACTGAATGGCTTTCCTTCCTGGACTTCAGCAATAAGATTTTCTTTCTGTCTCCCTTTCCCTCTCTCTTCTGTCTCGTTACTTTTCTTTTGCTCATACTTTTCTGTATTGCCCACTGTTTCTCCTTTTTTTCGTGGTTCTCATTTCCACGCCAATGTACGCTTCCCTTTGCTCCCCAATTCTTTTCCTCGTGTCTGTGCCCCCTCCCTTCAATTTTCTATGTCTGGAGAAGTGGCAAGTTTAACTAATGCCAGAAGTTACCACCAAAACACAATTATAACCGTGTCCCTAGAACCACAAAGTATCTTTCAGTATCCATTCCAGTACAAAAGTCTTACTCACCAAGGTAACAATTTTATCATCACCTTTCCCTGATTGTCCTCGTTGGGGCCAGATCTTGACCCTTGGATCTTCCATGCTCCCAGCAGTAGCAGCAAGGAGCCAGGGTCTGCCTGGGTGACTCCTCGCACTTCATTTCCCGGGACTGGCCATTTGCTCAGCCTCTGACCCATTTCTCATCTGACAGAAATGTGGAAAGCCGAAGACAACTGTCCCATGGGAAAAGTCTAGGCCTGGTGTCCCAAGATGGCTCATGCTGTGATAAGTTATCCCTCTAAAAAGTTTCTATTTCTGTTTTATTTCCTAGTTCCTCTTCTCCTCACCAATGATTTTTCCTGCCTTGCATGTTTTTTTCTCTTTTCTTTCATTGTGCCCTGCTTCTCTCTCTTACGTTGCTTCTTTTGTGCACAGGCTGGTACAGCAGATGGGAAAATCCCCTCTGAACCATGTTGATCATTATGGTCTTCCTAGAAAGTGGCTCCCTGCCAACTGATTTATAGATCTATCCTCATCTGAACCCATTTCAGGCTCCTTAAGTTGGTGTGATGACATCCACGTCCTCTGATGTCACCTGCAAGCAAAAAGTTTCAGTATCTCCCTCAAATTGGGGAACGCTTACTGACCAGCTTTTGGTCATCTTCTTCTTACTCTACTTAAGAAGGAGAAAAAGAGGTGTAAGTAGATGGGGCGAATGAAGAAAGGTGACAAGAAGTCACCTTTAGACTTGTTGTCAAAGAAAGATGACAAGAAGTAGTGCTGGAGGAAGTAGCTGGAAGCTGGAGGGATCTTTGTACTGTTGGTCCTCCAGAATCAGACCTGAACCTCACCCCTTTTTACCTTATTACTGATAATCCTATCACCAAAAGTGGACATACGATTTAAAGCAAAGAACTCCTGCATTATGTCAAAAGAACTGTGGGAAATGGAAATCAGCAACTTCAGTAATGCAAAACATGAGACCATGTACTCTTTGAGTATCTCCATATTACTAGATAAAAGAGAGCTAGGCCAAGCCCAGAAACTGATTATCTGCTTCTCTGGAAGCCTGATGGCTCATTCTGGGCATCATCTCAAAGCATATGGAGGAAAAGAAAGCTATAAGAAGTAGTCAACACGGGTTCACCAACGGGAAATCATGTCTGACTAACCTGATAGCCTTCTATGATGGCATGACTGGATGGATAGATGGTGGGGTGGGGCGGTGGATGTTGTCTATCTTGACTTCAGCAAGACTGTCGACACTGTTTCCCACAGCATGCTCATAGGTAAGCTTAGGAAGTGTGGATTAGAAGAATGGACAGTGAGGTGGATTGAAAACTGGCTGAAAGACCGAGCTCAGAGGGTCGTGATTAGGGGCACAGAATCTAGTTGGAGGTCCATAACGAGTGGTGTTCCCCAGGGGTCAGTACTGGGTCCATTCCCCTTCAATATATTCCTCAGTGACCTGGATGAAAGGATAGAGTGTACCCTCAGCAAGTTTGCTGATGACACAAAACTAGGAGGGGTGGCTGACACCCCAGAAGGCTGTGCTGCCATCCAGCGAGACCTGGACAGGCTGGGGAGTTGGGCAGAGAGAAACCTAATGAAATTTAACAAGGGCAAGTGTAGGGTGCTGCACCTGGGGAGAAATAATCCCAAGCACCAGTACAGGTTGGGGGCTGACCTGCTGGAGAGCAGCTCTGAGGAAAAAGACCTGGGGGTCCTGGTGGACAACAGGATGACCATGAGCCAGCAATGTGCCCTTGTGGCCAAGAAGGCCAATGGCATCCTGGGGTACATC
>JAOXJK010000001.1:181289471-181302508 GCA_025774025.1 Xenus cinereus | reverse complement strand
GAAAGGAAAGGAAAGGAAAGGAAAGGAAAGGAAAGGAAAGGAAAGGAAAGGAAAGGAAAGGAAAGGAAAGGAGAAAAGAAAAAGCCATTCTGTTCACATTCCTGACCTGGGTTTATATTTTTTCTTTCAGTGGTGAGGGGCCACCAGAAGACACTGTTCCAGCTGCATGAATAAAGGCCTTCAGAAGATGTATGGTGGCTCTTGAGCTGGATTACTTTTCTCATTCTTTATGGATTGTTTGTCCTTGTAGTTGCCAGGAAAGAAAAGCTAACTTGCAGCATGCAAGCAGTACCTCAGCAGTGAAAAAGCACCTTTAAGCATCCTGAAACTCTGGTGAGAGACTAGTTGCAAGGAGAAACCAAGAGAAAGCAGGGATTTCTCTGCCATGGAGGGCTTTTGGGGCTAGATTTCAGAAGGGGCTTGGAGCTGGCCTGCCAGATATGGTCAGGATCCCTGCCTTCAGAACTGAAAGCTGGCAATAATGCAAGAAACATCTGCAGGGAGTGCAGATCCCCTATTCAGGGATTTCCTTCCCCAAAATTTTGTATGTTATGAAACACAGCTCTATTCTGAGTGAATCATCCCCAGTTGAATCTACCATGGCTGCTCAGAGGATGACATAGTAACATCCAAAAGATAATAGGCTCAACATCTCAACATCTGGAAATGCAGACAGCAAATGTGATGAGCAAACCTGCCAGCCACCACTCTGAGCATTTATCATGGTTTCAACTGGGATGGAATTAACTTTCTTGCTAGCAGCTGGTGTAGTGCTGTGCTTTGGATTTGGGATAAGAAATAGTGTTGATAGCACACTGGTGGGTTTGGTTGTTGCTAAGCGGCCAAGGCCTTTTCTGCTCCTCACACCACCCTGCCAATGAAAAGTGCACAAAATGTTGGGAGGAGACACAGCTGGGACAGCTGACCCCAGCTGACCAAAGGGATATTCCACACCATGTGAGAATTTGCTCAGTACATAAAGCTGGGGGAAAAAGAAGGAAGGCTGGGACATTTGGAGTTAAAGCATCTGTCTTCCCAAGTAGCCATTATGCATGATGGAACCCTGCTTTCCTGGAGATGGCTGAACACCTGCCTGCCGATGGAAAGCAGTGAATGAATTCCTTGATTTGCTTTGCTTGCATGTGCAGCTTTTGCTCTACCTATTAAAACTGTCGTTATCTCAAGCCATGAGGCTTTTTTCTCACTTTTACTCCTCGAGTTCTCTCCTCCATCCAAACTGGGAGGATGAGCAAGTGGCTGCGTGGTCCTCGTTGCTGGCTGGGGTTAAATCACGGCAGCATTCAAGCCCTACGTGAGGTGATATGGGTGGTGGACCAAGGTCCAAAGCTTTATTCCTCAGCTTCAGAAATAAAGGCTCAAATTTTGCTCCTGTGAGCAGGAATGTGACTTGAGTGACCAGGCTTTGGCCCCTGCAGCTTTATCCTTTCAGCTGCAAAATCAAAAGGAGGGGAAGTGGTGGTGGAAATCTGGCCAGTTTTTCTGAAAGGTGAAAAGGGAATTCGGGACAAAGGAAGCTATTTAATTTCTTTGGCCTCCTTAATCTGTTGACTCATGGACGAACAGATGTAACTACATAACATCAGCTGCATGTAATTAAATATATTGCTTTGCAGATGTCCAGAAAGATTCCTGTATACACACAGCACAACTGTGTGAGAGGGACAGGACTGAATACCCATGCGAGGACGGTCGTATCACCTGGCAGGTCACGGTCAGTGCTGGCCGGAAAGCTGAAGTGCCTCAACCAATACTGAACCCTCTCAGGGAATCTGCACTTGCACTTCATTTACACTGTCTTTTAAACAGGCTATCATTTAAACTGGCTCAGATATGATGCAGGAAATCAAAACATTAGCCCGGGGATGGTGTCACTATTGAAACAACATCTGACTCCTCCTTAACTGTGATTACACTTGGTTATTTTGGATGGATTTTATTTCCGTTCCTATCAGCTAGAGGGGTAGCAGGTCATTTCTATCTTGCACATCCCAAAGGACAAAGAGAAGCATCAACAGCCCTAAGACAGGGGGGGAAAGTCAGACACCTGCACAACCTACTGTCGAAGCATAGAGGAACACGCACCTCAGAAGGAGATGCTGAGCAGCAAAATGCGCTCCCCTTTCTCCAGACACTCTTAGGAGATAAAGCAAAACATAAGCTATGGTAGCAAGATGTGTGTTGAGGAAGGCAATATAGTGTGTGATTTTGGACTGAAAAATTGCCTTTGTCTAGAAATACCAGCGCTTCCCTGAATGTCAGGAAAACATGCCTATGAAGCTAGAACATTTGCTGTCACTTTGGGGTACCAGTCACTTAAAGACTTAATTTGCTGTTCTTATGTCTCCTTCAGGCTCAAAAGTTTACTGTTGCTTTAACTTTCCATGCACACAGCTATTCTTAAATTGAGGAAACATATCAAAATACTTCTTAAGGAGTAGGTGGTCCCTTGAGGGTCCTAGAGGCATTGCTAGTAATTTAACTGTCAGGAGCTTCATTTTTCAGAATAAATATGGTGTCTTTTTTTTTTTACTACATTTTTTACTATGATACCTCCACAGTGAAGAACCTTAGTCTTCATCTCCGTGAGAAGAGACATGCAGGGACACCAAATGGAGAAATGACAGTAAAATGGGAATGTGGCATGCTATGCAAGTGTTCTTAAAGCTGCATGTGAGGATCCCTAAAAAGGATGGTCTTGAATCCTTTTGCAAGTAAATCATAATTTAAAAAATAATCTATTACTTTATCTGCACCCCAGATTTTGACTGATGTTCCCTGTTATTTTGCTGGTGAAGTGAAGAAGGCAGCAGGATTGCTCTCACACCTGCACAGACATTTCTTTCTTGTGAAACGATGGCCCACTTACAGAAACTCAATATCTGTTTCTTGGTCTTTCTCCCCCCACACTCTGAGGAGATTCCTTGTTAGCTGTGCAATCAATAAAAAACGTATCTTCAGCAACTAGTAAATCTGGTTTATTAAAACACAGGTTTGACAGTTAATTCAATTGCTAACAAAGTTGTAGCACGGTCAATAAAAAAAAAAAAAGTGACCTCATAAGTGAGATACATATATCCTCTAGATGCAAAATTACCTGATAATAGGGTGCATTTGATGGATCCAGACAAAAACATGTGAGTGAGATTAGAATACGCCTAATTTTCTTTTCATTCCTTTGTAGTATTTAACGTGTACAGTATCTTGGCAGAGGCTCCAAGATTATCATTTGTCCCTGCTGAGGTCTATTCCTGACAGGGAAAAACTGCAGGTTTTCCCCCTTCCTTCCAATTATTTGTTCACCATCCCTCTGCACAGGCTGTCATGTTGATCCCATTCCATTGCAAATGAGTGGTAATATTCCCTTTTCTTTCAGTAACATGGGAGCAAGCACTGTAGGAGTTCACATGAAATCATTAGGTCAGCTCTCAGGTATGCCACTGAGTTACTGAAATAAGGATTCGGAGCATGAACTTTTGTGAAGATTTATGATAAAACTCTGTGCTTACATCAAAGGCAGCATAAAGTGACCAAAATAGATTGACTCCACGATTGAACATAACCCTTAGATATTCAAGAAAAATGTGATTTCCCCAGTGATTTGCCAAGCACTTTTCCACCTGACCAGCAATGTTTTGTTTTCTGCGTATTTCAGACAGAGCTGAAAATATCTAGCTGCAGTTATTTTTGTTTGGGAGCAATAACGTTCTCCCAAAAAGTTCAGAGCATTGAGAAAGTATCTTCACTGACAGAAACATTCCTTTGGGTGGATTTCACAGGGAGGGAAGGCTTTCAGTATTTTTGCTAGTTTTCACATGAGACAGGCTGCTTTCCTGGAAAATATGACAAAATTTCTAGTCTTTTTTTTTAATTCAAAAATGAGGTAATTAAAACCAAAATCTAAATGTGGTCAAACTGAGTTTGGAGCCTGTTTTCACTTAATTGCAAGTGATCTGATTTCTCGGAAATATCTTTTGGAAAATATTGGGGGAAGTTAAAAATGCAGGCAGCCATCTGGTGAGGTTTTCCAAAGAACACATAGGTGTAGCTTTCCATTGCTTTCTGAAACTGCCCTCCTCCTCCTCCACTACACGTCTTTCCTCCTGTTCCTGGCTTAGTGCTTCCCTGTGTTTGATGTCAGGGAGTTCAAAACAATTGGAAGTTAATCCTATGAAAAAAGGGACTAGCTTCCTCCTTGGAGCAGACAGAAGGTGTGGGATTAGGGATGCCTTTGGCAGCAGGTTGCTGTCAGACTGGTTTACCACTCCCTTAGCTCCCCATTTGGAGAAAACAATTTTAAAAGTTTGTCACTGGATCCCTGCATGGGAACTGAGCTTCCTGACCTCGGCTTTCAGAACTGACCACAAAAACAAGTGCTGCAATGACCTCGAAGGAATGGGCGCACACGTGAAGAGCTGCAGGATGCTACGTGCGCCCGCATCCTGCTCTCGCTGCCAGCAGTCATCTTACTCATAGCGCTCCATCCCGGCGCCGGTAACTCGAAATCATTATCTCACTTGACAATCGGAGAAATGTTCAGCAGAACACAGAGTCACAGAATCGTCATGGTTGGAAAGGACCTCTGAGATCACCGACTCCAACCATAAACACCTCGGTGGCCTCCTCAGAGTGGAAAATTTAGAAATGCTAATGCCTGCTGAACAGCCTGAGCTTGTGCTGGCTCATGTTTGGCTCTCTCTCTGCTTTGCAAGTCAGCCTCAGCAGAAAGTAGCAGTGATGCTTTACATTTCTGTGACGTGCAGACCTCTGGCCTGTGTTTGCAAAAGGAACTGACAGGGCACTATGAAGCTGTTGGGTATCACAGCATCTGAACCACACACCTCTGCGCACACAGGGAAATGGGCCACAGAAAGGTTCAGACCCAGACACTGAGGTGGTCACGGGAGCAGTTTACCTTCAAGCCACTCACTGAGTATTGTGAAGTGAAATAAATGGACTCTAATAGCAAGGTAAATCCCTTTCAACCCCTTGTCCTGGGGAGGATGAACACTAGAGGTGTACCTACGCTGCTAAATAGAAGAGGACCAGGGGTCACACCCAGACACCTGACCTCTGATCTTTCTGCCTCAGTTTTGGCCATCCCCAATGAGCTCTTTCCAAGACACTTTTGCTCGAGAGATGCCTGGCACTGAGCAGCATGGCTGCAGGCTGGCTAGCACCACACAGCCTCTGCCATTGAACAGTATGGACCCAGTCTAGATACCACATCAGGACCATATATGAATATTTTGCATATTTTTCATACTTTGCAGTTCTGCGTCGGCTGTCTGCGGTACAAACTTCTGATTCTGGCTTTGAAATTTTCAGCAGCGAAGTAATAGAGGATGGGATCGAGGCAGCTGTTCATGGCAGCAAGGCAGAGAGTGACCACCAGCGCCTTGTGCAAGGGCAGGTTGGCCGGGCTGCAGCTGCTGCGCGTCAGGTGGACTGTTCGCAGTATGTGATACGGCAGGAAACAGAGGAGGAAGAGGATGAGAGTGATGATGATGGTGGACAGTGCCTTCTTGTGACAAACCGCCTTCTTGCACTGTGGATTCCTGGACTTGAGCAACGCTCTTATTGCAAAGATGTAGCAGACAATAATTGTGCAAAATGGCAGAATGAAGCCCACGAGGAGGACAAAGCTGTTCATTATCAGGAGCCTGTGCGTGTTGGAGGGGTGGAGATCCAAGCATTTGCCTGGGTCGTTGTACCCAGCAACTTTCTTGCATAGCAGAGGGCTGGAGGCTACCAGGACAAAGACCCATATGGCTGCACATATTATCTTGGCATACTTCATGTTGGTTACTTTCCAGCGCTTGAATGGGTAGACGATAGCTATGAAACGAACCACGCTGAGCACGGTGAGAAAATAAATGCTACAGTACATGTTCACGTACAAGATGTAAGTCATGATCCTGCAAAGGACATCACCAAATACCCAGCGTGATCCCAACAGGAAGTAGGTGGCCCGAAAGGGCAAAGTGCTCACAAACATGAGGTCTGAAACTGCCAAATTCTGCATGTAAATGTTTACCGAGGTCTTCCTCTGTGAAGGCTGAAAGAAAACATAAATGGAGAGGCTATTTCCAACAGCACCCAGGAAGAAGATAAGGAGGTACATGATGGGATAAATGACTTGCTTGAAGCCGTCAATCGTACAATTGAAGGAGTTGTTAGTGAAGTTGGCACCTGGCACCATCTCGGAAATATTCATGGTCTGCAGCCAGACTCTCCGTCTTTCTGCCAAAGTAAAAAGAAGTGGTGTGAGGGCTAGGTTACAGGCCAGGCAGGGAGTTCAGCTATTCAAGACTATTTTGCTGAGGGCAGAAATTGCAAGATGCAGAGGGGAGTGGAAAGTAAAGATTCATTAATGAGTAATTGCTTGTGATGTCCCAGTAGATACACATCTCAAGGCGTAAAGCCCCAGGAAGCTTCTAAACAGTTTCTGTATTACAGCAACTGGTTGTTGTCTCAACCTGTGAAAGTGATGCCTTTTAAAGATGAGTGCTATGTGTGTGTTTTAATGGCAATTCTCTGATCTCCTCTGTGCAAAACAATCCCACTTGCTGTCAGACATTTTGTAGCAGGGAGGTTTTGAGTCCCCAGTTGCCTACCATGGAAACATCAACACCTGAGCTGTCAGAAGAAATCACTGTCCACTGGTGAGTCTGTTTCAAACTAGATGAAAAGCCAAAGGAACTGAATTTGTCAGCTGGAACTAGTGAAATTTTTCTGGTACATTGTCTGCTGTTGGCAGTGTATCACTGAACTTTCCTTATTAATACCAGAGTTATATTGATGTACTTCAAACCTAGAAGTTAAGGATGTTTTGACCTTAAACACAGCATAAATACTTTTCCTTTTTCAACTCCCTCCTCTTTACACTGTATTTCTTCTTTCCTTTAAGTTTCTGATGGCTTTCTATGTCTCTTTTTGTGGGACCTTTGTTTCATTTACCACTTTCTCAACCTTTTTTGTGCTCAACTGCTCTGCGTCAGACAGTCATCTACATGCACCGCAGCTTCCAGGGCAGCCCATGTGTACAGCCCTAATGAAAATGGCCTGTGAGAAAATGGGCTACATTCACAGAGAATGACATTCTTCCTCCTATGGGGCTATAATTCAATCAGATCAAAACCATTCATCACTAAAACACTCTAAATAATACTTCTTTTCTCATTAGTTTCTATTTCCTTGCTGAACTCCCAATTTCTTCTCTCAGCTGATCTGCAGCTAGTAGTATTTTGAAAGGAAGGTTTCAGTATTGTTGTTTGTTTAATAGTGTCAAGCAATTCCCTCTCTGCATCTGCCAACATATTGTAGAGATGGATCATGGAAAATTTTAGCCCAAACCCCAGTACTACACAGCATTTCTAGATGTACAAAAAAGAAGCTTTTAATTTGCCCCAGTGAGAGTGATAATGAGTCGATGGCACGTGACTGCATCTTATCTCTTATTATGGACCTCACTGGCTTCATGATTTGAAATTAATTTATTTGCACAGGTGGAGTGTCCCTAGGAGGAAACATAGGCTCTAGAGTTGGGTGCTCTGGACTTCCAGTTACCCAGCGTGGTATTCCCAGTGTGCTGTAAATGGATCTAACTTGAGAACTCACCCCGTGGTGTGGGAGCCTGAGCTATGTTCACAGCAGCCCATGGTATCTTCAGGGTGGTGTCTCAGAGTCTGCCTGGATCCCTTAATATAGCAACCAGATGTGCCTCAACAGTTGTCTTTTATCTGGCCTCACTGCGATGGGGAGCGTGGGAAGCATGACTCCCAGGCTGGGTTCCCAAGGAGCAGGATTTACCCCCCTTGTTGAGAGACAGGAGCGTAGTGGCTTGGGGAAGGGGGACATTTGCTCACACAGATGTCATAGCCATCTCTGCAGTGCCTGAAATTATCCCTACAGAAAATAAAGACAATAATATCTATTGAGCTTAAGAGCGCTGAAGACTGGAAGTGGGAAAACTGGATATTGGGGTTCAGCAAAGCCCCAGACTCAGTAAACGTGTGCTCCTAAAGTAAATCTTCTGTTTGACATCCTGTTCCCTCATGGAGGGGAGAGACACAGTACACTTCCTAACATAAAATCTTTTGCAATCTGAGGAGGTTTTGGTTTTCTGTACAAAGCGACTGCCTGACGCATAAGTTTTCTGCGTGGGATCAGGAACCAGCTTTTCTCCTGATTGAAGCTGATCTCCCCATTCTGCAGAGAAACATTGCAGCCCAAGGTACAGCAAAGAGAAGAGCCCTTTTGATTGCGTTTTGCTATGGCCCAAGCATCCTTGTCTTTAGAAACCCCAAACCACAAGAAAATACCTATGCCTGTTGAAGCATTCCTTCCACCAAACACTCCGCTGTGAAACCTGTGAGTTAGAGTAGTCAAACAAGAATTAAGAGCTTGGAGGCTGGGCAAATGCAAAGTCCTGCTGAGCACCATAAGTGATGGCTTGAGCGACAGGACAGGGGCAATGAAAATTCAGTCGATGAAAAGCCCTTGGGTCCCTGCACCCTGGGGATACCACTACACGCACAGACACTGAGGCACTTTGCTCAGGCTCTTCACATGAGCTTCTCATTTCCTCTGCCAAACAACCTGCAGCTGAAAACCTTTAGGAAACTCGATGTGCATGTGTAATTGAGAAAACTCAGCATCCATGGGCCTGGCAAGAAAGCAAGTACTCAGACTCTTCTCCAAATTATCCAAACAAAACTTTCGAGTTGTAATGGGATGTCTAAGAGAAAAAGGCCAGAGACTAGTCATCTGAAAGCTGTTAACCACCATGATGCCTGCCCTCAGTTGAAGCAGAAACAACCTGTGCAATTATCATAGGTAGATGCTCCAATTAGTTGTGTTTTAGCACACAGATCAATGTAAAAGGAAGGTGCCGTGAAAGATATATTTCATACAGATATATTTCACTCAAGAAACCACAGAGGAGAAGGGGAGAATTTTACCCCTCCTTGAAGTCAAGAGTTGTTCTTTAGCCAGCTAAGGCAAGGAGATGGCTCCTAGATAAACAGAAAGAATAACATATCTAAGGAGAGGCAATAAACTTTGTTTTCAGCAAGTGTCCAGGTGGTCTCCTGGTTCACAAACGAACAACGTTGGTTTTGGTAAGCAACTGGACGGACCTACAGGGTCCCCCAGAAGACTTCAGAGGGAAGATTGGCAGTAAGATCTAACAGCCCTCCGAGAAAAAAAGAAGACAGAAAGCGACAATCTGAAATGGGAATCTCTCTTAAGCAGTACTGCAAGACTTCTCTGATGGGAACTCCCTAGCAGGAGATTTTTCTTCTATGTATGAGTTTCCCTGATGGAAGCTATCAAGTAGAAGCAGCTGACACATGCCCTGAAGCTCTGACAACCCCCCTGGGCAGGAGAGGGAAAGCACGTCAGCTGAGCAAGGAGAGATGTGGCTTTTCGGAAATGACTGCTGCTTAAGTAGATTAGACATAGAGATTTGGTGGTTTTTTTTCCTTTTCTTTTCTTTACCTTTGTGAAGCCTTTTAGAAACATTTACAGCTTAATTAGTATGGATTTTATGAATAAATACTTAACTTTTATTATAAATTACATCTATTATAAATTATATCTATTTATTGTGAATAAATATTTTGCCTTTTATTGTAGCCTGGCCTGAGTGTGATTTAAGGGAAGGGGATAACAGGAAGACATTCCTTGCCTAAGGTGCATCTAATACCCTTAACAAATGAACAGATGGGCAAGGCAGGTGGGGGGAACTGATAGAGCAAAAGTAAGAGGAGATTTGTTTAATCGGAGGAGATACTAAACTAATAAAAGTGCCCCAAAACAACCCGATTTTAAGCTCAGGATGCGGGTAGTAGTGTAGTAGCAAAGTGGGGGCTACCCCATGAACTGCCCAGCATCCAACGTGTGTGGCTGCCTCCCTGAGGCAGGTTTTGTGCCCGTTGTGTGCAGAGCAAGGGGCTGGGGACAGGGAGGGACAAGGCTGCCTGTCTTGAGGCAAGGGTGGCTCAGCAGGAGGAGGGCAGGAGGCAGTCTGCCCGAGGAGCAGACCTCGTGAGAAATCTGTGAAGACTGCTTGGGGATGCAGGGGAGGAGCCCGGTCATTGTGGGCACCAGGGATGAAGGTGGGATCTTCTGGGCTCAGCTACAAGGCAAGAAAGAAGCTCAGGTCAGACCTGGTGTTTCAGTGCATGGATGAGGCAGCAGAGAGAAGAAATTTAGGTATGTAAAGAACTGAGGGATCTTTCGGGATAAAGGCAAATAATATGGAAATAAGAGACTGCACTCTACCCAGAGTGGATTCAGGCTGCTGGTGCTGCAGACTAATTTAATTAGAAGCAACAGGGGAGCTGACGGGCATGGGAGAGCAAGTGGGCTGGATGGATAAGACCTGCAAGGGCAGTGAACTCACATCCAGTGCACTTCTGACAAGGCCAGGAGGGAAATAAAGCCCAACTGCAATAACTAGGGAAGGCAAATGCTACTGCCCGCTAACCCCGTGGGCCGGCACGTGCTGTCTTGAGTGAGTGATCAAAAGCAAATCTGTCATAATTCTGCACTGATGCTCAAAAATGAGACGGAGGAGCTGGAAGACTTGGCATGAGACAACAACCCTGGTGCAAGGGGAACCCAAGAGACCTGCAGGAGAGAGGATAATCCACGGGAACCTGTGTTGCCACGTTACCAGCTTTATGGTAATGACAGTGCAGGATGCACAGGCGGAGGAGTAGCACTGTGCTTGAAGGACTATGTAACTTGCAACAACATAAAAATATTATGGCCAAAGAGAAGCACTGCAGAGTCCTTGTAGGCAGACATCCCATACTCAAATAATAAAAATATAGTACTAGGAATGCAGTACCAAATTTCTCATCATGATGATGACAGTCATCAGAAAATGCTAAGTGCGAGTAGGAAGCTGAAAGCAGGTAGCAATAGCAAGAGACTTTGGATGCCTTTATAAAGATGTGATGCTGCAGCAGAACCAGATACAATGCCCATATGCAACAAATACCTGATTCCTAGAATAATTAGACCTGCAAACAAATCCACCACACAACATGCTATTTTACATTTGATCTTTAGCGCTGCACAGATTTTAGTTCAAGTAGGTTTTGGTGGAGGGAGCCCTGTACGGGCAATCACAGAAGAGCTAGGTTCACCAGTGTTGTGGGACAGACAAGCAGTCCCAGAAGAAAGAAGCCTACATAATTTTGGGGCTGTTTAGAAAAGCAAACAAAAAATATAACAAAACCTGTGTTAGAAGTCTACATTCCAAAGAAATAGACATTTTAATAAATAATGAGCCGTGCATCTATCAGTAGAACAGTTGGTAAGACTATTATAGGAAAAATATCACAATTTAGCAAGCAGAAAGCTTGTCCAAATGGGGAGACAGGAAAACCTGTATCATGGCAGATCAAATACGGAGAGGAAACTAAGAGTATTTAAATAAATAAAAAAAAAAAGTGAAAAGCACCTGGTAAAGGATGCTCAGGCTGACAGTAAGTTTTGTAAACCCACTGAAAGATGACAGACTGCTAGAGAATTGGTAGGGTTGCTTCATGGCAAAAGACGTCTTCGGGACAACGAGGCCATAGCAGAGAAACTCAGTGAATTCACTCTTCCCTGCAAAAGATTTCAGGGTATTTTCACACCTGATGCAGCAAACAGGGTAGGGGAGACAGCTCCACTCAAGGGATGTGTGCAGGAAATATTAAACCAACCAGATAAGTGAGAGGTCAATAAGTAATCAGGACCAGATGGCATTCATATGAGTATCCAGAAGGATCTCAAATGTGAGATTTTTGGCCAAGGCACATAACCTACCATTACAATCAGATGCTGTGCCAGGGGACTGATGCATCATGAGTACAACTCTTGTCTACAAGAAGGGCTTGAGACTCAAGGGCGGCTCGAGGGCCATGAGTCAGTCATCTGGCTGCTGGGAGTTACAACTGCTGACGCTGATTTCCACCTCTGGTATGTTGTGGGAGGTCTGTAATGAAGAATGAAGATGCTGAGCTTGTTGAAATGCCAGACTGCTGAGAAAGAGTCAGCACGTCTTCTGAAAAGGGTGATCCTGTCTCACCCACTGAAGGGCTGTGAGGATGGTGGACGAAGGGGGCCCAGTGGTCATTTTATATGGATATGTGGATATGTAGGCATTTATATAGTTGCATTTGTCACAGCTCTGTGCCAAGGGTTTCTTAAGGAACTAAGTTGCCAGAGAACTGGAATGCATGCTTTTTTGTGGGCTGAAAACTGGCTGAAGCATAAGAAAGAAAATGTGGGACTTGGTGAATCAGCAATGGGGTCCTCTAGTGTTTGGTACTCGGCCCAGATTTTGATATCTTTATCAATAACCTGGAAGAGATAGTTATCCAAGTTGATAGATATGCTGAAAGGGTGTCAGGGGAGCGTTAGTGTATTTTAATGTAAGGTGATGCATGATGGGAAAATAATCTAAACCCTGCCTAGATGACATGAACTTGAAACTGGCTGTTGCATTCAGGAAAGGGCATTTGGCATTGGCACCACTGACCATTTACTGAAGTAATTTCTGCATTGGCTGCAGCATCAGAAGCAACAAAAATGTCAGCAAAATGAGGGGCATGATCAAGAAGGCTATGGAGAACAAATCTTGTATAAAACATCCATGCATCCCCACAGTAAGCAGTTCTGGGCTCGACATCCGAAAAGGAGATTATGGAATTAGAGAAGGTGCAGAGAGAGGCAAGTGAAATGATCAAGAAGACAGAGCAAGGAACTAAAAAGCCTGGGAGCCTTTTTGGTATGGAAAGGTGGAGGCTGAAGAAGGATGTGGTCAAAGTTTGCAGAATCATGAAGGTGGTGGGTAGCGTGTGAATGCACATCGTTATTTACAGGGTCCCACAGTACTGGGAATCGGGGTGCTCAGCAGAGTTGTTGGGAGTCTGCTTTTAAACGGATAAAAGAAGGTGCTCCTCTGAGCAACAGGGAGCGGGCAGCACTGGGAACTTGCTGCCACAGCCGGCGGTGAG
>JAOXJK010000001.1:181266512-181281584 GCA_025774025.1 Xenus cinereus | reverse complement strand
GCTTTGAGCAACCTGGTCTGGTGGGAGGTGTCCCTGCCCATGGCAGGGGGGTTGGAACTCGATGATCTTTAAGGTCCTTTCCATTCTATGATTCTATGAAATGTTTAAATACTTAAAATCTGAAAATCTAAATAGGAAATAAAACATTTATTTCTTCCAAAATTGTTTTTCACACTAAAGTTATTCTGAAGGTAAGTGTATAAGAAAAAAGATTATGTAAAATTCTTTGCAAGACCAACTTTGAGCCAGAAAACTAAATCCATTCAGATTTTAGCAGAACTCCAGAGATTGTAGTCCATTCCTAAAAATTTGCAGAGACGAGAATCAGAGGTTGAGAAAACCCTACTAATCTCAAAAATCAAAGGCAGCATTTTAAAAAGTATGGATTAATTACTTACAGTAGTGTGTAAGTAACCATCACCGTTAAGATGCCAAAATATTCACTAATAATTAATATTCAAAATGGCAGGTCAATTTGCAAATAGAATTTGGAAAATATTTATCACCGTTTCGTTACTTCCATTACCCACAAGTGCTCCTTTCTTTCTCTGTCAGGGATGCCTTTTTCTTATACAGCTTATCATCAGGTGTGACTTTCAGCTGTCACACACGGCAGCGCTTGAATGCAGGAGAGGTGCTGGCAAGTCCAACAGATTTTGGGTGGAAAACTTTTCCTTTGTAAACAGTAATAACAACCTTCCTGAACAATAAATTAGAAAGCCAGTGGATTTCCCAGTTCTTGGACGGACTGTATTAGCAAATAGCCATGAAGGTTAATTCTATTTCATTGGCTGATGTTTCCTTATTTAAGGTTAGGCATGTTCACCTTTATTTTTAATTTACTGCACTAGTAAAACACATTGGGCTTTACATGCTAAAAGCTGAGATACAGATAATGAGATACATTCCCCTTAGGGAAAATCTACGATTTACATATGGATCTGCAGTCTTATGTGGGGAGGATGTGTCCCCATCCCACTCTGTCCCCTCTCTGCCTTCTTCCCCACACACCGGTCACAGAGCCACAGGGTGAAAGACTATTCTTTCTCAGGGTCGGTTTATCACCAGATCTGCAGTGTGAATAACTTACCCCGGGGTTATATTCACCCACATTTCAAGCACTCAGCCTCCTGCTCAGCTTGCTTCCTTGCAGAGGCTTGTCATAACATAAACCGGCAAGTCAGGCTGGGATATGACAGGATGGGGCCAGTGCTTAACCAAGAGTACAGGCTTTTGATTCCTTCAGCATTGCACTCCCTTCGTTGTCCCTGTGGCTCAAAAGCACAGAGCAGGAACAGAGGAAAGTGTAAGCTGCCAAGGTGAGCTTACAGGAGCCACCTTACGGGTTCCTCACCAAAACACAACGTAAAGTGCTGTAAAAGGGCACTTTGTAAAACGGCCACAAAAGTAGTTTGCACAACTACTGCAGTATCGGCGCATGGAAGTGCACAGTTAGATCACTGCAAATGTGGTCCCAACCTCCTGTCCCGCACCATTTATGCAAAACTTATTTGAGAACAAAAGATGGCTAGGAGTCTGAAACACTTCTAGGAATAAAGTAATGCTCCCAGTTCAGAAACAAGGATTTTCACGTTCCGTGTCTTCAGAGAGTTTTGTGGCTGCTATGCCTCAAACCTTTGTGTCTCTGCCAGAAACCCTTTTTTTCTGGGGACTTGAACAAACCAAACAAGGACTGCTCCAACTCCTTCTGCAGTCAATGGGAACAACTCCAGTCGACTTCCGTCAGATCGGCTCAGGCCCTTAATCTCCTGGAACGTATTTCCATTCGAACAAGCAGCAGAAAAGGAGGGTGACATGAATCTATTTCCAAACAAAAGAGATTTACGGGCCAGTTGGAATTACAGCACATTTATTTTCTTTAAAGTTAATGAGCGGCATGATCCAATAATAATTGTATCTTATGCTTTTCATAAAGCTCTTAAAGCAGTTCATAATCAATTAACAGCTCACGCACGTCATCATTACAGAACATTTTGCAATAATCCATTAGGAATTAATGTAGAGTGAGCTTTCCATCATCACTGAACAAACCGCTACGCAGCTAGGATCCATGCCAAGCAGACAGGCTTTGAATTTTCTAACGAAGATTATACATTCCCTGCAAGCATATTGCCAGGACTTTCTATCCGCCTCCTCCTCACCACCTGCGAATTTTTTTATGTTTAGCCATTTCTCTGTACTCTGGTAAGATTAATAAAACCCAGTGCTTCTGCGCTGCGCTACCATTAATTCAGACATTTAGGATAAGATGGATCACAGAAAATGGAGTAGTTACACTCCTGGATTGAAAACCAGTCCCTAGAGTGACTTCACGTATTTCTGAAGCCTTTCTTACTCTGACGTGAGTCAGACTGCCAAATAAACTTCTGCTGCCTCTTCTTAAATCTTGCTACTCCTCTATTTTTTCCAGTTAATAGTTCCGGACGTATCCCTTCCTCCTCAGATCAAACACAGCAAAGGGGAAGAGAGGGCCTGTGTAGGTTTCTCCCAGCAGCTGTCAGACCCAGCAGTGAAGTGCCTGCCTCTCACAGGTGTTTCAGGGCAGCAGTAATTCAATCAGGCTCCTTAAAATTCCAGAGATAACGTCTGGGTCTGAAATCCAAGCTTTGCACCTAAACAGCTCCCTCGCCTGGCAATAGCAGGCTGTTCCTTCTCCACCGGAGGTGTCTGTGGCTTTCCACGGTCGTCTTCTGCCCAGCAACGGTTCGTCCCTTCCCATCTGCAGGAACACTCTCCTGCCCTGAGATCAGCAGCAGGAACTTACAGTATGATTTGCAAGGCAAAAAAAAAAAAAAAAAAAGAAAAGAAAAGCTGCTTCTTCAAAGCTTGAAGCTCCTTTAGATGTCTGACATTGGGCCCCCACGCTGGCAGCATCACACAGGATGTAACTTTTAAGCCGTTTAAGCCAGACGTGTTTTTGTTTTACAAAGACGGCGCGCGGTCTATTATTAATCTTTTGCATGAGAGACATGGCAGTTTCCCCACTGTTATGCCAGACAATATGGTTTGATTGCTTCTGCCTCCTGTCACGTCTCCAACTGGAAATGTGTAATACGAAATGAAGTGCGGCAAAACAGGTAGGGAGGGGCTGAGGTCGTTAAAACAATACTGGGGTAATTAAGGGTCGGTATCCACACTAGAAATAAAATAAGCCCCCTCTTTGGATGGTTGGATTAACACTGCGGGATTGTAAGGCTACCCGTGACACATACTCTGTACAAAGCAGAAAAATCATCTTAAAACTGGAAAGTTTGACACTAAATGTTGCTTACTGGGAATGTTTAATTTATTTTAAAGGTTTTCGGGAAAGATCTCCTCCAAGCAGAAAGAGGAATAGAAAATGGTTCTTGCAGCAGCTATAGCAGCAAGTTATATAGTGAGAGGCCACTCTGATTTTTTGCTAACATGTACTGCATCGTTATTATGCGCTTAGACCTGTGGCAAACATAGCAATAACAAAGGAGACTGAATGCCAGTGGCAGAAAAAAACTAGCAGCAACTGACTACATAAAACATGAGGAATTCCTCCTGCGCATGCCACATTTTTTTTTTTTTTTTTAAAAGCCAAAAGCTCCTTCTTCCCCTGCACCAAAAAATGATGAAGTGCTGCCTAGAAGAGCGGTGCTGAACTGGGAATTGCTCTTATTAATGCTATATCATGCAACTTCAAAAAACAACCTGCTTTGCTCCAGAAGGTGCCAAAATCCAAGCAATGGAGAGAAGCTTACTGCCGTGTGTCTGATCCATAACTTCCCTTCTTTTGCGTCTCTTTTAGAGATTGCATTTGCCCTCAGTACCCTGTAACCTTACGAGGATCCTTCCCTCCTGTGCCCAGCTGCACTTCTTTGACTATCAAAGAGAGTCATTAATTCCTGAGTCTTTAATTCTGCATTTACAAAGTAATGATCCCTCTCCTTTCGAGAAGAAATACAGTCCATGCACAACTGTTAAGTCACACCCATAGCTGTGCAGTCTATGCAGTGAATGTGGGAAAAGGCTGGAAACATACATTCCCGTTGGCTTCAGATGGGATATATGACCAGCAAGGAAACAAAATCTCCTTCAAAAAGATCAAGGAAAAATGAATGAAACAATTTCAGAAGATACATTGCCTCTCTTTCTTTTCCCTCCTGCTAATCATGCCTTGTCTTGTACGCAGTTATCATCTCTTTTCGACGAGGGAGATATTCACGCGGTGCAGCCTCACTCAAACTGAGAGTATTCGTACTTTATTTCCCAAAGTGAATGTATCAATTGAACCAACTCGTCAGCTGGAAATTACTGTGCATGAGCCAACCCCAGCTTTCAGTGTTGTCAACTGAATGATGTACATTGCTGACAAGCTCAACAAAACAGGCCATTTCACAGTTGCGAGCTGCGAAGTGACTGAGCCGATGCAGATTTCCAGCAGTATCTTTCCCTAAAGAGCTACTGCTTCCCATTCCCCCTGTGACACAGCAAGTGTTAGGGATGCTCGACCCTCATTCCTTCTGCATGAAAAAAAAAAACCAAACCAAAAAGTACTGCAGAGATTATCTCTAAATAACAATTAACACCAGAGGAAGGCATATTAATATCAGCAGTGGTCTTGTGACTAGTGTACTACTCGGAGGCTGCTTAGATTAGGCTCAAGGCTCAGCTCTGCTGGGCCTGCTGGATGCTCCTGATAAGTATTTAACCTAACAGCTCGCTGATAAGGATGCCAGTTTGAATGCAGCCCAGGACACAAGTGGCCCAGTTGCTTCTTTTGCCTTAAAGGTTTAAGCTTGTTTTCCCATTAAAGTGCTATAATATCCAAGTTATAGAGCACTCTGAATGTCTCTCTGGGCTACCTTTGCTGAAGCTGTTCCACTCTGTGTAGAATAATTAATATTCACAGGGTCCTGAGAAAGTATGGCCTGTGACTGAGTGATTAAGGTAGGAATCTGGAGAGGGGATGGGGTTTCTTGTCTGTTTTCCATGGATTAGATGAGTTTTAATTTACTGAGTATGTGATTGAAAATTTAAGATGAATGTTAGGCAGGCAACGCACAATGACACACACTTAAATTTGGTCCTGACAGTGCTCAGAGATGAACTGCTGTGGAGCATCTTTACCACTCACTTCTTCGAAGTCTATCACGATTGGATTCTGGCACCCTCTGAAGCAACTTCAAACCGTGATCAAGTGCATTACTCCAGGGTAATCCATATTTTTGTAGGATGAAATGCAAGCACACAGGTGTAGTGCAGCGGAGTGACTTCCTCTAACTACAACTAGAGGAGAAGAGCCAGGCTACACGCTCCTTGGATGCACAGAGGGTTGTTCAATCATTTAAATCAGCTCCCGCTACATTGCTGGGCAACCAAGTCAGGATATGGGAAGCTTCAGTAGGTCCCTAAGATGAAGTGAAGCCTAATTCCAGTTGTTGTGTTTTTTTTTTTTTAAATGATCTTGACACATAACAGCAAAAATTATTAAATCTTCAGAAATTAGTAGAAGATGCCCATTGATTTCAGAGGATCACAGAAATTACTCACTCCAAAGCAGCAGTCTTCACCTTTAACAACCAGTGACAAACTAGACCGGTCATGCTTTGCAATGTAAATAATTTTATTTGGAAAGCTCCATTTCTAAAGATTAGGGATTTGATATGAAACTGTGCATTTCAAAACAATTTCTATTAGGAAATAGTGAAAATCTTCCTCTTTCAGTACTCCCCAAATGAGAAATGATTAACTTCAAAAACTGTTTGCCATTTAGTGATGAAGCTCACATAAAAGAAATTTAAACTGGAAGAAAATATTTGGAACAGGTTAAGGTAAAAAATGAGAACTCATCTAAAATTAATTTATTTTTATTTAACAATTTAACGGAGACAGTTCTCATCCCACTCATCTCCCTGCCCCTCAAAAAAAAGGTGAAGAAGCTTTTCTCCCACTTGGAAGAAGGAAAACTTCTGTCCCGTTGGGAATAAGAAGAGCTTATTTCAAGATTTTCACAGACTGAAAAAAACATTTCCCAGCCACCTCCACCAAATAGACTACTGTGTCTCAGAGCTGTAAATACAGTTTTCAGATCTTGCATCTGTTTTTTGTTTACAATGATGGTAAGATATCTGTATAGGTAACTCAGGTTTTCCATGACAACAGTGTGTACTTCTACATTTCTAGCTAGTGGTGGTTCTTGAAAACACAAGAATAAGAAAATACAGAAAAAGAACCTTAGAGAAAAACCAGCAAGAATCTAAAGAAGCAGAATTAGGTAATGCATAGAGTAGCTGAGCTTGTTCAAGTAGGTAATTGTATTAGTATTGACTCAGTGTAACCATCTCTCTTTCATAAACGAATGCTTTGCATGACTGGTTTTCTGTAAGTACAAATGCATTGGATCTTTTCTTGTTATTGAATTTTGTAGGAAAAAAACCCCAACTACATAGATGGAGGTGAAGAGAACTAATCCCTAATATTTTATATGAGAGGAAGCATGAAACATACGTAGCAGTGAATCCAAATGTAACTAGAGATTACTCGAACTGCCAGGGTGCATAATCATGCTTATCTCCACTGGAAAAAGATCTGGAACCAGAACTCCCAGTCTGAAGCCATTGGGAACGTACTATTTCCAACACCCCCACCCCTGACGGTGAGTTTCCACGTGGGTCCAGTTTCACAACAGAATTTCATGCCCACCTCACCTTTGTGAGATTGCTCCTGTAGTCCCCGCTCGTGCTGAGTGGCGCCCGGTCATGCAAGTTATTAGACTGAAGGAGAAGAGGGTAAGAGGATCTCCCCCCTTCACTTCTCACAAGAAAAGTACACTATATATCTTTGCATTATAAATATAAAACCTTCAGGGGGAAAAAAAGAAAGGCTATGAACTTGGCCTCTGGGATCCACAGGAATGAAGTGATGAGAACTTCCACAGATATAATATTAGATATTATATCCACGGATATAATGTGGAGAAAGACTTTGGAAGTGAGCCCAGAAAGAACGGCTGATACAAGACAGAGTTCCTTATGCTTCTCTTAAAATCTCAAAGTCTGATATTAATAAATAAAAAGGTTTTCAGGCTGGAATTTAACTTGCATAGTTTTATGAGGGACAGATCTTTACTGCCTAGTTCAATTTGCATGAGAATATTACCCTCAGATTCTGCCCAAGCTTTTGAGAAATGTGCTAGTTGGAAAAGTCTTTTCAGTCAAATGACAAACTTCTTTCCAGCAGCAGGCAAACAGGAACTGGGCACTCTCTTTTTTATCATGTTATATATGAAAATATCTTAGGGATATCACCAGTGATATTACTGCAACCACCTAATCTACAGCCAGAATCTCCTCTACTCCTCCACTCAACTGGAAGCACAGTCCCTCATAGAATGATACAGGGTTGGAAGGGACCTCTAGAGATCATCTAGTCCAACCCCCCTGCCAAAGCAGGTCCACCTAGAGCAGGTTGCACAGGAACGTGTCCAGGTGGGTTTCGAATGTCTCCAGAGACGGAGACTCCACCACCTCCCTGGGCAGCCTGTTCCAGTGCTCTGCCACTCTCAAAGTAAAGAAGTTCCTCCTCATGTTTAGATGGAACTTCTTGTGTTCAAGTTTGTGCCCATTACCTCCTATCCTGAGACAAGAGGCCTGTCACCCCACACATGCCTGAGTACAAAGCCCAGGTGCACCTCAGCACCCACCTTTGTGGTTGATTGTCACCAGATGACCTTGTTTACCAGCACAACTAGTGTTTGGGACCAGTCTGGAAAGGTCTAAGCAGCCTGATGTGGCTGGCTACACAACCAGGACACTGACAGTCAAGTTTACATGGGGTTTTACAGCAAAACTGGGAGGTAACTTGCTCTGTCTTGATTCAACTTCCTCATGTTTTGCTTTCAGAGTCTTCAGTGCAGTGAGGATAGGCTGGGCAGAGACTAACTGGTCTTTTGCTGCAGGAAGAAAATAAAAGGAAATACACAATTTAATTCAGTTTTGTTTGGCAGAGACGTTTCTTTCACTTTGTTGTTGTTGCTGCAAGACCAAAGCTGTAATTCTCTTGAAATCCAGCACATGCCACCAGAGAAGAATTAGCACAATGGTTTTAGTTTTATGCAACATTCCCAATACCCAGTGACTGAGCGCTTTAGAAGTGAATAAACAAAATGAAGTAAGCTGTTTGTTCAGCATGTTCCAACACCCGTCCATCTGTCTCCCTTTGTACTCGCAGTCCCTCAGCCACAACTTTTCTTTATCTGTTACTGTCAAGAATATGACTCATTTTTCACATAATAGACTGGGGGAAAAGTAGAGAAGTTTTTATACATAATAAAGCTTTCTCTTGCCCAGGATCTCCTGCATCAGCTCTTATTTTACTTCTCATTAAAAAGGATGACACGACGAAAATGTACTTTTTCCAGCCTTAGTTAGCTGCAGTAGGACTCGCTGTCTATGCCACAATTAGCTCTGCTTGACTCTTCACAGAACCAGGCAAAGGAAGCTTTGGTGTAGCTAATTTTAGGACAAGAATTTTCTCAAATTCCCAGGCCATAAGAGGACAGAGTGTTAGTACAGTTTATACAATTAGTGAATTTGGTGAACGGAAGGAAGTCTCCTCCCCTCTATCCAGGCATTTTATAAGCTAAGCCAACACACTTTCATGGCTGCAAAGCAGAAGACAATCCAAAGTGGGGACACTGGCCAAAATGTCTACCCATGTGGCTCCATCAGGTTTTGAATCTCTGTTGCGTCACCATAAAAACCATATCCCCAAGCAGATGAAGTGGTTCCCATGGGAAGGGTCTGTGTAGTCTGCCTTACTGGTGACGTCTTCAGTAACCACCCCTTTCCATGGCATCGTGCTGCACTCTGCCAGCAACAAGGCTGATATTGGTTTCCCAGGTTAAGGCTGTGTTTTCCTGGCACAGGGCTCCCTGCTCTTGCTTTCCACATGCTAGACTGATTTTACAATGCCTCGCATGGCTGATAGACAGGAGGCAAAACACACAGAAGGCCACCAGCAGGTTCCCAATTCAGATGATATCTCACAGCTTTTTTTCACACAAATCATAGAATCATAGAATGGTTTAGGTTGGAAGGGACTTTAAAGATCACCTACTTCCAATGTCCCTGACGTGGGCAGGGACACCTCCCACTAGACCAGGTTGCTCAAAGCCCAATCCAGCCTGGACTTGAACACCTCCAGAGATAGGGCATCCACAAATTCTCTGGGCAACCTGTTCCACCGCTTCACCAACAGTAAAGAATTTCTTCCTAATATTTAAACTAAATCTCCCCATTTTTCAGTTTAAAACCATTACCCCTTGTCCTATCGCTACACTCGCTAATCAAGAGTCCTTCTCCACCCTTCCTGTAGACCCCTTTTAAGTACTAAAAGGCTGCAATAAGGTCTCCCCAGAGCCTTCTCTTCTCCAGGCTGAATAATCCCAACTCTCCAGCCTGTCTTCATAGGAGAGGTTCTCCAGCCCTCTGATCATCTTCGTGGCCCTCCTCTGGACCCATTCCATCAGGTCCATGTTCCTCCTGTGCTGAACGCTCCAGAGCTGAATGCAGTACTCCGGGTGGGGCCTCATGAGAGTGGAGTAGAGGGGTAGAATCACCTCCCTCGACCTGCTGGCCGTGCTTCTTTTGATGTAGCTCAGGGTACGGTTGGCTTTCCCACAATGAGACCCTCATACGCATCAGACAAGCATTGCTGCCACAGGAATCTCTCATGTGTTAGACCCATTTCCCTGCAATGTGAACATCACTTGCCAAGCAGATGGGGGGAGAGATCCAGCAAACCCAGAGGTCTCTTCCCAAGACTGCTGTAAGCCCTGACCCACAGATATAGTGTGTGTGGCACCATGTTGGGGTGAGGAAGGCTCTTACCAGTGTAAAGGATCTCTAGTCAGCTGGAGGATGCCTTTCACCAGAAAATTGACCTTTTGCATTTCTCAGTGCCAAGAAATGTGATTTTTCTTAGTTTTGACAATCACTAGTACCCATCCACAAGACAGGAGTGGGGCAGCAACCCATCGCATCTGATGGAGATGCTCAATAACTTTGCCAGGTTACTTTGTGATGCTTAAGTTATTATAGAAAGTCACAGGCTTATGTAAAGAGGAAACAAGATAAAGTTAGTATGCTTTAAAATCAAGGCAGATATTTAGCTTTTGGATCTTAACATGACTTGACAGAACTACAAGATGCAGTCTCTAAAATGCATCACTCCAAGGAAAGCTCCACAGAACACCACCTTTAATATGTGTTTTGCACTTCATTTGCTCTATTATACACTTTAATTTCCTAGGCATCTCCTAAGTGCATTGAGTAGGATAGTAAGTATAATTCCTACGAGCTAGCTAAATTACTTTTAGCAAATTTGTATCAACACATATATTGTATTAGCATCATTATGTTGTAATTTAGACCTTTCATTTCACCACTAATCAAAGGCAATTCTAGCAAATAACCTGAATGTTCTAATTTAACAAGAGTATCATATCTAACTTGCCTTCTTAATAATCAAGCACGGTCACTATAAATTCTGTAGGTAGTAGAGTAGTTTCTACGTATCAGTATAGCAGCACTATAGCAGCACTATGGGGGTTGGACTAGATGATCTCCAGAGGTTCCTTCCAATCCCATGTGATTCCCTTTTGTTAAGCAAACTTCCTAGGTCTAAGTATCCTCTGTTGCATCTCTCTAAACCTTAAATACTGTAGGGTCAGTGGCATTATGTATACAATATCCTCCAGATACATCCCTAGAAAATTTTGCTTCCCTTTGACAGGCGATCCTGAAAACATCTGCTAGTGTAAGCAAATTGGCTGTGGGAACTGCATACTCCCACTTTAGGGATGTTTTCTGGTTTTCGTTTTTTCAGCTCTCTAGTGCACAGATCCATCACCTGTACTGCTAAAACATATTAGGACTGGAATTGGGAGAGTAAAGTGCTAAAATTAGCCAAAAGCTGAAAGCTCAATTTTACTATGTCAAGAGTTTACAAACGAGCAACAGAGGCTTTTTTCTGTTTGATATGGCAAATTGCGGTAAACCTAACACAGTATTTTAAAGTGAAAGTTTCATTTGTTTCAGCATAAGAAATCTTAGACACAGCTAGAATTCACATCTATAAAGATACTATCCAAACTATCTTTGACGGTTTCTTGAGATACGATACACAATGCTTGCAGGACATAGCCATAGAAACATAAATATTTCGCTTCCCTTTATGCAACTATTTAATAGAAGGAAAAAAAATGGAACTAGCGATGAAGACCTGGCCAAGATGTATCAACACGCTGTTGGGTGACTCTTGGGTCATGCTTGTGTTCACCAGCAACATGAGACACCGTAGCTAGAAAGCAGTGACCACCTCAGTAATGCACAATGGTAGCCTTATTTAAATTATACAGAATAATAACCTATACAATAAGAATTAAACTTGCGTCTTGGTCACTTGTGTTTGTCTGGGAAAAAAACTCTTTCTGGTGTCAAAGATGAAAATATAAGAGCTGATATATCCAATATACTGCTGTCAGTTCCCTGTTCGTTTTTGATTTTTGTTTGTTTGTTTGTTTTAAAAAAAAGCTTTATCTTGAAGGCCACATTTTGGAAGATCAAATTTACAGATGTACACACGTTCTTCACATCATTGCAAGAGAAAATCAGATGCCAAGAAAGGCTGCACAGAATCAGTCAAAATGCTCAGTTTACCTGGCACCTGCCTGTGACAGGGACCAGTCAAAGACACCTAAGGAGCAGTTCAATAAAAACTCAAGTATATTGTGATGCTTCCCCAGTCTTTCATCTGTCAACAATTCTTGCTTAAGGATTTGCTGCAGGAGAACTGCCTGGAGATTTAATAACCTTTGATGGGTTTTTCTTCAATTAATTTGCCCGTGTCAACCTTTGGCAATCCAACATCTTGGACAGAAAAGTTCTTTTGCAGAAGTACATATCATGGAAAATATTTGCTACAGAATAAGATCATGTACATTAGAACTACCTGCATGAAAATCACATCCTTTCATCTTTTTTGAAACTGCTGCCTGCTATGTTTCTTTGATGCTCCTTGTATTGAAAAAGATCAGAAAAAAAAATTGTTTCTTTCTACATACGAAGAGGTTGGACGATCCAGAATGAAGATATATCTAGAATCATAGGACAGAATCATAGAATTGTCTAGGCTGGAAGGGACCTTTAAGATCCCTGAAGACTAAACAATCCCAGTTCCTTCAGCCGCTCCTCACAACACTTGTGCTGTGTACCCCTTACCAGCTCCGTTGCCCTTCTCTGGACACGCTCCAGCACCTCGATGTCTTTCTTGTAGTGAGGGGCCTAAAAGTGAACACAGTAGTCAAAGTGCAGCCAGTGCTGAGTACAGGGGTACAATCACTTCTCTAGTCCTGCTGGCCACGCTATTCCTGAAATAGGCCAGGATGCTGTTGGCCTTCTTGGCCAGCTGGGCACACTGCTGGCTCATATTCAGCTGGCTGTCAACCAATGCCCCCAGCAGCATCCTATGTCCAACAGGGCTGACAGAGAAGTGTAGGAACAAGGCAAGCTTACATGGTACTTCCCCTTAGTATTCTCCCACATTACAACTCTTTTTTATGAAGACAATTTCTTCCATTTATTCTGAATCTGGCTCCCACTGACTTAATTTGATGGTCCCTTAATCCTGTACAGAAAAAAAACTGGTGCATTTGAAAGACAACATACAACTTTCT
Organism: Xenus cinereus; assembly: GCA_025774025.1. Lineage (NCBI taxonomy): Eukaryota > Metazoa > Chordata > Aves > Charadriiformes > Scolopacidae > Xenus > Xenus cinereus. Next base: position 181,268,857 of record JAOXJK010000001.1, on the reverse strand, counting down.
GGCATTACCACAGGTGAAAGGTTTCCTTTTATTTCCAAACTCCATGTGAGTATAGTTGATGTGTATTCACCCTTTCCAGGCCATCTCTGGTTTTTTAGACCTTTGCCAAATCTCCATGTCATCTCTCTGCCAGGCTGAAGAGTCCCAGCCTACACACTTATTCTGCGTATGGAAGCTGGGTTGCACATTTCAGTCATCTTTAACCCTAAACCTTATTCAATTTAATATCCAATGAGCAGGGGAGCTCAGTGCTGCACAGAAAATTAAAGTCACTGGTGCATTATAGATTTACACAACGTTATAGTAACATGGGGTTTTTGTCTGCTCATGAACATTAAACTGACGTCTTCATAGAACAAGCTCTTATTTTTAAAAGACAGCAGTCAACTTAGAGTCCCCCCATCATATTTATAAAAATAAAACTGCTGGACAAGGGGATTCTGATGTGTATCATTTTGCATCTGTCTCTACTAAATTTCATGTGTCATCTAATTGTTCTGTTATTCATACTCACATGGTATTTTTGCAGTTCTTCAAGGTCAACCCCTGGTTTTGCTTTTCTGCAGAATAGCAAAGTATTCTATATATCATCTTCATATTGTATCTCCTAACTTTTTACTTTCTTGTCTAGATTATTTAATTATGAGGAACAATAAAGTCCCAGCAAAGATCTCTGAAACACATGGGTAGCAACCATTTTTCACTTAAAAATGGATCATTTGCTTCTACCCTTTCTCTCCTGATTATTCACACAAGGACCTTCCCTTCTATGCAATAGCTGCTCAATTGCTCTAAAAGTCCCTTGAGATTTAGATTCTTTAATATCTTTTGAACATTGCCAGGTGTGCTGAATCCAGGTCTCCTTTATTTTCATGCTTTTTCATTCCGAAGACTCCAGTATATTTGTGTTACACAATTTCCCATTGTAAAATTTCTTCCTCAGTCGAAAAAGGTTGTTTCTCACAAAAAAAAAAAAAAGGTCTTCCTCACTACGTTTGGCTTATGCATCTATCCACTAATTCTCAATGGTTCTTTAACAGCGTTACCAGTAATTTGCCTGGTACACATGCCAGGTTTCCAAATTGGTGGTTCCATTTTTCACATTAAGTGTCTTCCATTCTTTTGGTACTGACAGCTGCAAGTGCAAAGTTTTACATTACGGGGAGAACTTCAGCAATTTCTACTTGGAGCTCCTTTGGTGCACTTTGGATAAAGACCATCAAGTAATTGGGACTCGTTAATTCTGTCTGTTTGTTCCAATACATTTTTAGTTAAAATGGAGACATGTCCACTGATAAATCCTCTGCAAGAAGGTCTATCCAGGCTCTTCCTTGCTCCAAAAACTATGAATACATTTGTTTTTTCTGTCTGTGGCTTTCTTTTTCCCTGCATCTTTCACAATTCAATCATTGAGCTACCCTAACACTCCCCTGACAGGCTTCCTGCTCCTGATGTGGTATTGGGATTTACTAATAGTTTTTAGTAAATAATTTCCTGGATTATTTGGAGTTTGATGGGGGGCAGTTGGAGGGGACTTTTTCGCCTGCCTTGCTACATTCTTGCATTTAATTACAGCTGAGAGATCTTTCCATTCACCCTATTTGGGCATGACTTCAGCTGTTCGAAGGAAGCCTTCATGTTTATAATAGCATTCCTTTCAATAATGTTTATCTATGCTGCCTTCCTTCTGTGCTTTCTCAAATCTTTTTTGATTAGCAGAAACCATTTGCTTTGTTTCTCCACTATGGTGTCCTTAACTGGTCACAAAATTGTGTGCAGAGATTCAATGCCCCTGTAAACACCTTCTTCAGAAACATCCTCACTTTTGTATCATTCCCCTTTGTAAAGTTTAACAGCTGTAAGGGAGTTTTAGTTCTTTCTTTGGGCTTTTGTGTTTCTTTTGATCCTGAAATTGTTGTAACTGTGGATGTTGTTTACCTGGACTTTAGCAAGGCCTTTGATACGATCTCCCACAGTATCCTCCTGGAGAAACTGGCTGCCCATGGCTTGGATGGGAATACCCTCCGCTGGGTTAAAAACTTGGCTGGAGGGCCGGGCCCAGAGAGTGGTGGTGAATGGAGTTAAATCCAGTTGGCGTCCAGTCAAGAGTGGTGTCCCACAGGGCTCGGTACTGGGGCCGGTTCTTTTTAACATCTTTATCAATGATCTGGATGAGGGGATTGAGTGCGCCCTCAGTAAGTTCGCAGACGACACTAAGTTGGGTGGCAGTGTTGACCTGCTGGAGGGTAGAAAAGCTCTGCAGAGAGATCTGGACAGGTTGGATCGATGGGCCGAGACCAACGGGATGAGGTTCAACAAGGCCAAGTGCAGGGTCCTCCACTTGG
>JAOXJK010000001.1:181207107-181219356 GCA_025774025.1 Xenus cinereus | reverse complement strand
CCTTGAACGCTTCCAGGGATGGGGCATCCACAGCTTCTCTGGGCAACCTGTTCCAGTGCCTCACCACCCTCACAGTACAGAGTTTCCTCCTAATATCTAATCTAAATCCCCCTTCTTTAAGTTTAAAACCGTTTCCCCTTGATGGCATCACTGTCTTTTAGTTCTTAGCTGCTAATCCAGCATGGCATGGGTACTCTATAGGTCCTGTTTCGTATCTGCCAGCACTGTTTGGTGTCGAGGATCCCCAAGGTCATCTCAAATCGCAGTAGGTGCTAATGTGTGGGAAACTGAATCAACCTGGTCATCTTTCCTAGTTAAAAGGGAGTATAACTTTGCTGCAACTTATTCCAGTTTCATTGGGTGTTTGAGCCTTAAGCTCAAAGTCAACACAGAGAAGAGAGTAGCTGGACTTTCACACATGAGCTGAATTTGTCATTTAGTGTCTCAAACCAAGTGTACTCTGTGTGTATGTAGATTTGTGGGTTTTGTTAAAACATATGCTTAACAGTGTGCATATTCAGTATAGCTGAGCTGTAGCAAATGTTCAGTTTTTATTCATTCATTTTCAGTAAATAAAAATAATTGTTGCTTATTCAGTAAATTAAATTACATTTGTTACATCATTAACACTTATAAAATTTAAATCATATGAATTTCATGTATTCTGTGTCCTTGGCCTAGGTCTTACGGCATGAAAGTCTTACAGAAGAGGCATGTTTTGTAGTAAGTTAGGTAGTTTTATAAAGCTACATTGATTCTTCTTTTCGTGTGGTATTCCTCCGAAAAGTAACCAAGTAAAATGGTAACTTCTTGTTTGTTGGATGTTATTCTGCCTGTAGTCAGATTTTTACTTTTTACATTCTTTTACATTTAATTTTAAGCAAAGATTTTTAGCATTGGCTGAACCAATGTAGCTCAAAGAAAATGCTGCGTTCAACTTTCTCACCAGTTGAGTAAAAGAAGCTTGCACAGTGTCGGAGCTGCTTACTCTTTTTTGCAGTTTTACTGAAAATGGAGTTGCATGGCTTTGTTAGGAAATAATTTAAGGATAGAAGAAACATCTGATCTGAAAATCTGTTTCTATTGATAATACACATCATAGAAGCGATACAAGTAATTTACAGGGTTGGCAATATTTTTCTGAAGCAGAGTGAATATTTTAACAATTCTCAGTAAACCTGAAAAGGCCCAAATGTTTTTCATTGATTTGCAGAATGGAACTGGAAAAGAGCATTCGAAGGCTTAAGTCAGAAATTGAAAGCTCTGACCAGTGTGCTTTTTGTTTGCTGAAAGAAATGTCTTGAAAAATTATGTCAGCAAGGTTATAAATTTATTTTTACTGTAATAAAAAGACATTGGAGTATTGTGTTTATTAAAACTTCTTCCTTTCCAATCACTGATTAATTTTACTACTCGTTTAAAAAAAATAGTTTTGTGCAAATATTATTATTTTAGGTGAGAATACAGAAGAGCAAAGTCTGGCCACTGTACAATTGAATATGAAACCAAAATTAACTGCGCTTTGTGTTTCTTGTTTTCTCACCCAACAGAAGCAAATAGTTCTGGCTTAATATTAAGCCTGTATAGTTCCGTAAAGTGTTGTTGCAGCAATAGATATAGTGATTTTAACCACATTTCTCTCTCTGCAGGGGGACGCAAGCACAAATCCATATGGAGGATGAACCTCCTCCTTCTCAAGCAGTCGGTGGCAAGGTCAGAGTGTGAATTTGCATTGAGAATTCCCTACTGCTCTACTCAAAAGGAAGAAGCTTGGTTCCATTTAGCAGTAGCTTAGTGCATGCTTGTAGCATTCAAGATAACCAGAAAACCAAAGCTATCGGTAGAAAAATGATACTAGCAAAAGAAATGTTGCTTGTGTGATCCACAAAATATTAGAAGATCTATATATTCATTTTAATTAGGTTGAATTGCTCCTTTGGCTTACAAGGCTGGTTTAATTTAGTATTAAGTTCTAAAGTTACATGTTCCAGCCTAATGTTTCAACAATGTAAACTTGTTAGAATTAACTTTTGTAGCGTAATTTGAGGTAAAAACTTAAATTTCCTCTCATTTTTCTCTTTTATTTTCTTCGAACACTTTGTGTGTAAAACTTAGTGAAACATCATTCAGATTTTGAGCTTAATGAGGATGCCTTTTAAGGTGATGAGTATAACAAACTGAACTGAATAATCAGCTTTCAAACTGATTGCTGAGGTCAAATGAAGCATAGAAGTTTCAGGAATCCTTGGGGCATAGCTGATTCACCTTTGGGGTAGGTAGCTGGACAATATGAAATCTCAGATTCTGGTCTGACTCTGTCTTTCATGACTTTGTGTGATACAATGAGGGAACTGATCACTTACGGGACTTAAATATTGGCAGGCTGATAGTTCAAGCTGTTTTTCATATTTTTGGGACAAAATATAATGGAGACCAGAGACAGGATTTAGATTATGGATATTTTTCAGTCTGATAAAGTTTGTTGTTATTTCTTTTGTTTAAAAAAATCAATATCATAAGTGTTTGCTTGAGTGCTTTTTATAATAGTAGTTTGGGTTTTTTTCCTTCAGTGTATTACTTTTGTGTTAAGAAATGCTACAGTTTGTTGGTTGTTTGGTTTTTTTTTAACCTGTTACTTATGACTGCTTTGTAGAACAAGGTTACAGAAAAAAACTGCTGTTTAAGGTGCGTGAGGGCATGTGCACTTGAAATTTAGAGTCCAAATTTTAAAGAAACCAGTATCTTATTGCACTAAGGAAATCTGTACAACTGAAGGACACCCTAAATCTCTTTTTGAACCCCAGGCTTCATTGGTCTTGAGCAAAAGTGGGATGCAGTTTTGTTGATGCAATTGTAAGAGTAGTGTCTGATGCTTTGAGTATTTATTCTATTTTAAAAGTGCCCAAAATCCTGTGTAGAATTAATGCTAACCTCTTGACATAAATTGTTTTGCGAACAGCAGATGAATGAAGCCTGATTCCATATGGATTCATGGCCTTGCATCTCTTACTGCTCTGCTATGTGTCATGAAGGACAGCAGTTACTAGGCCTAGCTTGGACCTACTTGTTTGCTGACTTATTTCATAACACACGTGCCTGATTGTCCAGCTGCCTACTGCCACATGGATTGTGTTAGCAGAATCTTGCTTCCCTTTAACTTGTAAATTTGGCTGAAATTGTTCAGTTACTTGTTGTGAGGAGATGGGCAAAGAACTGGTGTGATCAAAACTGCAACTTCTCTTTAGAGAAGATAACCAGCCCTCCTTTCCTTTCCTCAGAAGCATATTATAAAGAAATGTGTGATTAACAGCTATTTGTTTAAAGGCTTTAATTCAGGATTAATGTAGGGTTTATTTATGTAGTTTCAAATCTTATCTGTGTTTCTGTGTACATTTTTTCATATTAAGTGATACTAATCAAAAAACCAATATTCTTACAACTGACTAATGTGCTTCAGACTCTAAACTAGAATTTATTCACATCTTTGTTTCAGGCAGAGGTAGAAAAAATTATGTTCTGTAACAGATCATCTTGTAAATCTGCTTCTTGCTAGAAATAAATTAATGATGCAGTCCTTACTGTTACGTGGTGAACTACCTATGATAGGCAAAAACTCTTCTTACTTACCTTCTGATCTGCCAAGTAATGCTGATTGGTTGGGTTGTTTTCATGTTCAGAGCCTGTTTTAATTTTAGTAAAGAAAACTTGATGCATGCTCCATGCATAATTTGCTATTAAGTTTTGATACTGCAACATTTTTCTGATTTATGATATACTAAAGCAGTGGAAATGTTGCGTGAGATTCAAACATTAGCTTGACTAGTTCTAATGTCTGGAGAGACCTGTTATTCTTTAACTATAAACTTGTAATTTGTCCTTGGATAAGCCGCAAAATGTTGTTATCTTTTTTCTTTTATTATATGTCTACTTACATGAAATGCAAATATTCTTAGGAAGTTTCCAAAGATTCAATAATTGTTGAGACACAGAAGTAAATTTCAGAAGTAAGGGAGTTTCTCGAGTTCCCATTTTCAACGTGTGAAAACAAATGTGTATATTTTTTGAAGATTTTTTAAATGGTGTCTTCTTTTAACAGTAATTTCAGCGCCAGAGGAAAAGACACAAATTATTTTCAAGTTTTGAATGTATACTTTACACTTGATATTAGAATCCTGTACAGTGAATTCTGTAAGCTAGCAGTTATGTTGTGTGAATACAGTGAAAATGCAACCTCACCATTTAACTTCTTATGTGGTGCTTTTCTCCATGTATATAGATACTTTCTTTCTGGATCATGATATATTTTATTTGTTTATTTCAGTGGCTTCCCTCCAAGTATTATTCTAGAAGTAAAATACTGGTTTGTGGATGAAAAAGGAGATGGTGGTATTTCTCTAAATTTTCCCTTTTAACTGTGCAAAGGTATACATTTCTCTCTGTCTAGGTATTTGATATCATTTTTTATAATATCAGGTCTTGGAGGCAACATTATTGTCAGCCCTGAAGATGCTGGATGTTGGGAAATGGCCAATTTTTTCTCTCTGTTCCCAAGAAGAGCTCAAGTTAATTCGTCAAGCCTGTGTATTTGGCAGTGCTGGTAATGAAGTGTTGTATGCAACTGAAAATGATGAGGTAATTGTCCAAGAGTGTGTATGAACATGACATATTTAGTCCTTTATGTATCAAGTTGTTCTGAAAGTCGTTACTGTGATAGCATACCGACAAAAAGTTGCAAGCAAAAATGCTTAATCATTTGATTGCTACTTAAACATTTTCAATTCAAATTAGTGGCTTCCTACCGCAGTCAAAGGATAAAGAGAAGGTGGAGTTAGACATTTCTTAAAGGTGCGTAGTGACAGGATGAGAGGCAATGGACACAAGCTGGAAGATGGAAAATTCTGATTCGGTATTAGGAAAACAAAATCACAGTGAGAGTGGTTAAATCCAGAGAGGTTGTGAGATCTTTTCCTTGAAGGTGTTCAAGAATCAACTAGACATGGCCTTGAGCCAACTGATCTGTTTAGACCTTTGTTGAGCAGGGAAATGGACTAGTTGACCTTTGGAGGAGGTCCTCCATTCCAACCCAAATTATGATTCTGTGATTTATTTATTTTATAACAGGTTTTTGTGCTTGGCATGAACTGCAATGGATGTTTGGGAACAGGTGACATGCAGAGCACTATTGAACCGAGGAGGTTAGATTCTCTATGTGGCAAAAAGATAGCCTGTCTGAGTTACGGAAGTGGTCCTCATGTTGTTCTTGCTACAGAAGGTAAATTATGACGTGAATATTGCTTTTTCAGATGGTCCATTTTAATTAGTCCAGCAGATGTGCAAGGTCTGTGCTAGTAATATAAGAGAGAGAGCTGGGATGGGCATTCTGTACATAAAAGAGAATCAGAAATAGCTGGTAGTATCTAGTGACTATAAATGCTTGGGAACTGCAAAAAGTGACCAGGCTCGTGTTTCCCTTAAACAGCAGCTTTTTTCTATTGTAAGTTGGAGACAGAATTTTGCACTAAGTGGGCCATCAGTCTAACCCAGTCAGACATTGCTTGTATTCTTAATTTTACTAACATGTTTCTCAAAATGCAGGACATGAATCGTATGTTTAAATAATACGTAAATAATACTATGTTTATTAGTAAGTAATAAGAAGTTTTTCTTACAAGCATCTTCATGTATATTGTAAAGGAATGAAAGCTTGTTATTTGCATTTTCCAAAGTGGGAAACAGTGCCAGGGCATAGACAAGAAATTTTGATTGATTGTCAGGAAGAAAGAAATTGAAATTAGGATTCCTGACTGTCATTTCATCCTTTTCTCTTCTGTATTGCAGTATTTTCTTTCTTTTAGCTATATGATTTCCTTTACTAAGATTATGGTGATACTAGCCTTTTGGATTTGTTGTCAACGCTATGTGAAGGTAGCATTGGTGTGTCCATGGGCTTAAGAGTCCCAGAGGTTATATATTTATGTTATATACACTTAAATATGTATATTGTTATTGGATTTGATATTTCAGTTTGTAACTTTGTGTTGTGTACTCATTAGAAAAATAGATATTTTAAACCAGCTTTTTACATTTTTATTACAGAAGGAGAAGTCTATACCTGGGGTCATAATGCTTATAGTCAGTTGGGCAATGGTACAACAAACCATGGTTTTGTCCCCTGTCAAGTATCTACTAATTTGGTGAACAAGAAAGTCATTGAAGTTGCCTGCGGCTCTCATCATTCTATGGTGTTAACATCTGATGGAGAGGTGAGAATAGCTGGAATAAATCTCTCTTTTCTCTTGATGAAGTTCACATGTGTGAGAAACAGCAAAACATTCTGCACCTAGAGCATTAGGCCTTGCTTCTTGCTATCCTCACAGTGCTGATGCAACACAAATGTTAGATAAAAACGGAAAACCAGTCAGGGTCTGCTTTGAAGTGCATGCAGAACATTGAGGGGTTTTTTTGTGCCACATCTGCTTGTAATAACAAATTATAATGTCTTTATAGAGGGCAGCCAGTTCCTTCTGATGCTGTACTCTACTGTAAAGGCTTAATGGTGTTAAAACTGACATTAATATAAATGACATTCATGTAAGGAGTTCTACCCACCAAAGTAAAAAGTTTTCTGTCATTTACTTCAAGGTGCCACATGTATCCAGTTAACCTTTCTACTTTGGGTTCTGGAAAACTAGCAATGGATTCTTCCAGCATTAATGCAGCTGTCATGTTGGCCCTTACCTTTGATTGGAGGAACGTAAAAGAATGGAATATATAAATATTACAAGTAGCATATTTTTGATAGAAACAATTAAATTGTAAATTTATGTATCTTAATAAGTCTTAAAAAGAATACATCCACTTGAACTCAAAATGTAATTTTTTACGCATATAAGTTTTTTGTCTCTTGAGTATGTGCTTTGAACTGTATGTTGTAGAGCCTTCTTTTATGACAATTCTCTTAAAACAGGTATATACGTGGGGTTATAATAACTCAGGCCAAGTTGGATCTGGTTCAACAGCTAATCAACCAATTCCTCGAAGAGTTACCAGCTGCCTACAAAATAAAATAGTAGTTAATATAGCTTGTGGGCAGATGTGCTCTATGGCCGTGGTGGAAAATGGAGAGGTAAGAAATTTTAAGTAACTTTTCTGCCTGAATTTTATTTCATGTAATATCATGGGATGTAGATCATTTTAAACCTGTCAGCAATGAGCTACTACTCAGAAAAGAGGTCTACATTTCCAGACTATGTCAAATCTACCTGCTTATACTGCTTGTAAGAAACATTGTTATAAATTATCCTGCACGTTCTGACATACTTAAGCACATCTTCCTAGTCATGCTGATTATAGTTTTTTCTTTAGAAAGGAGGTGGAGCGAAACAAGGAAAACTGTTCACTAATATTTGGGTTATGGCTTTTTGGTTTGTGAGATCACTCATAAAAATTAACAGCTGTCACTTTGTATCAACTATTGAACTTGGCTTTGAGTTGAAGGAATTCAAGTATCAAGAGAAAACAGAGAAAATAAAAGTACACGGCATATGTTTGTTCTACTGCAGTACCCCTTGAATCCGCCTCATACTTTTTTTTATCCTCATTACAAAGATACGAATAGGTTGTAGTGTTCTTGTTGTTTTAGTTCGTTTGAGCTGAAGATTTTGGTCAACATATCTCCTCTCTAGCTCCATTACTCCAGGCATTTCAGTTTAGACTTAAGTAGCTATCAACTGTTTGCAGAAGAACATATGTCACTGAAATTGCCAGAGCTCAATGTTTTTCTTTTTTCTTATGTTTAGCGTAGAGCTGTTATCAGCCTGCTCAAACTGTTGCACATAGCTTCCAGTTTGTACTTATTGTAGTGTGTTTTCTGTTAGAGGACTTCTGAATGAGAAATTAGGTCTTGGAAAAAAGGAAGAATTCATGCTGAATTTGTTCTGTGCTGGGAAACAACCATATGAATCATTTATTTTCTACTCTTTGTATTAAAATATTGCAGTCTTACATAATCTAGCTCTTAAAGAGCAACATGAATATGCAGGTTTAGAATTTTGGATGAGCATGCAGGGGGTATGTTAAACAGAAGCAGCATCCAAAATTTCTGGTACAGGAAAACGTATGTCTGTGTGTATATATATATATGTATGTATGTATGTGCGTTCGTGTGTATCTACATATAAAGTGCAGTTCTTAAGGTATGGGAAATATTGGAAAAAAAAAATAAAATACTAAGTCTGAAGTAGTTACGTTGCTTTCGGAAGAAGTGGATAGCAGCAACCAGTTAAAATCCCTGTCTCTGTTCCTCAGGTCTACGTCTGGGGTTACAATGGCAATGGGCAGCTGGGGCTGGGCAGCAGCGGCAACCAGCCAACTCCGTGCCGAATAGCAGCTCTGCAAGGCATTCGCGTGCAGCGGGTATGCGTGGGGCGCTCCAGCCCAAACCCCTTATGGCAACAGGCTAAGGCACACGTTCTACGTTTAAAGGAGATAGTCCTTCATCTCTTTGCTTAGAGTGCCATTTATCAGAATGAAAACACGTATCTTAAAACGGACCTCTGCCAGCAGGAGAGAAACTGTGAGCCTTTGGAACCGAGTGGGAATTTTGCCATTGACTTCAGGGAGGTCAGGATTTTCCTTAAAGAGGGCTAGGCCATTAGAAATATTTGGTCTTTTTTTTTTCCCATGAAACTTAATAAAAAATAATTCCTGTTATTTTAGTAAATAAGAAAGTTTTCATTAACCCCCTGTCTGTTTTTCTTTTCTGGGAAAATGCTGCAGTTTAGCATTTTGTCTTTCTGGCAGACTGAATAGCACTTTTAGAATGGCACTCTGTCCACAGTGACTGACTGGTGTTTGGAGTCTGAACAAATTGTTTCCAACTGCTGTTGGTCAACAGTTGGGATGATTCCATGATTAGTCTTGATCTTGGGCAGCTATTACACTTCAGCAAATAGCTGGGCTGCCATCAGTGTAACGAGCGAACTGATAACTTCTTTGATAATCATAGAATGGTTAGAGTTGGAAGGGACCTTAAAGGAAAGAAATATTTAAAGTAACTGCAAGAACTGATACTGCAAGATTTGGTTGATTTAACGAAAACGTAGGATACTGTCAGGGAAATGACACATTCTGCTAGAAAACATTGATTTTGTAACCTAGTGAAAATTTACAAGAGTGTTTTGAACTTTGGATCCTATTTATTACGTTTACTAAGATAATACCTATCTATTATATTTACTATTTATTACTACATTTATTACATTACTATTTATTACATTTACATTACATATAGATTTACTATTACATTTACATAGTTTTACATTCAGTTCCTAGGATGTAGACAGTAGTTTTGCTGGTAACAGTTGCTGTTGGAGAATAACATAATAAAGTGAGTATTATTTTCCTCTCTATTTATTCTCCTGCTTAGAGAGTGAGTGCTCCAGTAAGTTTGACTTAGATGCTATTTCCATCCACTCTGTTTGCTTGGTATCGATTAGTACCAAGTTGTAGACCTCCAATGAGTAAATAACTTAAGGATTTATTTCAATTAAAGCACATCACATGCTTCATGGATTTACCTGAGGAGGCAGCTCAGCAGGACGGAGTGGGTTTCCACTAGAGGGTATGAGCTGTCACAGTTGCCATCAGGATAGGGAGGTTAATCTCTTCCCTCTCTTTCCTGGCTGGCTACTGCTCTTGCTTACTTTCTGTGGGCACTGGTGGTCCTCAGGCCCAGCTGCGGAGAGTTTCCTTCCAGTGATGGAAGTTATCTCAGCAGAGGGTCCGGTGAGTGCTAGAGCTGGCACAGGGAGGGGACAGTTTTGCGTGGCTGGCAGTCAGGGAGGAGAGGAGTGGATAGGGAGACCTCGCCTGTTTTTACACTGGTAAGCTTTTCACGTTGCAGCAGTGGCCCATAGAGCAAGGTCAGTGCAAGACAGACAGATGATCTGCCTTTTTCTGCATTTTTTCTGCATACTGTTCCTATTTGTCATATAGCTTTCCTTCTCTCTCAATTTCTAGCTAATCTTTTGCTGTACTCGTGAGATTGTCTGGCAGGGTTCCTCACCGATACGTTTTTTCCTCAAAGTGACCGCATCAACTTTGCTTCCCTTTTTAATAAACTTATCTGTATTTATATTGTAATTCTTACACTGGTATAGAATCAATAATATTAATGTATGGCATAACAGGTATCTATATGTATTAACTTACTGTTACATATAAATGAGATTTTTCTTTTTGTTATTCCTTATAGGTTGCCTGTGGCTATGCACATACGTTAGTGCTAACAGATGAAGGTCAAATTTATGCCTGGGGAGCCAATTCATATGGCCAGTTAGGTACTGGGAATAAAAGTAACCAGTCTTACCCTACAACAGTTATTGTGGATAAGGACAGGTAATATTTATGGTCTTGCAGTCAGACATTAGTTGGCATACTCTCAGAACAACTACAGAAAATTATGGCATTTTTAATCTATTTTTTGGAAGAAATGGCCTATAATTTTTTGCAGTGGTTCTTCTGCTAAATGTGAATAGAATTTTCACTGAAATTGCCTGAATCTGCCCTATAACCATCCTTGTGAAAGAGAAACTGGATGTTCTGAATGTGCTATTTTCTGCTTCAGCTCACACTGCGCTTTATAGGCCTTAATTGCAGTTTTTCTTCAGTGGTGTAGTTTCATTGTTTGAAGTCAACAATAAAAGCTTTATTGGCTCTGAATATAAATTGTATTTTAATATGGTACTTTTGACAAGAAGTACACACGTAAAAAGTGAAGAGTGAACATCTGCAATTTCTATTATTTCTGCTATTAAATCTGGCTCATAACCCAGGAGAGAGAGAGAGAAAAGGAGGAGTTCTTTCTTGGTATTGTTACCTGAAAATTAAGCTTAGATTTTTACAAGTTAAATAATTTTCTCTAAGTTCTTCATGTGTAGTGGGGCAGTTATTTCCAATGCTAATATCAAGCCATGTATATATGTGGCCAGAAATGTGAATCTATTCCTTACTACTGAGGCCTTGATTTCGGCCTCCTGTTGTGAATAGTAAGAAAACTGAAATGTCCTTCTTAAACTGACATGTGGCCTGTTTTTGAATGTTGCTCGCTCTTTATGTGTGTTTTTTTTTGCTTTTGCTTAAAATGTAACTGAATGTTTTCCAGCTGCTTTGGCTGTGGTGAAAATGTTACCGTATTTTAACAGGAGTTTTAATGTTGTATGCTGCCTTTCCCTTTTGTTGGCCAGAATATGCATTCCTGGTGTCAACGAGAATATTACCTCACAAAGGCCTGCAAGATTTGTACATACAGCTTTAAACAAGTTGTTTTCCCAGCTATTTTCCCCAAGCAGCTGGGAAAGCCAGTAAACAAGCTGTGATTCGGGCTGCAAAACACTGGATTGTGTAATGTTGTACACAGTGGGAGTTTTGAAATCCTAAATCAACTTTGGGATTAGTGAGATAGCCTAACACAGCTAAAATACTCTTAGAAACAGCTTTTAGTACTGTTTTGTTCTAATTTTTAATTTTCAAAATGGAAGTCCATTAAATGTAAGTAATAATACTTGTATGAGTAATACTTCAGTATTTTGATTAAAAAAGAAGTATGTTTGAATTGTTGGTTTATGACTGTTATGAATAGGCAAGTGGGAAAAAGTTTTTCTGGACTTTCAACTATAAACCAAAATGCAAATTTCTTTTTATTTTGGGGTTTTTTTTTGAAATGCCTCTTCATTTCCTTCTTCATCTTCTCCGAGTACCCGTTCCCTACAGCTTAATGCAGCCACTCACCTCACTGCCCAGCACCACCGAGGGCATTCAGAGACTTGAAAATCATCAGCGCTTTGTTAGAGGGAGCCGAGGGGGTCGGTAGAGCCTGTGCTGGGTAGATACCCTGCTCTGCTGCAACACTGTCTCCTCGCTCATCCCGAGATGCTTTTTCACTGAGAATCCTTCTGAGTGCACGCTATTTGAAGAAACATTGATAGCCCTTTTAATTTGGGAAAACGTTCTTGCCCTTGGAAGAGCATGCATGCTTACAAATACGTTTTTTGCAGCAGGGAAAGGTGGGAGGTAGTGAGCTTCTTCGCTGCGTTTTGTTCTTATGAGAATGACTTGCTTTTTTTTTTTTTTTCTTCCTTCCCCTTTGTTTGCTTGTAAATTCAGAGTTATAGAGATTGCAGCCTGCCACTCTGCTCACACGTCGGCTGCCAAGACCCAGAGTGGCCAGGTCTACATGTGGGGCCAGTG
>JAOXJK010000001.1:181191758-181204341 GCA_025774025.1 Xenus cinereus | reverse complement strand
ACACCTCCCACTAGAGCAGGTTGCTCAAAGCCCCATCCAGCCTGGCCTTGAACACTTCCAGGGATGGGGCATCCACCGCTTCTCTGGGCAACCTGTTCCAGTGCCTCACCACCCTTGTAGTAAAGAATTTCTTCCTAATATCTAATCTAAATTTCCCTTCTTTCCATTTTATTTCCCAACACATTTTTTGTCCCCACCCTCATACCCCACCGTGATCAATACACGCAGCCTCCTTGCACTGCTTCTTACCTTGGGAGTCCTTTTGGACTGTAGCAGCTCCTTTTATTGTTTTTTGACCTTGACTTCTCTGTCCCTTTGTACATAATGTTGCAATGCTGTAGCACAAGGTGAATCCTTACAGGAGGAAAAGATTATTTTATTGTTAAACAAAACTGATTTCAGATGCACTTTCAAACCCACATTCTCGTATGTGCCAAGTGGTCTCTCCAGCATCCTGGCACTGAAATGTGATCTGAGCAGGGTTCCTTGTGATGACACAGGATAAAGGATGCTGGCTATCAGGCCCTCATCATGTCTCCTGGATTCAGTTAGGTGACAGTGCTGTTTTCAGATGTGAAAACATTTTTAGCATGCTCTAGGAGCTAGGAGTGACTAGTCTCTTCATCCTGTCCCACCTTGGCAAGTCATCAGGACTGACTCAGTGCTGTTTGTCTCCTGACTGGTGAGAATCATCAGGCAGCTGTATCGTAGGATCTTGACATCTGCTGGATGGGGTGCCGTGGACATCTGCCATGCTTACAGCCCTTGTCTGTATTCCACACCCAGGCATTCGTGTTCATTCCCCCTTTGTGGCCATTCTGGCATTCCCATTACAATTCTTAGCACTGACTGCTGAGGAGTTTTCTTGGCTTTGTGCCTTGTCAGTGTGAACTGCCTCTTTGTTTCCTTCCTCTGGTTCCCCCTTCACTGCTGTAACAAATAAAAGTGCCTCTCTACCCTCTAAGATTTTCATAACTGAACCCCACTATATTCAGTTTACCTCTGCTGGCTGTAGAAGTCATCTGGAGGTGTGTATTGGTGGACATCTGAATCCCCAGTTAACTTTGAAGAAGAGCTTCACTGTTGCATTGGTTGCTAAGATTATTATTTATTTGGATAGCAGATATCTGAATAACTAAACTACATTGTACAAAATAAGAACTAACAAATTATTTTATTTCAGAAGGATTTTTTATTATCATTACATTGGATTTCACCTCCCCCCAATCCTTCTACCTGTAATCCAACACACTTCAATAATTATTGCCCTATTTGGGTAGACCTGAACATAAGTGACATCCTTTAAATTAAATGAAAAATAATTGTGCTAAACAAAGTGTAACAGTATCAAACTGTGTGTGTGTCTGTGTGTGTGTGTGTTTTTTCTGGAACATGTGGTGAAGGTCTTTCCATTTCCAGCAGAATACTATTCTTATTTCTAGCGTGGTAGGTTACAAGACCTAGCATTTATGTAATTTTCTGTAGAGAACAGCTTATTACTGACCCACAAAATTGGTATAAACCAATAATGTGCGTTTACATGGTAAGAAGACAAAGTGTTTTCTGGGCTAAGAATTAAGTTTGGGGTTAATTTTTTAGTAGTATTAAAGAAGAGTTCTTTGAGGCTACCAAATATGATGGAGGTTTGGAAACGGTTCAAGAGATAAAAATTTGTATGTAGACAATGGATGACTTTTCGAGGCTGTTTGGTAACTTTATAATGCAAGTGTCACATGCAGAGTGGAATGTACATACATGTGACACAAACAGGAGTATGCAGACTTTCACACAGGGTGCTTCTAACACCGTAAGTCAAGAGAAAACACTTTTTGAATAGACTTGTAACTGTTATTTACTTTTAGGGATATTGTACTGGGCAGTTTCACTGCAACCAGTACGTTGGTTATGCAGTAGCTTTATTTCTGCTGTAAGGTAATGTTTCCTCTTGGGAGTATTTAGAAAATTGTATTGTGATTTTTTTTTTTATTGACCTTTTGAGTCTCTTATTCTAAGTGAAAAGTGTTAGTTATTGTAATTTACCCATTAATGACTGATAGTATTTGCTATCAGATTCAGCATTAAGCTTCTGAGACTGTGTTAAAATTTTTTTCTGGCCTTATATAGATGAGTTAGAGAAGTGGCAGTTATTTTTCTTTAATAGGGATATTTGTTTGGAGTAGGAAACTAGTAAGGACTGAAGAAAGCTGCCCTTTATTTGTTTTTCGTGTGTGTGTGTGTGTGTGTGTGTCGTACTGACCACATAGTCTGCTGGGTTTTTATACTATCCTTAAAGAGATGTCATATTAATTAAGAGTGTTAATTGCTGACAGATACCCAGGATGTTATCATGAGAGATACTTGTATTACTTACTACTTACTATAAGTTCCCCGTTTTATTCTAGAGCCTGATGACCATCTAACAGTAGCCCAGTCACTAAAGAAAGAATTTGACAACCCTGATACTGCAGACCTGAAGTTTCTAGTGGATGGAAAATACATTCATGTTCATAAAGTTCTTCTCAAAATTAGGTAAGGCACGAACTGTGCAGTTTATATTAAACTAAACTGTCTGGTGTTGTCCAGTGTTCTGAGTAATTACTGCTCAAAATTCTTGACTTATTCTTACAGACTCCCTTTTCCCTCAGCTGTGCATTTCACCTGCTATTCTTCACTGTTACTCTCTTTTCCTCATTTCCTGTCTGCTTGCAATTCCAACCATGCTGCTTGCTACCAGCCTTTTCATCCCTTCCCTCCCTTCTGAAGTGTGTCCTTTGTGCTACTTTGTGCTACCTTTGTGCCTTGGCCCTGATTTCTAATAATCTTTTTCTGCTGAGGAAAAGGCTCACTTCTTTCTGCTGCCTTCCCAGTAGTTTGAATCCGTTTTTCCTCCTTTGCATGCTTGGCTTCCTCCACTGGGATGATTTGAGGGCTTTGTGTTAATTCTTGCCTGCCTTTCCTTCCACAAGACCCTTCAGTTGTTTCAGCAACCTCTGTAGGTGCTCTTCAGACTATCTTTTTAATCCTTTCGTAGAACTATAGAATCATAGAATTGTCTAGGTTGGAAGGAACCTTTCAGATCATCGAGTCCAACCATCAACCTAACACTGACCAAAACCATCACTAAACCAATTTTGTCAGATTTATTGTCAGATTTCTTATCCTGCTTGTTTTAAACGTTCTTATCAGTGTAATTACTTTGTTATTAACATGCAGAGATTAGTTTGTTATTGCCGACGCAGCTTCTACTAGGATATTCTAGAGACACTGCTTTAGATTTCTTCTGTCTTGATAATTGCTTCTGCTCCATCCTTCACATCCTTACAGTAGTTTTTTCTCTTTGCTATTTTTTTTCTCAGAATGTTTGGCTATCTCATCCTGTTAATCACCACTTTCTTCCTACTTTTGCTCCTAAGTTCCATTAGTGATTTCTTGTATATTCCTGAATATAGATCCTTGTTAATCCTTGCCTGCCTTTTTTAGGTCTTCTCTGCTCTCCTCTTACAACTCCAGTTACCTGTATTACTGTTTTCTTCCCTTTGCTGGTTTCATTGCTTGCACATTGTACTCGTGCCTATAGTCCCCTCTCTTTGTTTGGAATGCCACATGTTCCTCATCAGGTATCATTTCAAATCTTGTGTGTCTCCAAAACGTTTCTGAGGTTTATTTTCCTGATAATCAGTCTAGATGTAACTTTTCCTTATTTCTTTTTTCCTGCTGTACTTTTCTCAGATTATATGTCATTCTGGGAAGGAAATGTGTCTAATTCTAAAATGGGTTTAAGTGTCTGCCATTATCAAAATATTGTGCAGGAATAATAAAGCATCAGGCACAGTTTGTAGAATTAATATTTTCTTTGAGCCTTATAGTCTCATGATGCAACTGGATCAGAGGATAACGTTTTTAATGTGGTATTTTGCAGCATTCAGCCTGTTCCAGAGCGTTGTCATGAATGCAGTGCTGCTAAAAGTTCCTTTTCCTTATCCAGTCATTTCTTTACTACTTATGAAGACTTTTTTCCATCTTGTTCTATGCCTACTGCTGAACTAGAACATATTGTAGGTGGTTATTAGCTTGTGGCCACGGTGAAATGGCAGGGCAAGGCCCAGTTGGGTGAGAGGCTGGCCAGGCAACATACTGCCTGCAGAAACAGAAACATGTGAGTGTGTGGGTGGGATTCATCTGCTCTGCATTTAACCAGCCAAAATTAGGTGTCTGGTCTGTCTCTACTGAGAGATAGAGAGAGGGAGAGAGGCACCCCAAAGGATAAGTCACTCCAAGATACTATGGAGACTGAAGGATGAGTACCAACTGGGTTTTATTTACTTATTTGTTTTTAAGGGAGCAATATGCACCACCTTCTCTCTGACTTTTTACTGTTGCCATTGGGGGAACAGACCATTCCCAAGGTCTATTCCGCAGCTGGATGGAGAGCACGGTCACCAGCACTGAACGTGAGGCTCCGAGAGACAAAGCAATGGGGTCTGATCTGCCTCTTCCAATGCCAGCATGTGGTATAAGATGGAGCAGAAGCCAGATAATGACTTTTTAGTCCTTTATGAATTTGATGTTTATTTTATTTAAAAAAAATAAAATCTAAGAAAAAATTCTTTAAATAACCAGTAAAATCAAATGTGGAAAAGGTAAATTAAGTGATAAAATAAATAATTCTTTTTCATTTATATCTAAGTTATGCTGACTTTACGATGTAGACCTGTCCCAGCATCATTAAAAGGAAACCAACCTACCTTTTACATAAAAGCTTTAGTAAAAGAAAAGCAAATTCTGATGTGGGAGAGTTAGAAAGTAAGTGGAGTATTACAAAAGCCACAGTTAAATTGTGGCTGTTATAGGAAAAGTTACCTGAGCTGGTGATGTTCGTTTCTGTCAGCAAGCATTTTGAAAACAATTCAAATGTTACGGGATATTTTTTATGGAGCAGTAAGTTACAGTGCGTTGTTGTGAAGTTGCAGAGTACAGCTGTGAAAGGCAGGCAGTGCTTTTTCCTTGTTTGTATCTTGCCCATCACAAAAGTATTCAGACTTAGAAGAAGAAGGTGATGAAAGATCTGGGTGAGAATGTCTTCACTTTAAATATTTTAATCCTTGAGTATAATGATTAATGCTAAATTGTCTGTGTCCTCTGACACTGGAATAAATGTTATCTAAAATATTAATAAATTACTGCCTCACTAGATTGTGTTGGAGAAAGCAGGTTGAAATGTGGGAATTGTCTAACTTTATTGTAAACCTTATCTGTTACGAGCCAGGTAATAAAATTCATAGTTAACGTATAACGTATTTAAGAAAAGGACATCAAAACCACATGGGACATCTTTAAAGATATTGCAAGTAGAACTAGAGCCTTCTTTAAAACATTCATAACATAAATAAAGGAAAATTATGTGTTATATATGTATGAGGCTTACGAACCTTATAAGGCTGGAAGAAATTAACATTTTCAAACCAAGAAATCTATATGGTTGTGTATTTAGTCTGTTATGACTGATTTATTTTTTTTTTACCAACTCGTAGCTGCAGCTCATCTTTCAAGCTTAACTCTTTACAGTAAACAATCTTTGTCCATGTTTTGTAGGTGTGAACATTTTCGTTCCATACTGAATAATGATGATGACATTATAGAAATGAGTGAATTTTCTTATCCTGTTTACCGAGCCTTCCTGGAATACCTGTATACAGACAACATCAGGCTCCCTCCTGAAGATGCAATAGGTATTTGCCATAAATGGAAATAACTCTAGGTTACTGTTTCTGAAAAGTTCAATTTGTTTGTCATAACAGGCTGAGAGAGGCAGGGTTTGTTTATTTTAATTTTATTAGCACTTAAATCTTTAGCAGGTGTGAAGAAGGGATGCAGTAGCAGGAAACATGCCGAAGGAGGATGATGGCAGATGTGGGGCAGCCATGGGGCAGAAGGCCGTGGGGCAGCTGTGGGGCAGGTTATGAGGCAATAAGATCAAAGATGCAAAGTCTTCAAAAAGAACTCATTGTTTATCATATTAAGATTTTTTTTTTCCTTAAAAAGGCACTAATGCCATCATCCTAAAACTTTTCTGTTTGAGTAGCTGTGGTGATTTGATCATGAATGAAAAGGGAGCTCTTCCCCATGTGGATTTAAGAGGATGTTAAGTCACTAATTGATCCCTGGAATGAGATACAAAACAGTGAACAAAAAAACAAAACAATTGCATAGTAATAAAAGGGTCCCTTTTTAATATGTCTTTTGAGGACCTTTAAAAATGCACACATCATCTAGAAAAAAAAAAATAAGAAGTCTTTGATTGATTCAACCTACAACAATAGGGTAACTGATTAATTTGAAGAGAAATTAATATGTTTTGCACCAGGATCGTTAAAGCTGTGTGGATTTTCACAGGTCTCCTAGATCTGGCAACGCTGTATAGAGAAAACAGATTGAAAAAGCTTTGCCAGCAAACGATCAAACAAGGCATTTGTGAAGAGAATGCCATTGCTCTTCTGTCTGCCGCTGTCAAATATGAAGCTCAGGTAGGAAGAATTTCTCTTCAGGCAGTTGTTTTCTGAGAAATGAAATTATTTAATACAAACATAACTGCATTTAACTGATGAGGCATGATTACTGCAATTTCCTGTCCCGGATGTTTGTTTTCCCCTTTTTTAAGGTATTAAAAAAAAATAAAATGCAGCTACTGGTGATTTCTTCTGGTCTTCTGGCTTACACCTGTGAGTCGGGATTCTTAATCTGCTTCCTGCCTTGTCATCTGGCAGGGCACGGCGTGCACATTCCTCACTGCCATTTACTTCTTCACCTTTGGATTTTGTATTGCCTGGTCACTTCCTGAGCTGGTGTCTGGTACAGTCATTCCGGTACCGCCTTTTACAGGCAGTGGGAGAATTTACCTGTAAAGCCCATCTCTATTTACACTTATGCTTCTATTAAAAAAAAAAAAAAAATCCACTCTTGCCATGTTGTTTACAACGAATTGTGCTGACGTACAACAAATTACCTATTGTTATTCCTCTGCCCGTATCCTGTCATCTGGTCTGCCCTCGGCTCTGGAATGTTTCACTAGCACTCAGCCAGTTATCAGCACTACTGTAAGCACTTTTTTTTTTTTTTTTTTTTTTGTAAACAGGCAAATATTTTCAAAGATATTTTCCTTTTTTCAACTTCTTAGTGCTGTGCTGATTGTGGAAATAATGATGTGGTGATTTTTATTAGTCAAAAAATCTGTGTGTGTATTTTAGGCTGGTGTTTAAAATGAGCATCGTAGTTGAGAAGTCCTCATCTTTCTGTTCAAGATTTCTCTTGCTTTACAAGAATAAAATTAATACAGCTAAACAGAAGATTTATTAGAATAAATATGATTTATTAGATTTATTAGCCAAAATATGTAGCTGGTAACAATGTTTTTTAAAAACACTTGGTTTTTTGCTTTTGCCTGGCTGTGAAACGTAGGAAAGCCTTAAAGGAGGAGAGGCTAGAAGTGTAATACAATGGATTGATAAACAGTTCCAGTTGTAGGAAGCAAGTAGAAAGAAGGGACTGAAACAAAAACTGAGTTAAAAATGCTGCAGCCGTCTGTGCTGTATGGAGGCAGCGTACTCGACGAGATGAATTTGTGTAGGAGTTGCAGAGAGGAGGCCGGAAGTCAGTGAATTTTGTAAATTGAAAGAGGGGATAACATCAGATTAGGAGATAATGAGATTATCAGCTGCTGGTTACAACTGCCTGGTAACCAAGGCATCAGTAACGGGAGGCATGAACAGCTGAGGCAAAGAGGAATTTTACTTTGTGTGTTGTGATGGTAGAAGCCCGGAATATCAGGGAAGACCGGACAGGAAGGGACCACCAAATGGTTTGAGTCTCCTAACAGCAGTTTTCATTAAAAGGTCACTCTGGAGTTTTTCCTCTTAGAAGCTTTTCAACAGTTTTGAATCTCTTCAAAGCAGAAGTACCTTTAGTTGACCTGTGTCAGGTGAAGCAGTTAAACTAGCCTGGACAAAGTACTAGAGTTTATAATAGCTGAAACACAATAAAAGGGATTGGCTAGATGACTAAAATACGTTATCCTCCTCTTCCTCCTATGAATCAGTGTTTTACTTTCTATACCTAGTAGTCTTTCAAATTAAAACGATCATCAGACGATGAATTGGTTCACCTGCCCCGAGCGCAGCATGTGCCAAACTCCGGAGTGCGTGGCTGCCCTCCTCCCTACATCCACAGCTCAGAAAGGGATATAGCAGAGCTGCTTCAGGGAATCACAGCAAAGACTTCTTTATTAAAGACCTGGGATAGTCTCTGCCTAAGGAATTGTGAAGTAAGCCGGGATCTTGTAGCGTACTGCATTAACATAGTAAAAACTGGTTTGAGAACCATGTGCACTTCAGTAGAAAACTGTCCAAAGAAGGATTATGAGAGAGGCCTAAGATTTTGGAAGTTTGAGAAGGTAGAATTAATTAAATTCTTTGTCATTAAATATGAACGCTACGAGTGAAAGATCACAGTGCTGTGTCCTCTGCCATTAACATATCAAATTAACTGAAGACTTGGCTGTTGTATGCATTAAAAATGCTTGAAAATATTTTGTCCTATCCTCAGAAAATACAAAGACTTGCTGTTACAAGTGATTTTAAACCATAGTTCTAATATACATTCTAGCACATTTTAATCTTCTAGATAACAGAATTAGAAGCCGGTATTTCTTGAAACTGCAAAATTAGTGACCAGGATTCTACGGTATCTGTGGTCCTCTTCATAGATCAGTACCAGACAAGGCAGCTGCTGTTCATTTTATTTAGTGTAAAAGTTTGTACAGTGACTGTAAAGCAACCCAGGTTCCGGCAGTAGCCTTTCAGAGATCTGCTGAAACTTAAACCTGAAAGTGCCTTTGATCTTCTACATTTTTTATTTCTTTTTCTATTCTCATTCCTTTTCTTGCTTTTCCAGTACTTTTTGATGAAAGATACAATATACTTCTGTGCGTTGCTGCTACCTTATTTCTTTCTAAAGGATATTTTGTGCTGCTTGGCCGCTATTAAAGCTCTAGTTATACCTGGGCAGGGGCTGTGGATTTGAAACATTCAATCTAAGGAAAAGGTTTCAAAGGGAAAGGCGCAGGTATTCTGCTGAATTTCTGCTATTAATCCTTGGCTGCAATCTTTGTGTAGTTAATATAGAATAAAACTGGCATGGATTAAGAGACCTCTTTTTGCTGTAACCCTTGAAGAGTTTATAGATCATGGATCCATACTGTCAATTTAGACTTGCCTTGCTGCTGGCTCCAGCTCTAATTGCTGCAGAGGTAATAGATTTTCCCTCAACAGCAAGTTGTTGTAGCTAAACCAGCTAAAGGGGATTGACCCAGTGGATGGAGAGAAGGATTGCCACCGTTGTGAGGAGTCTTGAGTGGGCAAAATTTCCGGTGTGAAATCACGGTTGTATGGCTTAATGGCTTGCATCTGTCCTGTGCCGAATATCTGAACAAGACAGAACCGTTTTTGTTATCTAGGAATCCCAGTTCCTAGATGGGGGGACGCAATTCCCAGGTTTGCCGTGAAAGACACATGTATCCTCTAACATCTAGTTTGTGTTGAACAAGCATCATCGGATGTTATGTCATATTTTGCTTTTATTTTCAAGCAAGACTAGGATACCTGCTGTTTTTCACAGGACCTCTAGTGAATTCAGTGCAGGGAGGAAGGTTAGGGAGTTACTGATGCTCTAGTAGTTGTGTGTGGGGAAAGTTGATGCTTTCACTTATTAATAACTTTTCTAATGAGCTCAGTAAATCTCATGGAGTTCTAGAGTCAATTTAGATGACTACTCCTGTTTTCTTAAGGAGGATTTATTGAATAGTTTGTATGAACAAATTTCATCCTAATTTGTAATCTAATCAAACTGACCAGAAGAAGGATTGGTAATGTGCGCAACCTGGTATATTCTCTGCTAATTAAATGGCAGATTTGAAATGGAAAAAATAATAATTTTGCTATCAGTCATTCGTATTACAAATTACCTCAATTTGTTCCTAGGACTTGGAAGAATTTTGCTTCAGATTTTGCATAAACCATTTAACTGTTGTTACACAAACTCAAGGCTTTGCAGAAATGGACCACGACCTCCTGAAAAGCTTCATTAGCAAAGCAAGCAGAGTGGGAGCATTCCGAAACTGAGGCCTGACTACCACCAAGCTGAAGAGCACGTCCTCTTCCCCCCGAAAATATTTCGGCTTTGGAGAACTTATCCATGGTCAGAACGTGCAAAGGTTTGGAAAGAAAGACTCTGTGTCCATCAGTTTAGGAACTGTGTAAAAGTCCACTAACATACAGGTTTTGTTAAGATGGCTACAGGGTAGATGTCTGGTGAGAGTTCATTGCCAAGGGGCAGAATTTAACAACAAAAAATCTAATGCAGTAACTACCCTTTCCCACTTAAAGTCAAGCAAACTAAGCTATCATTATCTTGTCTGTCTGAGTTCTTGTCTTTTTTCTTTTTTAACAACCTGCATTTGGATTTTATGGGACAGTGACCTGTTTGCTGCTAAAACTTTCATAATTTATTGTTATCACCAAACCCAGTTAATATGCCACAGTGGGGCTTCTTTGTGCCTGGTTTATCATCTGGTGAAGATACAAACCTGTTTTTCGGAACATATGATAAAGTAATGAATTCTTTAGGATCAGAGGCTTTCTGATTGGATAGAAGGATATGTCTTACTTGGTGTTTATTTGGAGTGTAAATGCGTAAGCCCTGAAGAGCTGGATATTACAGTTGTGAGTTCCTGGCACTTAGGTCCATTTTTCTAGACAGAATGAAAGAAAGCTTCCTTTCACCAAGCACATTGCCTGGCACCCCAACGGGCCAGGAAACATTCACGGGATTTGTCTGGATGTGAATTATTGTGCTGTGTGTTTTGGTACTCAGAAAACCATCTGGTTGCTTGTTACCAAGAAAAAGACATCCAAACAAGATTTCAAGGAAAGGGAAGTTCCACTTGAGGAACTTGAGTTTTGTTTGTTCCTGTCTTACTATCTATCCCCAGATAAACCATCTTAAGAAAAATGGAGGAAAAAAGAGAGTTTTGAAGTGATAAAAATGGGTCTTACAATTAAATCGTAAGAATGAAACTCATATTATTTTCCATGTGGCAATAAGGACGCCTTGTCCAAATACGTTGTTTCGGGTTCTCCTTCAGTCAGTGCTGCGAGGTGACTGTACCACTTACCTGGCACGCCTGGTTTAGGTGACAGGAGTCATCCTCTGGACGTGCCCCTCTCTCATCACTGACCGTGGGGGGCGACAGGATGGCTAAGGTAGAGCAGATGCTTCATTTCTAACCGACTAAAGTGAGTTAAGACAAAACCCCACCCAGTGTGGCACTGAGGGAGGTTTGCCCCATTACAGAAGATGCTGAGCCTGTGAAGCATTTACTTGACTTTTCTAATAGGCAACTGTGAATTAATCCTGGAAAAAGATTTCTCTTAAAATTTTGACTGGATGAAGTGGCTTTAAGTGCCTTTTAGAGTACTTCTTTACTTTACAAATGGAGAAGGCAAGACACTGGACGACTAGGCTCGGTACACTAATATAATTAGTCATGCGACCTTCCTTCAGATCCTTGCTGTGTCACAAAATCCTTTGATGGCTTTCTCTAATCCTCAAATGTGGTTTCTAAGAACCTAATTCCCTTGAATGATGGCAGCCTCATTTCGAAAGTAGAAATAACTGTTCTTTAGTGCATTGGAGGATCATTTCCCAAACAATCCTGTTCCTTGAGGAGGAGGAAGAGGAAAAGGAGAAGCTCATCCTCAGAGAAGAAGATGAGAAGCAGTGAGTAGTGCCTCTCTTCACATCAGTCCCTGCGGGTGTGAGTGGAAGGGTGAGGCATGGAGACAGCAGTATTTACTTAGGAAGAGGGCCATTAAGCAAGTTATTTTGGAAAGTGCTGTGGTTAAAAATTATGTGTTTGAGGCCTTTGCCTCAGACTCTCACTAGAACAATATTGGATCATCCACTGCTAACAAGTGTGTTCTGCCACCCCCTCAGTGATTAGAACAACTTCCTCCAGCAGCATAAGTCCATACTTCAGCAGCTGTGTCAGTATTTTGTGTTTGAACAGAACTGGTCAAAAAAACCTTTCCAGTACATAATGCAGTTTCATCAAAACCACACCTTCCCTGGGGGACGAGATCAGTTTTGATATGTTTACGTTGAAAAGCACTTGACTCAAGCACACAGCTATTAATGCAGATAGTAAAACGTATCACAGTAGGGCACAACTTTTCTGCAAACCTTGTATGATACAGCCCAGCACTAATCACACCGAAGCACAGACACAAGGCAATTCTACAGAAGCCAGGGCTGGGGAGTTCCAGATGTTTTGGTTAAGCCAGTGATGGGCCTGTTGGAGCAGGTCCAGAGGATGTCGAGGGCCACGAAGATGATCAGAAGGCTGGAGCACCTCTCCTATGAAGACAGACTGAGAGAGTTGGGGTTGTTCAGCCTGGAGAAGAGAAGGCTCCAGGGAGACCTTATAGTGGCCTTCCGATATGTAAAGGGGGCTACAGGAGAGATGAGGAGAGAC
>JAOXJK010000001.1:181168790-181185483 GCA_025774025.1 Xenus cinereus | reverse complement strand
AGCAGGTTGCTCAAAGCCCCATCCAGCCTGGCCTTGAACACTTCCAGGGATGGGGCATCCACAGCTTCTCTGGGCAATCTCTTCCAGTGGCTTTCCAGAAAATGCCTTTTCCCCCCAGTAACAAACACAACTGGACACAAGACAGAACATCCCTTCTTAACCTCTGCCACAACCTCTGAACCACTAAACCTCCCCTAAAATAAAGGGGAGGTGCCTGGATCCATAGTCATACCTATCTTGGTGAGCAAACTCTTGTTAGGTAAGAATTTTTAATGGGCAAATCTGCTCAGCTACAGAGCCGAGATGCCACCAGAGAGCGAGAATGCCTGCTCAGACCAAGTGAGTTCCTTCTCAGGTGTGGAAAATACAATTCAGATGTGGGGGTGGGGCCACTTTGCCTGCCAGGAGCTAGATTTGAGTTACATTTGAAAACCAGAAAAGTGATCTCATAAAATCTGAAAGAAATGCTGATCCACAGCGGAAGAAAAAGCAGTCTCGGGTGTTTTAGTATAAAAGACAGCAAAACAACATACAAAATTAAACACAATTTTCCTGGTTTTATTGTTTTCCTTGAATATACTGTAATCACCTAAAAAGGTGTTCTGGTCAACTAAATGCTGCTGCCAATTACTACTGATTTCTATCTGCAAGGTCTCAGCTAAGGAAGGGTCTGTCGTTAGAGCTAATGGAGAAGCCTTGGCAAGCATTTAATTCCATTTCAAGAATTCTAGTATTTAGGAAGAATGTGTCATGCTCATTTTCTTACTCACATGTAATATAGCCTCTTCTATGCTGCTGTGCCGTTTAACGTCCTCAAAAAGGCTTTTGAGGATTTCCATTTTATAATCTACATTTTCAAGATTAAACGCCGCAATTACAAAAAAACTAAGCAAGTTACCAAAATGACATCAGTGTTGAGCAATTTTTTTTATCTGAGTGTTTTACCCGAGACACTCATTGCTATGCAGTTAACAGAAAAAAAAAAAAATACTCACTCATTTCTGCAAGCTTTTGTTGGAACTTGGAGTCCTGGGTCAGGTGTTTGCTGCGGAGAGAAAGCATATGATGAAGCGGAAGTTAAGAAAAATCCCCTTTTTATCCTCATAACCTAACATTAAATCAATTCATTTCATTGCTATCACCTTCTCTTACAAAGATGCAAACTCTTTGCATCCACACTAAACTCAAGAGTAGCTTGATTTCTCGTATGTCTAAAAAATTTGGGGTTTGTTTTTTAAGAGACTGACTCAAGACAACAGCACGGTTTAGCGCTCAGCAGGAACACTGGGATGCTGGAGGTATTGGCAACAAATCAATCCTTGCTTCTGACATCAAAGCCTCTAATCGAGAAGCATTATGCTACCATCTCTCATTTAATATACTTACCGAAGTTCACAAATTACCAGAAGTTAGGATGTCAGGAAAAAGTTAGGATGGAATGCCGCAAGAATCAAATATATGTAAGATTACTGAAAAACCAAGAAAAATCTCTCACCTTCCATCTGCTTCATCTTGCCCTTCTATATCAAAGCGCAGCCTCTTCAGTGGCTTCGGAGCAGCGCTGACTTCTGCGCTGCGTTTTAGCTGGCAGTCACTGTTGCCCACCATCTGGTTTATTTTTTGAAACTTTTCAGAAGTCTGAAATTACAAGCAAATAAGGGAAGAAAAAAAGCCAATAAATCCTGAAACTACTCAAACTTTCCAGATTATCCAAAAAAAAAAAAAAACACCAAAACAGGAGCTCTAGAACTCTGCCGTTTAAGAACTACCTTATTTCAAAGCACCTAAAGTAAAATGCAATTTTAAAAGTGAAGTTTGGGTATTTGAAAGGTGTTAACAGGACACCCCTGTGGTCTTTGTGAATCTTACAGATTCCTTAATATAGGACATTAAATCAGAGACACTCGCTGGCCAGTTCTACAGGTGTCAGCAAGCTATCCCCATTCCTCCAAAAGTTACATGCATTCAAGACCAGACATTAAAAATGTGAAAACTCACCCCAAATGATTCACCAATCGACACCAAAATTCTGCCAAATGAAGAAGAGAAGTATTCAGTGTTAAGCTACATTTAACAATGATAAAAGCATCCACTAATTTGCACAGCTTAGCATAAAACGTTAACAAACTCTGTTCCTCTCTCTCTGCATTAACACTGCAAACCCACACGACGCTGTTGAGACCGTTTGTGTTTTTATTTGGGCCAGTGAATGCTAAATCACCAAATCAACCATCCCGTACAGACGGGAAAAAAAACGTGGCTTGAAAGAATCAGGAGCCCCCATGGTCCGTCCCCTATCATCAAGGAAGACACTTCAGTGCTGGGTACCCGCATAATC
Organism: Xenus cinereus; assembly: GCA_025774025.1. Classification (NCBI taxonomy): domain Eukaryota; kingdom Metazoa; phylum Chordata; class Aves; order Charadriiformes; family Scolopacidae; genus Xenus; species Xenus cinereus. The sequence goes on along the minus strand of JAOXJK010000001.1, from coordinate 181,183,145 downwards.
ATCCTTTCATTGTTAACTTTAAATGTTTGCTAATCAAAACCACGCAGGACTTCAATATAAAATATACACTAATATTTTAACTCAGAACTAGAGGTCAAAAGTTTGAAATACTCTGCATAGTCAACTAAATACTCTGAACCATTTTGTTCCAAAAAAGTATTTTCTCTTTAAACAAGTGTACAAAGCTCATCTGTGTTTTTCAGGAGTGAGATCAAGAGGCAAAGCCAACAACATTTAAGCAACTAGGTTAGAAAACCCCTCTTGGATGTGACTATTCTAAACAAAAAAAAAAAAAGAAAAAAAAAAAACCTCCTTGAGCACACAGACTCAACTGAAAAAAGCACTCAAAGATGAATAAAGATTCCAAATACAGAACACAAAAGTTTAACCAGAAAAGATATAATAACCACAGGCTATTGACAAACTAGACTACATGGTTTTCTAATTTGCTTCCACTAAAATCCCCAAAATACCTTTAATTTAGTCAAAGAAATGCTTGTCAACAACCTACCTAGACCTTGGAGTCATCTTTGTGGGCGACTGAAACCCATCTGAGAATTTGTATGGGCTCTTCAAGGGTGAGATGTAGATGTTATTGCCAGCAGGGACACGCCGAGGAGAGTTGGAAAACTGGTAAGGGCTGCGAGGAATGTGTGGGATAGGTGACAGAGTGGGAGGCTATAAAAACAGTAAAATAATCATAAGGTTTCATTGCCTATATATTCCTATTCTATTAAAACATTAATACTGAAGACAACCAGCAGCTTACCCTGTTGGAGGCATACTGCAAAATGTTCGTTTTCAGCTTCTGCATAAACACTAAGTTGTAGAAGACTATAATGGAGTCATACTGTTCTTCCCTGATAAGGACACGTTTGAAGGTCTACAGAGGGTGAGAAAATCATACATAGTATAATAATAATAAAAAAGACAATTTTCTATTTGACAAAGTCATAAAGCCATTCAAAAAAACCTGTGTTAGACATGAGCTAAGATGGCAAGTCTATTGTATGCAAGCCATTGTAATTACTGTTTAGAACTGGTTTAAGTTGTTTCTTTTTTTAGTGTCAGAATTAAGCCTGCAATTTTAATCCATATATACCTGCTTAAGATACAACCTTACGTATCTATTTGATATCTTATTTCTATGGAAAGCTTCTGCAGGAAGTTATCTGCTTATCTCCCCGTAACGCTGGCTTAGGTAACTCTTAAAAGAACTTGGGTTGTCTTTGGAAATCCTATTAGCACTGGACCTGAATTTTTCATGCAGTATCCAAATAGAATCATAACCTATTATTTAGTATCTTTAAGTAAAAAAGCGGAACAAAGTTTGCTTTTTGAGGAGAGTTACCAAACTATTTCTGCAAGATGTTTAAAAAGACATTTAGAACTAGATACAGTTTTCTTCTCCACAAAATGAAGATACAAAAGAAAACTTGTACTTCACTGTATGTTCAAGTGTAGTTTGAGGGTTTTTTTTTGTTTTAAACAGAGAGAAACAAATAGTTTATAACATTTTTATGGAGAGATAACATTAAAGAATATCCATACCTCTTGATTTGTGTTGAGAAGCTCCTTGTATGCCGAAACTATTATTTTAAATCTAAGATCTACATTCTTTACTTTGCATATGCCATACATGGAACACATCATGATCTGTTAAAGAAACAAGACAAGACAACTGGAAATGCAGAAAATGAATTCATCTTCTTCAAGTTAAGAAATCAAATTATGAGCTTTCTGTTACTGACTGTGCTCTGTGAACTAGAATGCAACTCCGTAAGAACTTCCAGAATAAAAGCCAACTACTATTCCCTCCACTTGTTCAACTAGTTGGAGCTGACAGTATCTTCTCAAACTCACTTCACATGCTGCAATTTTAGGGCAGAATAACAAAACATTCATCAGCCCCACATGTTTTCTTCCCAAAGAAAAATCAGCATTCTCTTATGCAAATTATTAGAAAATCTGTTGTGTCTTCATTATTTTGAAAATAGCTGTAAATGGTATTTGAAGGTAGTAAGTACATGCCAGTCCTTAAAAACCTGAGATGATAGACTTCACTCTCATGTAATTTCTCCTTTGAGTGATCTATAAAGAAATAATTTCTAACAACTAAAAAAAAAAAAAAATGTATAAAGAACATTTAGTTCTGGAGAGTCTTTTTAAAACTTTTTTGTTAATGTTACCTGGTCCAAGTGCCTGTCTCTCATAAGTTCATACTCATTCTGGAGCGTGTGCTGGAAGAGGGTCCAGATCAAGGGTTCCAGATCAGGATGTTCAGAGAGAAGCCGAGAGAACAAGGTACGTAGTCGAAGATAGGCCAGTAGATACACTTCAGAAACAGAGAAGAAAAATAAACTTGTAATAATAATAAAATTGTAATAATAGGGGTATACAAGATAAGAGGAATATGATAGAGAATGGACAGCAATTGAACGTTCATCATCTCCCACTACAAAGACTATGAGCCATCTGAGGAAGGTAGTAGAAGCCAGGGTCAAAATAAATGGAAGATTCTTCATACATCAGGCAGTGGAGACACCAAAGTCCACACCAAACAGTGCAGCTCCCACACGTCTATTTCAATTCAGTAAGAGTCTGAACAAGCGTTGGAAACATGACTCTACTGAGAGTTACTAAGCAGACACATCACAAAAGACTCAGGAAAAACCCCTGAGCTGGAGAGACAAAGCTTGGGAAAGCACTCAGGAGAAGCATCATATATGCTTGCCCAGTTCTTAAGCTTCCCATGACATTTATTTACGCTCGCTGCCGGAAAAAGGATGCTGTGATAGAAGAACCCTCCATCTGAGCCCATATGACCATTCTTACAATCAGGAGATACGTTTTCAGTTCAAACTTGCAGTGTGTAGAGTACGTGCATTAACCTGCTGGCACTCTTTACTGTTTCTCCAGAGGCAGCTGAGGGTTTGCACGGTGTTTATCTCCAGGGAAGGAGCCTCAACCACTTCCCTTCTGTTTACTACAGATTCTATTATAATCTTTTAAGAAATGTTGAGAACAAGAGATGACTTTGCAGTTTCAGCATATACAGAAGCAACAAACCTTTTTTGTAGAAGAGAGAGAGGGAGGTAGATTTCTGTGGTTTCTGTGTTTGGGGGTTTGCAGCTGGCTGAGCATCTGGAGTGGAAGTAGCACTTGGAGAAGGTCCAGATGCTTTCTTCTTAGGAGATCTCACAGGAGAAAGATAGCTGGAGATTCAACATATATTAAGCACTTAACATCACAGGATAAAGGAACAATATTTTAGGAATAATATTGCAGGAACTCTTCCCCCATTAGAAGAAATTAATTGCTACTCTAACCTGTTATTCCTATATCAGGATCTAAAAATTCAAGTTATTGATTAAAAACCTGATAAAAGGACTTAGTTATCCCTAGGCAAATAAGGTAACAGTTTGCAATTACAAGTTTGACAGGGTTTGAAAAAAAAAAAATTCAAAATTTGATTTAGCTAAATTTACACATATAATAAGCAGCAGCAAATACAACAGTTCAACATAACCTAAGCACCAAGCCAAACAAGTCAAAAAACAGAATACAAATGGATTTAAATCTTAAGGGCAATATTAACCTCACATTTCACTAGACTTCAAGCACGCATGTCACTTACAGGTCTGCTGCAGTGTGATTATGTTGGAGCGGCAGATTGAGACTGGAACTGGGCTCAGGCTGATCAGCTTGGCCTTCTCGTTCTTTTGACTGCTTGATAAGATCAAACAGAGGCGACCCCTGGAAAAATGACAGTAGCGGCACATTTTACCGAGAATAGACAATCACGCTGGATGGATTTTGGTCCTTCTTCTCTAAAAAAAATATCCCTCAAATATGATCCTAAACAGAAGGTTAATGCTTTGAAATACTTCAGAACACCCATGTTTTGCCAGATAAATTTTAACTACTTAACTGACAAATGTTAACTATACAATACACCACTTTTTCTGTTTCAGTAGCAATCTATTAGATATAGGCCAACCGCAGAATTGAGACAGTTGTATTCTAAAGTGTATTATTACTTCCTATTAAATAGCCATTCCTGAAAAGCAAGCAATACAAGAAAATACATAAAAGGTCACATTTAAAAAAAAAAACAAACAAAAAACCCCCAAAAAAACCCCCCTCATCAGTGACTGAAAGTCACCTGCTCTACCTAGTGTCGATCCATTTCTGCCAGAAAATCGGCCCAATATTTTACATATGATAATATACACAACACAGTCACAACTCATCTAACTGCACTGGGACTATTTCAATCGCTGCAGCATTATGTTCCAGAGCTACCTCCGACAAGAGTTATAGTCGCTCTGGAGGCATTAAGCCTCTGCCCTCATGCCCAACACCAAAAAAACATTTTGATTTTAGGTCAGTTATCAGTACTTTAAGCAAAAAAGCTGCAGTAAGTCTGAACCTACTAAGAGCTTGAGGTAGAAGGCGATGCAGAGAGGACATAAGTGGAACTGAGGTGGTTCTGGCTGAAGCAATATTAGTACTACTGCTGACATCGGTAATAACAGCAGCCTTGCAGAAACAAAATCTCAGGCTTTTGCTGCCTGTATGTCACGTACAGAGTGGAATTATGCTGAGACAGCAAGAGTGCATGGGAAAACATTTTGGCACTACATTTATAATTAATTTTGAAAACACAGGGTTGCTGCCTTCCGTTTTTTTATTTCCTTTAAACAGGAGGCTCATCCTTGAGCACAACATCGCCTTCCCACAGCACAGTGTCAGAACTCCAGAAGCAACAGAAGAACATTTGATGAGCAAATATCTGCCTTCTCGGAGGGGAAAGCAGCGTCCGTAAGACTGGGAATGGAGTGGGCAAAACCAAACACTCAGCTTTTTCCTCCAAATGATCTCCCAAAAGGCAGCAGTAAAATCAATCAGCTCAACACTTTGCTCATAATGCATCCTCTGATTGTCCGAGGTCTATTTGATCCTACAAATGCAAGCTACGAGTACTAAAATATGATGGCACAGGTGACACATCTGTAGCTACAGTAACAAACAGGAGCACAACACACACGTAAAGCAAGCTGCATCACCTGGGCAAGGCAATAAGAAAAGGCTTAGTAAAACCACACTAGATTTACTAGAAATAGAACTAGCATTAAGACATTCCTCATTTAGCCTTATTTCTTAAAAAAAAAAAAACGCTTTTCGTGTGAAGTCCCTCATCTAAAGTTTCCGAGTAACAAGACGAGCGTGACTTGAGATTTACAATTTTTCACATTGTGTAATTTTTAAATTACAATTTGGGCAATATTGGAGCTGTTCCATCCATAACAGAAAAACATCGGTTACTGACTCATAACCACATAGTTATTTCTCCATCGTTTCTCAAACAGATCAGCTCTTGGGCTCGTTTGCATCATCTTTCCCTGGACTTCAGAGCACATGCACTTCTCATTTGCTTCTTTCAGTTCTTTGCTGGAAACGCAGAGATGTGACCGTCTCCATTTCTTATTCTTCTGACCACTCAGCCTCTTCCCTTTTATTATTCCCATCAGTGTTTTCACTATGCTCTGAAAAACCCGAGTGTCTTTCCCACAGCAATCATAATTCACTGCCGAAACATCTTTTGATTTCTTGACTAAGAGTGAATCCCACTTCATTCATTTCACATTTTAGCTATTAACGACTGGGAAAGTATAGTTTTTAATGAAGCATCAATAGGAGGAAAAGGGGTTGATAAAGGGGAATGAGAGAGGTCAAGTAAGCCAAGGAAGAGTTACTATTTTTGAAGTTAGGACCTGAGACCAGCAGTCCCAGGTCCTCTCTCAACCCTGCTCCAATATTCATTACACTGAGTGTGATTTCATTAGATAAGGTGAGAGGACACAATAGCTTTCAACATGCAGGAGGGACCTGCGTCATTTTTTGCACCATTTCCACTCCTCCTCTTCTCCTTGCCATCCTTGACAACCAGCCAACCTCCACGTAAGTCAACTCCACGCACTAAACCAGCAGAAAGTTAACAGAAAAAGCAAAACCAGATTTAAGCCAGCTCCGCAGAGAACCACAAGCAGAGCCAGAACAGAAGTCAGGGCAGCAACACCATGAAGGTTGGGAGCAAAGCAGGAAAGAGCAGAAAAGGGGGAGTATGAGATGTCTTTACTGCCTTTACTGACAACAGCCTGTTCAACGAGCTGATTGGCAGGTGAAACTTTACCCTACGGGAATTTATGAAACCTGCTGCTGCTCTCCATCGGTTAGATGAACCACAGTTAGCAAGAGAACATTTTTTCTGTAGAAACACCTTACAGAGACCAAGTTGGATGACACAGCGAGTCCGATACGTCTTTTTTGGCTCCCTCAAATACCAACTGAGGCCGCGGTTAAAAATGTGTCAAGATAAACAGGGTGCTGTCACACAGTTGGCTCCCGGCAGCGCAGACCAGCCACCATCAGCGATGGTGGGATGTGTGAAAACACTGACTCAACATGTGTCCTTGGGCAAACCACGGTGGTGTTGCCTACCCCGACTGCTGCAGCTTTGATAGCCCTGCAGTTGCACCAGCAGGAAAAGGTGAAATATAAGGCGGGTGTTCCGTCGGTCACATTTTCCACCTTAGAGCTGAGAGGACTTTAGGTGAAGCCCCCTGTGCTCTCTCCTCAGGGACGCCTACCACTCTCGCTGGTAGCTTTCCAAAAGCACAGAAATGTAGTTGGAGAAGAGAATTAAGTGCTGCACTGATGAGACTGGTGCCTCACAAAAAAAAAAACCAAAAACCCCACACAACCAAAAAAACCAAACCCCAAGCATGCCATAATGTAGAAATACACAGAGATGAATTTTCTCAGATTCATCTACTCCCTACACTGCAAAATCGGTGGGTTTAATTACAAACTTGCCTCCTTAATTTATATTTAAAGATGAAAGAGACTGCTGTTTAGTGAATCTGAAGCACAATCTGCAGCTTGGAGGGAGCTCTGAAGCTTATCAGGGAAAACTCTGGTTTTAGTCTCACTACTTGGTATTCAACAATCTACTTCTTGCTTAAATGAGTGAAATATAATGTCATTAACCAGACAATTAACAGTCCTCTAAGTAATAGTCACAAAAGAACTATAACCCCCAGGTCCAGTTTTATCGAACAGGAATGTTTATCAGTAACTTGTTTCTGAAGTGACATGATTCACACTATCTTTTACAAATTTTATATTGCTTTTTAAAGCTGTTAAGCAGCAGTTCAGGTCAACAGGTCACTTCCAATGCATTCCTTTCACATGAAAGGAGTTTTGCACTTTTTACTTTAATTTAAAAGCTCAGTAAGTGATTAACTTTACTAGATGCAGCCACGGAATAAATTTTACTAATTAAGTAAAATGCTGTTTTTCATCTGAGACTTCCCTGTGATGGCTAGAGAGGCACCATTTTATTAGTTCGAAAAGGAAGCAAGCAATTAATACCTAGCGTTTCTCAGGGTCAAAGGGCCACTGCCATCAGAATGAAGAATAAGACTGAAATTTAACTCAGTCCCCTCTCACGCTACCCAGGGCTAACCATAACTGTGCAAGACTAAACTCCATGAATTAAGCACGGCTTCGCTAAATGAGCCTCTGCAGGATGCTTCCCTGCAGCAACACCTGCATCGTGAGCATCTGCGGTGATTTTTTCCTCCATTGAAAGCTCCTTTTACGGACAAAACAGGCAGAACTTCTTGTTGGCTAATCTTTATTTGGCGATGGTGAAACTAGAGGACACACAGGTGCTTTCCAGCTTCCTGATCTTTACATCGCCTCTGTCCCAACAACATGTTTAACTGGACTTTGGTTTTCATGAAAAGATTGAACAAAAGACCCAAATCCTTAGATATAGGGAACCCCCAGCTACACTGGGGTTTGGGTATACTCCACTGACTACTGAGGAAGTCCGTGAGCAGCTTTACTCTCAGCAGTGCTAATTAGCAGTTCACAGTATTTTAAAAACAGGTTTTGTCTTTGTTATTTATTGCTTTATGTTTTTATGCTTTATAATAATTTCTAATCTATTGTCACATTTTATTTATTTGTCCACAATAAATTTTAATGCAGTGTTTACCTCAATGCCAAACTCCCTTGGGTTTGATTTTCTTCTGTGTTTTTTTTTTTTTTTAAATAGACAGTACAACTTGAAATTATTGAATCGGTCAATACAATACAGAATCACATAACATTAAGAAATGTTCCTCTTAATATGCTGAAAGTGGCTGTGATTTTGCAAGGCAAAACAAAGCCTATTTAGAATTGACAGCTTTGGAATGGACTGGATTGGGGCGAGCTATTTCCACCCCTCTTTCCCGTGACAGAATTCCATGCCCAGAAAGTTGACTTCCACTTGCAATTGTATTTTCAGAAGCCTCATATGACAATTAGTATTCAGTCTTCTAAAATAATGTAGCCCTGCCAAGACAAAATATACTTCACAGTCTAAATTTAAATAGTATTTACCATGAAAACACAGGAAGATTAAGGACCATGCTTTCATTTCATACATAGGAGTTGTATTATATAAGTTCCTATTAGCACTTACAAAATTTATTAAGAAAAACATTAACAACTGCAGTGTTAATGGTTAAATTCATATAAGAATATGGAAAGGTGCGCTTTTAGCTCCTTAGAGCAAATTTATGTTTAATACAAGTCCTATTCCTACCATATTCATCTCTAGCATTGAAGATCAACTAATACTGTCATCAAGCTTTGTGAGGATCTCCTTTTATATAAACGCGTAGTATACAGAGGGAAAAAAAAAAAAACAAAACACAAACCAGAAAAGAAACAGTGACTGTTAATTAGTTCTGGTCATTTAAAGGAGATATTTTGACAGGCTTTTCCTCCTCACACAAAAGGCTTAGAAAGTCATAACCTACAGAGGAAGTGACAAGCACACACTGATACGCATACAAATCATGAAAATTTTGATTATTTGAAGTCCTTGTCCAAAGCCCACAAGCAGCTGACCTGAAAGTGGGTGTCCTAGCCTCAAGCCTGTTCCAAATTTTCAAGTTCAGTTCTCTCATGTTCCAGTTTCTTATAAAATTAAAAAAAAAAGTTATTGCACCAGAAAAAGTGTAACTGCTTCTGGTCTGGCATGTAGGACCCATTGTGGAAATGTGGAACAGATTTAGGCAGTCTCTAGTGAATAGAGATACTTACCTATGTTAAATCAGGCATCTCTAATGGGGGAAACTCAGATTCCCTATCAAAAGCTATTTGAAGGCCTAGTGAAAACAGGAGTTCAAATCTCTCCAGTCAGAGAAGGAAAGGCAGGTTGCTACAGCCCACCACCTGGGTACGCATCTTAAACTTGTGTTGCTTTAAATGATGCTGCAAATCCATTCTCTTTACAGTTTTGCAATAATCTAGTCTCCCTCAAAAGCCTCTGGAGACACCTAGCAAATCTTGGTAGCAAAAGCCTCTGGAGAGACCTAAAAAATCTTGGTAGAATTCAGACATTATTTCGGAATAATCAATACCACAACTGTCAACCCCTCCACTCCCCAAATTGCTCTTCACCAGATGGTTTTATATTAACCAGTTCTCCATGTCTTACAGGGTCTCTCAGCAAAAGTCCATGGGACAACCTCACTGCAGGATACAAGCGCATCATCAAGATATGCTTCCCAGCAATGGTGAAGGATGCATGTGAAAACAGCCATCCAACAGAAGCCCACCACACATGTGGCTTCCCCCCACAAAGGTGTGGGGAGAGATGAAAAAAAAAAAAAAACCACCACTTAAGAGGCATATCACAGCAAGACAAACAGTTGACAGGCACAATGAAATATTTGGGGCTAAATTAAGAAGTGAAACAAATTTAAAAGATGACCCAGAAATTCCAGTAACTTCTTTCCCCCCCCCCCCCGAAGTTTTTAAATTTTAACCATAAAGATGATAGACCTTCTGTGTTAACATAGTGACTAATGCGATCGGTATGTTCAAAAATATTACAAAGACTGCTGATAACATGCTGCAAATAGGGAAACTACTGACACAGCTATTTCTTTGTAGCTCTGCAAACCCATTGCCAGTTGCATATGGAAGAGAAAAATGAACCATGGTGATCAAGACTGCTCCTATTTGCCAAGCCTGTGAAACTAACTTTCTAAAAATTGCTTTGAAATGAGTTTTGAAAGATAGTATAGAAGCAGCACTACATTTTTATTCAACTATTTTGTTCAAACTACTCAGGATGAACCTGGGATGATTGCTACGACACGGCTCACAGTAGGCTCTTGCATCACTTTCTTCAGCAGTTTTTCTGCTCAAGACTCACACACAACTTAGTGCTTTTTATAAAGAAAAAGAAAGGCTCGCTGAGTAACTATGGAGTTAATATTCAGCACATTAAAGCCTTAACTACACAAATCCTCTAAGTCAGTAGAAGCCGGCATTCCATTGAAAGACACAGTCCCAAACTTCTCCATCAACCTGCTCCACCCTCCCCAACCCCTCTTGTGTCAGCAGAGTAGGAGATACGGTCTAGGGACCTCTGGTTTTGTTGTTGGTGCTACAGAAACGAGGAGCTGGATGATGACACGAGACACCATCTTCCAGCTGGGCAGTCATGCCTCACAAATTCCCATGTTTCTCCTCTAAAGTGGTCAACACATCTTTGAACAGGGTGATCCTGCAGAAGGCCTCCAGATCTTCAGATCAGAGGCTCTGACAGGCTCCTTCAAGTAAGACTCTTTAAAGAAAGTGCTGCCATAGGGCAGATGGTAATGCAGCTATTGGCTAAATGACAGATATTAAAAGTATGAATAAATGGTCAATTTTTACAGTGCAGAGAAGTCTTATTAGTGAAGTCTCATGTTCTCTGCTAAGATTGCTGCTGTTTAACATTCACAAACGACAGGGAAGTGTGGCAGGGGCAGGGCAGAGAAGGCTGCCAGAAGCACAGAAGTATTCCATTTTAGGAAAAATAAACTCACTTCAAAAAGATCTCATGATTTTAAATGACTAGATGATAAAATAGGTCTAATAATAAACAATGATAAAAGCAAAAATAAAAAAAAAGCTCCACACTCAACAATCAAAGCTTAAAGAATTACTAGTGAAACAATAAAACAGAGTTATCATTATGCCAGTATACTAGCACGTGGATTATCAGAGTCACCAAACTAAATTATCAGGCAATAGGACTGAAAGCCAAAACCAACCAGTTTTGCACACAGCCTGAGGGTTCAGCTGTGGAAGTAATGGCTACAAAACATTGGGAATGTGGTAAACACACATTACTTCAAAAAGCAACCGCACACACAGGTCCGCAAAGCACTACAGAATACAATAGTCCTTATATGTACTTCTTGCTGAACATTATCTGTCGTAGGCTCATCCTGCACATGTATTTTCCCCAAAGCACCTTCCAGGAGGATGTGTGGTCTGTGCTGGCAAGTGGTGCTACAGAAACAATCGGTATCTAAGCAATTAACAAGTTTATTGCCTAGCTCCCAACTGTAACCAGGTTTCAATATCACGAGCCGTTGGACAAATCTTGCTTACCAAGATTTTTACGTGAAAGCTAAAGGTTTCAAAACACAAACTGCACTTAGATGAGTTTTCTACCTCTCAGCACAAGAAATCACAAAAAATACATAAACTAAAACCCACCAGATGTCAACCATTTGACTGTTGGAAATTATGTATCAGTCAGCAGCAAAATGTCCTGTCAAAAATCTTGAGGTAGGAAATTATATCAAAAACCTTAAACTGTTAAAACACTACAGAGTGTGAAGACTTTTTCAGTAAAGGATATAGAGAAGAGATGCTTTAAAGACAGATTAACTGACAACGCACAGCATTAAGAACACTTCCATAGTTATTTCCATCTATGAAAAAATATTCCACCCAGGAGCAAAACAGCACTCAAGCACTTTCTTCAGAAGAACTTTTGGGTCACAAAATACCTATTCTCAGTAAAGAGAATTTATGTATGTAATTACTATGGTAACAACAGATTGTCACAGCTTTCTAGTAGTTTCATGTCTAATTCACTTGGACAGTCCCAGTTCCCAGAACAACAATTAAGAGCAGTTCCAGGAATTATTTTTCCAAGGACAAGCAGAGACATGTCGACGAAGTGCCTCTTTGAGATTATCGGTTAAAGCTAGTAATTCAGTTTCAAGTCTCGTGTTCGTTGCAGTTTCTCGCTAGCTGGACAAATTTAGGTACAGCATACCACCACCAATTCTCTTAATACAGCTAAAAGTGGTAAGTGTGCCAGGAAACTTTGCAGACAGCGGGTGTTTTTACCCACATAACCAAGGAGTCAACAAATTATGAATTGAACAAAAAAGGATACAACAGATAACATGCAGAGGATGTGGATAAGCACATACAGAAAGACCAATTCTCTAGAAAAAGTAACATTAGCTAGGGGATGGTACATGTCCTGACAACATTCAGAGCAGATTCCTCTATGGTATTTAAAAGCAAAAAGGGCTATAAATATCTTGCAATACGCTTCATATAATCCAAAAGAAAAAAGTAAGACAAAGAAATCAAGAGTTCCAGAAACAATATGCCATGCTTCATCACAAAATACAGCAACACAAGCATGAAAACTGTTTTATGCAATGGATTTATCGACCACTTTTAGAAAAAATTTCAATCCAAAGATAATTACACATGACAAAGAGAAGAAAGAAAAAACTGAAGTTGTGACAAAACTATCAGTATAACAACATTTTGGGCATAAACCCCACCCATAAATTAAGATCAAAACTCAATTCTTAAGCCAATATTTCTGTGACTACCATGACAGAGTATCTCAAGCTCAGTTACCTCGGTCTATACCTAGTACTTGCTGCTCAAGGCAGACAAAACCTGGCCGCCATCGTGTTCAAGGCAGAAGCATACGCAGAGCTTCTGAGCGCTCAGCTGACAGAATTTAACAAAGATTTCTTCAAGGAAACATTTCTGCCTTACAAGCAGTTGTTTAACAATCAGACAAAACACAGCACAATAGAGGTAAGGAGCAGTGTGCTGGAAATCAGATTACCAAGAGAAGATTACAAAAAGTCTTGGGCTATTATTTAAGTCTTCATTAAAAATTCATCCTTCCCAATCTGAAAACAAGTAATTGATTTTTGACTGCGTGATACAGAATAGTACAAAACCACTCAAAACACCCCAAACTTTTCAATAACTTGTCCGAACATATCTGAAACAAAAACTTGGAAGACACTGGTATCTATATTTTTTGATATTACACCCATTTCATACTTTCTTTTTTGTAATCTTACAAATCTAGTATTTTAACACTTACTAAATATGTTTTTCCTACTGTTTTTTCTCAAAGTTTTGAAGCTAGTGCTGAGGCTGATCTTACAAGTGCTTTCTGCTAAAAAAGAAAGATCTCCTTACCACGCTGGCTTTTTTCTGGTTATCACTTCACTCCCCTGCGCGTGATCTACAGCATTAGTTGGCTTCCTTAGCTATAAACTGTAAAGTTGTATAACCGTACCAGGAACAATTGTAAATGTCAGCATTAGCTTTTCATGGATCTGAGATGGAAAAAAAAAAAGTAACTAATGCTGTCAAACATGTGAGTATCCCTCAGTAAATGATGGAGTCAGAAGTGTCTTACACTAAAAGATGTAGACAATCCATGGGGTTACTCTAGGATCCTCAAAACGACTAAAAAGACCTGAATACAATGCAATATATCTGCTTCAATTTTTTTCTAACACCAAAAGATGTAGCCGAGCTAGGAAAGGCAGGCAAAGGTTGTAGAGGGGTGTTGGGGGTCGGTCTCCCAAGTCACAGGCAATAGGACAAGAGGAAATGGCCTCAAGTTGCACCAGGGGAGGTTCAGATTGGATATTGGAAAAATGTTTACACTGAAAGGGTAAACATAGTGCTTAGAGACATGGTTTAGTCATGTTTTTTTTCCTCAGAGTTAGGTTGATGGTTGGACTAGATGATCTTAAGGGTTCCTTCCAGCCTAGACAATTCTATGATTCTAAAAACACTAAAAATGGGCAAAAAATTTGAAACAATTTACATAAGATCTAAGTGAGCATGCCTATATGGTAAACTATGGGCACTTGGACCTCAGCAACATCTGCAAGAAGTTCAAGCTAACATCTTCCCAAATTAGGCCAGTATTATTTTTACAGGAAATAACGTGAGACATGATATTCAGTGCCTTTCCTCACGGCCACACACACAAATCTTTTTTGAAGACTGACGAGTGAAGGCTAGCTCAGGCTCCAGTAAAACATGCTGGAAAGCAGAACATTTCCCCCTTAGATATTTAGACCAAAATAATGCAGGAAATTACTGATTTATGGTGCTTTGAAACACTTTGTTTCCAGTTTACACCGTATGGTCAAGGCTAAA
>JAOXJK010000001.1:181151909-181168690 GCA_025774025.1 Xenus cinereus | reverse complement strand
CAAGCCTAAATTCCTTTTTTGTAAATACAATGGCCTAATATACACTGTCTGATTGCTGGATGTCCTAGAGGACAAACGCTGGTCACTAATACTTCATACAAAATGAGCTATTTTAATTCACCTCACCAGTTATGGGGACAGTAGAAAGAATGGATGGAAATAATGGCACACTACCACTCAGAATTATTTGACTAACAAATAACAGATATGTAGAGAGTTGCAGTATAGCCAGGTAACAGCACCATAAAATTTGTTGCCAATGCAACCTTCTCATTTTTAGCTTCCTTCAAGCCTTTTTTTTTTTCTCCCCTTAGCTGTCTGAATTACATAAACTACCATAGCGAAGTGCAAAGGTAAATGACTTTAGAGAACAAGTGGTTTTGGACAAAAATGCCTGAGCGCTAAAGTAGAAAAGCAAGACAGACCCTGCTGAAGCCCAGGGAAACAACACAAATTTGCGTTTAAAACTCAAAGCACTTCTGTTTGGATGACTTCACAGAGATCTAGGAAAGCAGTGTTAATCTTCCTCAAGTTTTAAAAATCAACAGTTATAAAAATACAAAGAGCATGGGTGTTTTGCTTTTTTTTCTGAAATACCTCATACTAGATCCCCCACTTCACATTTGAATAGCCCTGATGCAAAAACTTCCTTCCCTATGGGAAGGTTTTATGCTACTCATCTGTGCAGCGAAGGATCCATACTCAGCATCCAGTCTTCCCATCTGCAGCCCCTTTGCTCACTCCTTCCGGAACCTGAAGCCAGAACTGGGTTTGGAGGCTCCTTGCAAGACCCAGGAAGGCAACGAGAAGAAGGGCCTTGCTGGCCAAGAAGCATTTGCCCAACTGGGGACTTAAAAGCAAGCTTGCCCAGCTGAGACATGGCTGTGTGCATCCTGGGTCTTCATAGAGATAATGACGAAGCCAACCCTCCTTTTAAAGTGACAAGATTAAAAGAGTAACGTATCCTTAAAAAAAGTCACAATTTTGAGAAGGCTTTTGATGCTTTTTTGTCATTGTTTTTTGGTGCTCAGATACTCCTGAGTGTAGGGAGTAGATGTGTTTATGAAAATAAAGAAATTTGCATGGCCTCTGCTGTCTTCTTCCTCTGTGCAACACTTCCTCCTTGACCGCTTACCTTTTGGTTTTATCTCTATTGGCATATAATCAAAAACTGCAACACGTGCAGAAAAGAATGTACATGACTCTCCCTGAAGTAATAAATCAGCGACATCAGGCAATACAAAAGAGCACCTATCAACAAAGTAGTAAAACTGACTTAGCTGAAAAGGTACGTTAAATTACCAAATGATCAAAACCTATGTTTCCCTTGATCTCATTAAATTACAAATATCCTGCTCTTTCCACAAGAAAAATGTGAAATCCTTCATTAACAAAGTGCTTTTCTATTCAAGCTCTCTAAATTTTTATTGTGAGAAACTCTTCATCATTTGTAAACGGGGCAGAAACGAAGTTTCAATGTTTCTGACAAAACCACTATGGCTTACATCCTATTTTGAGAAGATTGAAGACTTTTGCTCCTAGTTTTACTTCCTGAAATTTAAGGAAAATGAAATTGGCATCTAAAAAATTTAATTATTTAGTTTTTTTAATTCAGTTGGCCTTATTGGAAGAAATTTCACTGAAACACATTCCCCCAGAACCTTACATTTTCCAACAAAAAACATTTCAAACTCTTTCTGCTAGTCCTACAATCAAGTTATGCTATCTTTTTCAGCAATTTCAAAATAGAAGATCAGCGTTTTAAAAGGCATGGTACTCATTTTAAAACTTGATCATGCCATAAACTAACACTGTGCATTGATTTAATTGGAATATTTGAAGAGTTTTACTGCAGTTGCATACAACCATGTTGAACTTGGTACTGTTTACTTTTTATGGCTTGAGCAAATGTCGGAAGGTTGGGATGACTTGGAAGCTTTCCTCTCCTTCCAAGGAATCTTAAACCACCAGCTTATAGAAGGTCCCTAGATGGGCTGCCCAGGGAAGTGGTTGAGTCACCACCCCTGGGGGTATTTAAAAAACAGGTTGACATAGTGCTTAGTGACATGGTTTAGTGATGGCTTTTATCAGAGTTAGGTTGATGGTTGGACTAGATGATTTTAAAGGTCCCTTCCAACCTAGACAATTTTATGATTCTATGAATCTGGATTGTGTAGAGGTCGCATATTACATAGAGAATGATGCCGTTTGAAGTCCATTGAATTTTACAGCTTCTCCTATTATTTGCACTAGAAAAAACAAACCTGAACTGCAGCTTAGTCGTTTCTCCTAAGCCTGCCTTTCACATACTTTCTACTTCAATCATTTCCTGCCATCAGCACGCGGTACACGCTCAAACTGCATAGACACGGAGCAAAACCTGCCTCTCGCAGGCATGAAGATTTCAGCTACACCTACAGCAAAAGCAACTAAAAGTGCATTTTGATTGACAGATCTGTGCAAGAAGAAGAGGGGAGATGCACAGCATGGTCAGACAGCTTAAACAAACAGTTTCCAATCCCAGTTACACAGATCTCCAAACACTCTGCTCCCTTCCACCAGAAAATGAAAAACAGTTTTAAGAAAGACTGGGGGCCAGAAACAAAGCATTTACTTAAAACAAAACAAAACAAACCAACACAAACAATTTTATCAACTCTACTACAGAGGTGAACTCTGAAAGGATTGGATTACCTTAAAAGAAGTAAAATTCCTATGAAATTAAAAAGTCATAGTTACCACAGATTTCTGTTGTATCTGAATAAGGGAAACCTGCCTGTCTCAGAAAATTTAGAGAACAAAAAGTGGACTTAAAACACAAGTTGACTTTGAAATTTCATCACACCACTTCTGGTGAGGAAATAGACCATTTTTACACTGACTTACATATATACATTTAAGTTGTCCTGTGCATCTATACATTCCAGTGTTTTGCTGTCTCAGAGGAAGACAGACAAAGAATGCATGAAAACAGCCGTGAAATTTAAAGGAGTTACTTTGGCTTAGATGTAATAATACTTTACTGTCTTCACTTTCACTGTAGAGAAAATGCCCCATTTCTGCTTTCGGTTAGTGCGGGATCTGTTATGGGCAGCTCCACTGACTTCATTACAAATATACCGATATAAGTCTTGCAGAGAAACCAAAGCAAATATGTAAAGTATTACAGTCCAACCTGCACCCACAAATACAGAAAAAAAAAAAAGCAGACAGAAGCCTTACACAAAAACTTCCCCATTTAAGAAAGGGTCATACAAAGCACCTCAACTCAGACACAACAATCCATCAGTAGGAGTTCCGCTAAGTACACTTCTCTATATTTTTTTTTAACTGAAGTATCAAACAAGTTCCTCGTTTATCATTCATTTTCTATCGCTATTCTGAAGCATATAAACTAATGACTGAGCCATAGCAAAAACAAGACAGGTTTTGCCATTCACTTCCAGTGAAATCAGAGGCTGCAAATTAAGGCATTTCTGAAGTTAGACCCACAAATTACAATCTCAAAGAACCTGAATTTATCTCTCTGCTACCCGACTCTGTATTCTGTCTGTTTTAACTGCAGGTGACATGAAGTACCTGTAGCATATTTGTCTGCTATTTTTTATCTCTCTAGATTGGTTGATGTGAGTCTAGACTACAACACAACGAGGAAAATGGAAACCAATACCAATACTGAAGACGGTTGGCCCAAAGCATCCACCACCCTCAAGTCAGTAAGAAAACTTAGAGCATCTTCAATGGAATCCAGATCAGACATCTGCCTTATAAAGCTGTCATCCTTTATCACCCCTATTCATTCCAACTAGGAAAGCATGACTATGCACACTATGTCTATATTACTGCTCATTTTCATCCTCCTTTGTGGAAAAACTAATCAGGCAAGACATGGCTCTTTTTTATTATGCTATAAATATCACTATTTCAAACCATTTACATGAAAATAAATTACAGGATGGTAGGCCAAAAGCATAGATCTCACTCTTCAGCTTAGCGGAGGCTTTTAAACCTCACACAGCCAACACTGTTAATGCCTGGCCAAGAGTCAAAGCAATAAAGATTTGAAAGCCTCAAAATTGAACATTCTGCCACAACACTTAGAGCTCAGTTTCACGGTTGGCTTAAACCAGTTTAAGTGCACTGGTGCTTCTCCAAGTTACACCTCTGCACTTTCAGCTCCGTCCCTTGCTTCAGCCTTAGCACAGGTACACCTGTGGAAATTATGTATTTGTTAGGATTAGTTTTAAACCAAATAGTTTTCCTTATTCAGCAGACTGCATACACACACAGCACAAGGCAAAAAGCAGAGAGAGTGGCCTGAAAGGCCGGCAGTAGGATTACTTTGAGCAGCTGCCCACGTTTAAACGAATCATAAAAACCGTATCAGAACCCAATGAATTCAAATACAGAAAAAGTTACGGTAATAATTGTAAGCAGAAATGGGACCTTTGTGGTCTTTCCTAAATAAAGGGTACCCGATCTTATCTCCTGCCCCTGTATCAACCAACATTTTCTTTTTTAATTTCAAAGATGGTGTAACCGATAACTACTGACCTTCAATCCTACTGCTTTTATCTCAGATTCTATGACTTGCATAGCCAAAAGAGAACTTTTCCGTCTATACCACTGAACCACTAAACCACCACAGTCAGCAGCTGAGAAAGTTCGATGAAACCCCAGAACTCGAGCAAGGGGAGTGCAAGGCAGTGTATGCTTCAGGCCACTGCCTGGATCTACCACCACCAGAAGAACCTGGAGAAGCCAAACCCTATTGTGTGGAGGACTCACCAGGAACTGCAGGGGAAAGCTGTTCTCAATTCTGAGGCTAAACACCTTGTTTCAGAGGACTCGCTCATGTTACAACAAAGAATGAGAAATCCCTCGTAACAAGAGCACTTGCTCAGAGCGCGTGACGTGGGTTCCAGCCTCCCCTATCCTGCCAGGGTCAAACCAACACATCCCAGAAAAACACCTTGCCCCTTCCAGGAAGATTATTAATACAGATTCAAGTGAAAATGGTTCATTTGTGACAAATATTCTGGCCACCAACCTTCAAGCTTCTGTAGAAGCTTAGCTGAGGGAAAATGGCTTTTCCTTTTCTACATCTTTTGCATTTGAGAGCCTCACTCCGTTCCTTCCAAGATTTCAGTGGAAAATTTTAAAATATCACGTGAGAAGCACGTCCTTTGTCCCTCCTCCAAAGTTGTGGCATTTCTTTCCTTACCCTCTAGGTATTTAGCTGATTGCCACTCTGAAAATACCACTGCGAAAGGTGGTCAACAATGTAATAAAAAAGTTCATGAACTACTGAATTTGTTTCATAAAACTTCAGGATATGGGACAGCAGGAAGGAGCAGTTGCGGGGGGAAGTCAGCTGAAGTACTTGTGAGAGCTGCTTACCAGTACTAATGATATGCTAAATAATCATTTAAGTGATCTTACGATGCAGAATTTAAAGAGTTTATTTGCTGACTTACACATTTAGAAAGCAATACTTCATCACATTAATCAAGTCCAAGTTCTGCTTTTTGGCAACATTTCTCCCCTAACAAGCATATTCATGTCAGTATTTATCTATACTAATTAGCTTACCAGCTCAAACAACTCTTATGAAACTTTTTTTTTTCTCTAACGTCCTACATTCCAGTTTTGTGAAGGAAACCAAACTAATAACATAAGGTTGTTTTTTTTTTAAATTCTATGAATTCACATAAATCTTACTGAATGATTACGGTAAATTCTTTCAATAGCTTCATAATGTTATTCTTTGTAAAAAAGGGAATAGGAATGTGACTGCGGGCTTTGTGCTGTCTCTGAGAAGCAGAGGTTAAAATCCTCTCGTACAAAATCAGAGGCCTCCATTCAGCCAAAACTGCAAGAGGCTGCAAGCACCAGATGTAGTGATTACAATTAATTTGGCATGAAAGTGAAATACATCCTCAAGAACTACATGAATAAACACCAGTAATCCTGACATGGAACCCGCCTACCTCAATGCTGCCCAGAGAATACATGTTGGGCAAAAACTATAGCTAAAGATCAGAAAAATAACAAGTAATTGCATTCGAACTAAACAAATTACAAATGCCTTTCTACAAGTTCTGTTCCCCTGACCCATTTCATCCTGTATGTTTGAAATAGCTTCCAAAATAACTCATGAAGCTTCTCCTATTTCCTTCCTATCATTCCTAGTACTTGCTTACTATAGCAACTGATTTTTTTTTCCCCCCCCATAAAACACTGATGTTTTGCACTTGCAAAGTATTTTGGATAAGAATTTTTAGTCTTGAAACATCTGGCAAATTTCTGCCAACTCCAATTAAGCTCTGAATTTCTAATCCTGTGATTTATGAAGTCGAAGCTTGAGTTGAGCCAGAATTTGAAACAGTGTTAGGGAAAGCCATTTAACTTATTTCCTGCATATAAGGTGGAAAGAAATTTCAAATAGTGAACTTATTTCAGTCATGTTTGCAGAGTGATTGAATAAACGTGTATTTTTTTTAAAGGTCAAGAAAATTATAATAAGAGTTCAGGAACTCCGGTATTTTGTTCCAAGTAAGGCATCTCTCTTCCTGCCTGACAGTTTAGAAATTCATTAGAAATTCATCCTATTCCTATCCATTTAAATAATGTTGCCAAGAACCCTTTTTTCCACTTTCCTTCCCTCTGAACAATGTCAATATCCATTTTTCAAGCTTTTCATCTTTACGATCCTTTAACTTTGCTTTTTAGCCCATCCCTTTTAAGGCACTCAATCTACAGATTAAAGCTCGAAGAAATTTTGTGTTACCCAATTCCCCCCCCCCGCAAGCCTACTGTACAATCAGCTACACTTCACTTGCACGTCGTAATCACACACTTCTGATGCACGATGCTGTCCTGCCTCCTCCCCAGGGAATACACTGATGCACCAAAGAAGTCTCCAGTGTATTCTTTCCCAGGGAATACACTGAATACATAAATTAGTTTTCCTGGTTTAACCCGCAAAGTACAACTCCCAAACATCACCTTGGGATGTACGTAATTACACGTTATATATGGCCACCTCTCCGCGTCAGTGTCCCTAACAGACATCTGTACAATGTCTACTACGTATGCCATAGGGCCTCTGAGAAATACTGTGCTACACAGCAGCACAGCTACAGAAAATGAAGAATTTAAAACTGGGGCTGCAGGAATGGGTAAGCAAGTGTGGCATTTCTTACCTGCCGTTGCTGCATACATCGGAGGGAGATGGAGGCCACCATTTAAAATGTATCAGATAATAAATGGACACGTTAATAATATCTTACCCAACCATTGCTTGTTTCTCTGGCTATCTTTATAATCGCGTTCTCAGAAAAATTGACTTTGCACGTCAAAACAGCTGAGAATGTAAGCAAAAACTGCTGCTGGGACTTTCCATGAGTTACATAAAAACTGCAACTCAAGAACCTTCACGCAAGTATTTACCAGTCATCTGTTAGCGGCCTAACACACTGCTGTAACTGTTCCTGTGTATTTACAATGCAAACTACCAACCTGCACGTTCCATAATACCATTTACATAATTCCAGGTAGGCCTAATGTGTTCATTAGCATTAACTGGACTTTTGAGATAACAGAGCTTCTTTTACCATTATACACTGCACATTTCTATTAGTGCTACTGCAAAAATTACTTTCAAACTTGTAGTATTGTGCTTTTAAAAATTAATACTGTATTTTCAATATAGCTCAACTATTGTGGTAAACAAACCAAATAATGTAAAGAACAAGCTCTAAAATGTAAGCAGAGGGTACATATTTTCTGAAATGAAATATTCTAAAAATATCTTCAGAACTTGTATGACAAACTCCAGAACACAGTTCTGCACTTTCCTCCATCACTGGGAAGCTTTTCCCAAAGCACTGCTCCAGAAGACTTTTATGCAAAATCAAAATGAAACAAGAAAAACAATGACAAATTAGTAGTATTCTGCCCTTTAGTAAGACTCTCCCCTTTTCTCATTCTATTACGAAGTTCCCCTGTAAATTAGACTATTTAGACAGCTTCAAATAGACTTGTAAGTATTCTGAAGGATATCATGTTATGTTAAGGGATACTGCAACAACTGAACAACAGTCCAAACGGCAGCATTTTAGATCCAAAATTCCATTCAAAGGAGAAGGTTCCAGCTAAGAAAGCAACAGAATATATTTATTTGCTTCTTAGTTGCTTAAAAATTATGAATCAACACACGTTGGTTTTCCTTTCTGCCTATATCAGCTTTTACATAACATTTCCTAAGTAAAATCATGTTCTCTGTAGTCCACTTCTCTTTATAATACTAGGTATATAAAGGAGAGTACAAGAAACAGCAAGGAAGGGACTTCATATAACTAATTGAAGTGGTTCAAAGAAACCGCTTACTCACACACAGACATCTAGCAAATACTGTGAAGAAATGTTTCAGAACTAGAGCTTGACTAAAAATTTCTTATAAAGTGATTATCCTGTTCATTGCACATATTTTTAAGACCAAAGAAACAAAGCAATCTGTTGTGGTCAAGTTATGTAGAGAGACTGCAACAACAAAATGGCTTTGCTATACATATAAATGGGTTTAAAAAGCCTTCCTCTCCATGAATTCAAGAGTAGAGGAAAAAAAAAGACTCCAGCAGCCTGAATTTATACAATAGGAGAGAAATTGTTTCCTCTTTCTGCAAGCCAGAGAGGAGCAGTTGTGTTTCCTACAAAGGAAATTGAAACAATTCTAAAGAGAAAATAGAAGCATTTCAAATGCACAGGAATGAAGACTTGTCATTTTATTCTGAGCTTCCTTTTAAGGCATTTACACACATAGAGAAATTTTTTAACTCAGACTAAAAGACTCACAGTTCAAATACTTTAGCTTCTCTTTCCTTTTTTTTTTTTTTAATATTTGAAAGATTTTTGGGAGCTATTTATTAGAACAGAGCTAGCAAAACAAAAACTAATCAGGAAAACTAGTTCTAGAAGGTCAGTAAAATTTTCAGAGAAAAACATTTATAGTTTTCGTTTCACTTTTACTTGTAATTTGTATGTGTAGTTTCAATGAGTCTTTAACTGGCTATGCGATAGTCATGTAGGGTCAGTTTGGCTACATAAAAATAGACTGTTTCACCCTAAGTCTTGAAATGCTCACTTAAAATGTGCCTAATACACTGAAAAAATTTTAAGGTGGGGGGGAAGGGAATTTTCAGTGCGCTAACTACTTCACACTGTCTCCATAGGTGGACACCATCACTGCATTTTAAGAAAGCCATTAAGTCATTTACATGAAGCAGTTTTACAGCAACTTATGAGAGTCTGAGCTCCTGAAAGGTAGCTGAGAAGGTTGAAGCTGCCAGCCCTGCTTTGTCTGTACCTACTTCCTCATAGACTTATGGCATTGAATCAAGCGAGGTCTTTTAATAGATTCTTTTGCTTGGCAGGAACCTAATTTAAAAATATGAAATTTTAATCTTCCTACATTTTTATCGCATTCACTAGCCACGGTAATTATCCCCGTATCATATTTAATAAAGGGTTCTCCATCCAAGGACTTCAAACTGATTTTAACATTTAAAACGGCCTCGCGCTCCAGTGAGGAAGTGAAGGAGCTCGTGCATGGAGGGAAGCTAAACCACAAAGTCATAGAAAACTTTGCCAGGATTGGAACTGAAAATCTCTGGCACAGCCAGAAAAAGACTTCCTGGCTCCCAACCCTGTGTCTCAACCATAATAAATTCCTTCCTGTACATACACACACTCCAAGAGAAACTCCAGTAAATAGACTAAAAACGCATCAGAAGTCATCACGAACGCATGAAAATGATTGGATAAATAATAAATAACATTTTGGGCAAAGAAAAAACTATCCTGTCAGGGTTTGTCTTCACTGCAACAGATAGCACAAGTCCTTTTGCATAAAGATGCCTACCTGAAGTGAGAACAAATGCCTTTACCATGATTCAGTCGTGCCTCTACAAGCAGTAACGTTGGTTTAGTTATAGAATAATGGAGTTCCACATGGTGCTATGTGCGTCTCTGACAACCTTAATTCTAACAGTGCATACTCTGGCTTTGGAAGCACTGCTAAGAATTTATGATAGTGTTATTAACGTTGAAGTTGTTTTCTTCCTCTAAAGCAAGAGCTTTTAGTAACAGCATTGGTGCCAGACTAAACGCAGTACACAAGTCAAGTTCAAAATTCATTTCACCTTTGACTACAACTTCTGTTTGATTCCAGCACTGAAGACAAGGGTACACCAGTAGCCAAAACAACTCCAAAGGCTTGGAAAGCCTTCCAGCACTTGTTTTATTTCAGTGAAATATTTACCACTCAACCTGGACTTCTGAATTTAAGGGATCCTGCCCCTGTGACCTAAAAGAGAGCAAGTCTCCAACTCTAAGACACATGGGGGTAAGAAGAAGCAGTAGTTGTTGGCGGCAGTGTCCTACTGCTGCTCCACTAGCACACTGCTAGGGTTATAAGGACTTTTCCTCCTGGTGCCCTGTTCAACGCTGGAAGAGGTTTGCCACACACATCCAAGATCGCTCAAGGGTGTAAAGAGACCTAGATTATCTAAACTCGAGTATCTAAACTCATAGAAGTAGAGCTAAGCGGTAACCAACTGAAGGAACGTACAAAATCTGTCCGCTGCTGACGTGAGAGATGATTTCGATCATCTCATCAGCTCTCAGCTTCAAGGAGCCCACGCTCCCTCTCCCTCCGATGCCTCTTCAAGAGCCGCAGGAAGCCTGTTGATGGAAACGGAGCCCTTGCTCATCTCGCACCAGCAACAAATGACAGGTCCTAACTCATTCCCGTCTCTGATGCAGACAGACTTACATCTCCCTGCAGTGGCAGCATTGTTTCCTTTGGAGGAAAAAAAAAAAAAAAACCCACAAAAAGCCCTTCTCATACAGGGCCCTCCCTGCAGCTGCTTCCTCCTGCCCACCCTTCCTCCTCATCCCAAAAGAAAATTTTCCCCGTGACGAAGGAGCATAAGCAAGGTCATTACCACATCAATTCTTCCTCCGTAATAACTGATGAACTTTTTTATTTTCTTTTATTTTTTAAAGCATTGGGGCTTACTGAAGGCTTTTCCAAACCTGACGGCACAGCGCCCAACATCTTGAAAGGTGATCCAAAGGGAAGGAAAGAGCGCCATGAAGTTCCCTCCCGGCTCCTCCTGGATGCCGGCCAGAAGGGAGCCGCTCTCAACTCCTGTGGCACACTAACGCAGCTTCTTCAGCCCAGAGAGGCTCACACAAATTAAGACACTGCTTGATAACAGTCAGCCACGTCTAATTTAAGTTAAAGGGGGGGATGCAATTCACCTTTGCCATCCACATTTTTATACTAAAATGAGTCAGACTGCCCGCTTCAGTCATATACCTCCTCCCTGAAACGCGCTGCAAAGTAAAAACCTGTCAACTTGGGGTTTTCAAACCTTCTTCTGCAAGTGGAGAAACGCTGCAGCTGAACGCTATTTCTGGAAGCATATAAATACCACTTAGTTCTTCAATTAGTAAGATGCGTGTACTGCTTTGCACTAAAACGGTGTAGGGAGAAGAGAAAGTCCCAAAGCCAGCAGAAGCATATACCTAAGTCCCTAAAATACAGCTCTGAGTAGTGCCCACCTTGGTAATAGGAGCAATAGGACGGGACGCAATAGGGAAGGGGCTCTGAAGGACAAACTGAAGGCTGAGGATGCACCTTCACACATTTACCATGGCAAAACGGACAGTGCCCCTGGTCAGACACCCCCACACCTTCGCCCGAGCAGGAAATCAAGTAACTGATGACTGTAAGACAGACCTACTCGTTTCTATTCATTTCTCCCTCTCAACAGGAAATACTGCTTGAGGTTTTCACATGCGACACCAAATTTCTGTAACTTCAGGGACTTTCATTCCAGTAACTGAGCCTGCCCCACAGAGTTTTCCTGTGGAAACAAAGGGGGAGCAGGAAAACTCGAGCTCCGAGCTCCCACGGCCCCATGCAGAACTTGGGGGGCTCCTGCAGGAAAACTCCCCTTTCACCATGCAAGGCTGCTGGGAACAGGAACAAAATTAAACCACGTGTTAAATCTTTGTGAGGAAAGCCAGGTAAGGACAGCTTTAGGCTAAGGTACAAGTTAAGTCGGATACACAAGAGACACCGCCAAGCTCACATTTTCATTTCTTGCTGAGAAGTGGAAAACACACTAGGCTTTTACGGTTAAGTAGGAATTTCAAAAATAGTCAAAAAAGGTTTCTTGTGGTTATAGCCTATTGAAGTGAAACTGCCTGATTTCACCTCAAAAAAAAAAAAAAAAATCAAGGTCAAAAGGAGTTTCACAGAAGAAACTTACCAACACAACTGGAAATAAAATAAGCAAGACCCATTTTTGTATGTTTCTGAATTTTGCCTGACATACCTTACTTTAAGAAATTATGCCAAAAACCCTGTGAAGTGCTATTATTTACTCTCCTTTACAGCAGACTAGAAAGGTTTTGCCCAGAGCTTTGCTTAGGTGCAACTGATTAAAATTTAGTTCAAAAGAACCATGCCACCCAGCCAGATATGAAAAGATTTGTTATTCTAAGACTTAGAAATAGACTGGTTTTGATGCCAGAAGTGAGTCTATCCAAGCTGTTGTTAAATAAATGAGTCTGTCTAAACTGAGATTTATCTCATATCTGCCCCTAAAGGCAATAAAGAGCCGTTTTTTTTATATTTACTTAACAATTTAATTAGTTACAACATGTTTTCATTTCATTAATCAGTGACTAATGGGAGTATTTTGTGCATGTGCGATAACTGGCCCCCTTAAAATTATCAGGAACAATTGCATAGCACAGTATTTATTTTGGTATATTTATTCTGTGCTTACATATTGAAGAAAATGCTTTCTGTATCACAAAATTTAAAAACAAAAAAAGTTGAAGAATTTTTTTTTTTTTTTTATAAAAAGAACCATCTTTCTGATTAGAAAGAGAGCTTGGGATATGCTTTCTAATAAGAAACAAGTTAAAAATTTCTCCTCCCACTGCAACACATCTCAGACCTGGGACTACCCAAGGGCAACCCACAGGTTCATAATCTTTATGCCTCTCGCTTTTAGCGATTATTTGGTAAAATTATTTAATTAGGTATCAGCGTTACTTTGTCCCTCCTGAGGTTTGTACTGACGAATTGAGGGAAGGGAGGTAGAACCACTCGGCTGATTTCTGGCGATTAGTGTTATCGCAAGCAAAGATATCTATTTAAAAACTGTAACCTTAGTTCAACCCTCCACAAAACACAAAATCTCACGATTACTACTATCTCCCAAGAAAAAAAGAGGAGTTTTAAGGCAGAAAGAGTTATTCGGACACTGAAAAGTCTCCTAATTGAAAAAAAAAAAAAGGTCTTGTGATGAAGCTTTCGCGCTGCGCTCCAACGCTGTTGGCAAAGGACCTTTTTGGGGGCGGACAGGGAAAGAGTTAACAGGAGGCTGCTGGTGACTATTTGCACGCCTTGCTGCGAGGTACAGTCCCAGCAGACACATTATCAGCTTAGGGGGAAGGCAAACAAACCCGAAATGAAACCATTCTCCAGCGAGTCCGGCCTCTTCTTTCCTGTGATGTCACGCTGCTAATTGCCTGAGCTCTCCTCTCTCCTCTCCAGAAGGAGCCGGGCTGGCGAGAGGCGCGGGACGCCGGGGCTCTGCTCTTGCAGGAACAAACACGCTCTGGAATTCGGTTTCTGCCCTCGCAAAGCAGCTCCCTTCCCACCCCGTGGGGCCAGCAAACGCTCCGGAAAAAAAAAAAAAAAAACACAAAACCAAAAACCAAACCTCCTTTTACAGAAAGAAGGCGGCTGAGGGAGAAATGCAAGTGCCCACGCTCTGCGGCGCCCGGCACACGCTCCCAGCAAATTCGGAGGGACCAGACTTCGGCACCGCGATCCGCAGCCAAGAATAAGGCAGAAAGTTCTACCGACGGCTCCATCAAACCGAGGTGGGGGGTCGTGGGGGGGGGGGGCACATGGAAGCGAGCAAGCTTTGGGATGACCTCATCTGCCACAAATGATAGGGGTTTTGACTTCCGAAGGCTGGCGATGTGACTACAAATAGCAGCGGGACGAGGAGAGTGACCTGCTGGAGATGTGCGCCCCTGCTACGGAGCTGGCCTTTCTTCCCTGAAGCTTCACCCTGCAACCAACTGACCAAAGCACGCGGTTCAAATACTTCTGCAAGTTCTTCTGGAATTTTACAAAAAAAAAAAAAAGTTGCAATAAAAATACCAGAGAAACCTCCAAATCACAGGAATTTAAAATATACCATTATAATGGTAAGCTCTAATTGTTCCACTGAGGACTCCTTTAAATATACTTTATATGGGTGTATCTTTAGCATGGTGTTTGTTCTCGGCCTCATAGCAAACTGCGTTGCAATCTACATTTTCACTTGCACATTAAAAGTGCGAAATGAAACCACAACTTATATGCTTAATTTAGCAATATCGGATCTGCTTTTCGTGTTTACGTTGCCCTTCAGGATTTATTACTTCGTAGCAAGGAACTGGCCGTTTGGAGACATTCTTTGCAAGATTTCTGTCACCCTCTTTTATACCAACATGTACGGGAGCATTTTATTTCTGACTTGCATAAGCGTGGATCGTTTTTTAGCGATAGTACACCCCTTCCGATCTAAGACTCTCCGAACAAAAAGGAACGCAAAGATCGTCTGCATGGCAGTATGGATAACCGTGTTAGCAGGCAGCACCCCAGCAAGCTTCTTCAGGTCTACAAACCTCCGTAACGATACTGAACAGAAATCGTGCTTTGAAAACTTTTCGGAGGACACGTGGAAAACCTACCTGTCCCGGATTGTGATCTTCATTGAAACCGTTGGGTTTTTTATTCCACTCATCCTGAACGTGACCTGCTCTACTATGGTCTTGCGGACTTTGAACAAACCCCTTACTTTAAGTCGGAATAAATTAAGCAAGAAAAAGGTACTCAAAATGATTTTTGTCCATTTGGTGATATTCTGCTTTTGCTTTGTGCCTTATAACGTTACCTTAATACTTTACTCCCTCATGAGAACACAGACCTGGATTAACTGTTCAGTGGTAACTGCAGTCAGGACTATGTACCCCATCACCCTGTGCATCGCCGTTTCAAACTGCTGTTTTGACCCCATAGTCTATTACTTTACATCGGACACAATTCAAAATTCAATAAAAAAGAGCCGGTCCACGAAACCACGGGACATTAGATTCTCCGACAGGTCAGTTTCAGAAAACTTCATTCAACACAGCCTTCAGACCGTAAAAACGAAAATATTTGACAGTGACTCTACAATATAAACTGTATTAAAATACTACTGGGACTGAACTGGAATTACAAGCGTGCACATTTCTTCAGCTGTGGAAATATATTCTGATATGTAAATGTTATGCTTCCTTCACATCAGAAAAGTTTGTGATAAGACTGTAAAAGTGTTAAGCATAATAGAAAAAAAAGTATTTTACACAGAAAGAGTATTTTAAGAATTTATGTCAAATGTCTGTTGTGACAGGCTGTATGTTAGAAAAGAACTTTTGGTTTCAGACTAGGTTAACCAAAGTCCAAAGACTGTCTGTCCAGTCAAAAACAAATAAAAAACTTGGGGTTTTTTCTGAAGTTAAAACAATTGCTCATTTTTTATAATGATACAGGTTTCCAAGTTATGGATGGGGGTGAAACTACCTGGTTTACACTGCAGGATCCAGTTTCTGAGGAAAACAGCATCATATTGATTATGTCTCCTCAGCTACTCTGTCTGCTCTGGAGTTTCCTCTTCTCTCTCTCTCTCCTCCTCCCTCCTGTCTTCCTCCCTGCACCTTCCTTCTTAAAGACCATTTTGCTCATGGGAGGCTTCAAGGACTTAATTTCTCCCAGGTTTATCTGATAAAATATATGCTCTCTTCACAAGCCTGGCCCCCATAAAGCAATTAAATCTTCTGGTAGTTTAGGGCATCTGGAAACAACTCAGACAAACTGGTTTTTCTTCTCACCTCTGTCTCAGATGTCTGTGTAATTATAACAAAATAACCTGATGACTGAAGTTAGTGCTTTTGGTACAGTACCGCTTTATTAAACTCTTTTGTGAGAAGTTCTTCAGCTCAACATGACTTCTGAGCAAAATAACATCCTCCAAATAAGGTAATTCAATCTCAAAGCAGTAGTTGCTTAGAAAAACATGACCTTTGCTAACTAGAAATGAGCATGTGTATCAACCCAGATATTTCTTCTAGGAAATTATTTGGTGGCCCATAAAGAGATTCAAGACACAGTAATTTTTAAAGTGAAACTGCCTCTCAGTCTTTGAGTCCTAGAAATATTTTTTAACATGAGCATTTAAAATTTCAAATGCTATTTTCCTGGAAACTTTATAAAGTATAAAAATACTTTGGGCTACATGTTGGCAAAATTAATTGAGACACTTTGAAAAGTCAAAGTCATGTAAAAGGAGAATTCTATGTCTATTACTGTTACAAACAGGAATATATAGATAGAAGTGGTTTAAAACTTCCTGTTATGTATGTTTCCCAGCTATTAGAACATTGTGTACATTTTCCTCAAAGTTAACTTAACGTTGCTATAAAATTAAATAAATATCTAAAAGGTAGAAGTAAGTAGTAAGTGCTGTTTTTTCCTCCCCCCCAAAAAAACGAGGTAAAGAGTAAGAACTGGGTTAAAATGAATTTGCACTTTGGATTTAGGGCAGTCGGTTGCAACACAGATATAGGATTGAGGCATTTTTACTTCAGGGCAGTATATG
>JAOXJK010000001.1:181138141-181151809 GCA_025774025.1 Xenus cinereus | reverse complement strand
AGCTGCTGACAAAGGAAAGGGGGGCATTTTTCCATTTGCGGTGCTTCTTGGCATATTGAGCTGTCAGAGTACATGATACGTTATATGACTGATTTTACTTCCCTTTGCAAAGCTTTTGCTTAATTGTTATAAATAAACTGTACATTGCCTACTGTTACTGGAAAACTGAGTTACTCAAAGACTGCTAGAAACTAATGCCAATTGAATTTTAAGTTTAACGGCGTTTTAAATCTTTATCCACACAACTTATGAAAGGAAAATTCAAATAGTACGAGCTTAAGCTACAGAAATAGCATAGATATTAACGTCTGCATAATATCTGAAAATAGGCAGTTATCTTCGTTGGGACTCCTAAAGTCTTCTGATTCATATTTGACTTCAGAAAAACGCACAAAACCCCTGGCATGAGTAGAAATTCCGTATGTTTTCCATATGCCACTGGCGAACCCGAAGTCACTCGGAAATCTAAAGCTCAAAAGCCAGATACGCATCTCTAATGTCTCGACGCATCTCTCTCTAAAAAGCCTGTTTAATATTCGACTCCCTCCGAAGTCTTTGAGACTAAAGCCCTTGGTGTCACTGCTGGGCAACGTTCGCAGGCTACCACTGTCCCCGAGCTCGGCAAAGCTGTTACTCAGTTGAGTGACAACTCGTTCAGCAACGCCTCTGCCTCACAGCAGCAAACGCCCCCCGAGCCTCACCCTAGTGAAGAGAAGCCGCTCTGAGATTACGAAACTGCCAAAAAAAAAAAAAAATCAAAAATAAAAATCACTGACTTAAAAGCAGAACAAGCAAATAAAGTCGCATGGCTGCGTACTCCCCTTTAAACCAGACTTTGCTTTCCGGGGCAGTAGCTTTCTTGCTTTTTGCTATAGCGTCCTACACCACAGTACAATAGCTTTCCGACCAGTTAACAGCTTGATTATCTTGAAACTGTTTGAGGAAGCTTTTATATTTTTTTTAATTATGTTTTTTATTAAACATACTTCACTCTTTCCACAGGAAAAAGAAACAAACTAACATAGAAACCCCGACCTAAAACAACCCCCAAAAAGAACACTGTCAAAAAAGCAACAGCTGTAATTCAGAGAATCTGACCATTACTTGAGACATTCCTGATCTGCCTGATTGACGAGCCAGGGAGTGAACCCGTACCTCCCACGAGAAGCTGATGTAAAGCCAAGCTACCAGCTTTTCAGGACTGGATGAGGTTTTCTCCACCTTTTCTGGTTCTGCAACAGGATTATCCTGGAGAGCTGCGGAGGGACCAATGCGTTCACGGGTACATTCCTGAATAGCTGCACTCCTTCCCTCTGCTCCTGCCTTTGATACCAACTCTGCTGTCCCTCTGGTAAGAGCTTATCCCAAAATTTAAATCTAGATGAGGAGTTATGCCCTTAAGTCATGCCTAGGCATCTCAAATAAGAGAGGCTTAGGTTGCCAGAGCTCCCGAGCACCTGAAACTGTTGCATCCAGTACTTCTTAAAAGTACATTATCTTCACTCATACACCTATGCAAGGGGAGGTTGGGAGTTCAGTTTTAGGATCAAAACTTACAACTTTGTTCTTTGTTGTCTGGTTTCTTCATCTACAGAGTGCAGATACTACACACTTACCATAAAAATAAAAGCTGTGAAAATTCAGTTGATTCCAAGCATTTTTTTTATCTGAACCAAGGTAGGCAGCCATTGATAACTGGGTAATTAGCCAGCAGTTTCACAAGACAAGGAAAAAGAAACAAACTTTCTATCAACACGTCTGATTTACCTCAACATACCATTACTTTAAAAGCAAAAGATGTCCCATTTTATATTTTCTAAATTCAGCTTGAAATTTTAATTTCTGGCTTTCTCAGGAACAGAACGCAAGTTAAAATTTGTTTCACTCAGCATACAGCTCTTTGACATTTAAAGAAATACCATGTCAAATACATCTTTATATTTTTCATCTAGAAATGTTTTTTAAAAAAATCCATAGGTTTTATGGATTTTTTAAAAAAAAAATCCTTCAGGCAGGCAAGAAGTCCTTAACTGGGATTAACCTCTGAACTTTTATTTCTTAAGAAAGTAACCTCAGTCACAGAAATGCAAAGATTGAAAAAGAGCTCGGGAGATCAGGCAGAAGATAGGAATGGCTGTACTGTATCAGACCCCAAACATTCAGCTAATCTGCAATCCTGCCTCAAAACGGTGGCCAAGGCTGGAGGCCTGGGGAAGAAGATAACAGCAGGAAAGGCTTACAAGGTTTTCTCTCGCCCGAGTTCTGTCCCACTTCACCAGTTGTATCTCAGGTCTTTCTGGGTCAGATGTGTTTGTGTTTTCAGCAGCACTAAAAATTTTTCTTCTATGAGCTCGTCCTTTCGAACTCATGCAAACTTTTTAACATCCACAGCATTCTGCAGTAAAAAGTTCACAGTGGAGGGGGAACAAACTAAAAAAAACCAAACAAACGAACAAAAAAACCCCCTCCTTTTGTTTCAAATCCACTAGTTTCATTATTGCTTCCTAACTTCTTTTGGAAGAGCCAAGCACCACTTCATTGCCAGTCAGCCTTTCCGTATCACTCCTGATTATACAGCCTTTCTGTCATCTCTTGCAAACGAGAAAGTGATTTTCATTTGTAATTTCAACCACCACCATTGCCAAAGATCAGGTTTTCAGAATTACATACAGAATTCAGCTAAAATTACAGTGAACCCAGCAAAGTTCACTTTGACACTGACAATTTTGAAAATCCCACTTGAGCGTAGTATCCTCTAGCATTATTTATTCTCCAAAGTTATTTTCTAAGAATTTAATCAATGAAGAGCAAGCTCATAATTTTTCAGCAGTAAATGTAATATTATAAGGTTCTTTCACCTGGGCAGACCTGTAAATCCTGACAAGATCCCTTTTTTGCCAGACTATTATAATTTATACCCCAGGGTTACTGGCATTTGAGCATCACTGACAAAATGGAAGAGGATACATTTCAAAAGCTAAAGCAAATTGTAAATCAGAACGATTCTAAATCTAGAAGTTGTAAACGCCTGGACTGCGTTTGTTAGACAATTCTCAGAGTACTGAAAAAAACTGTATAACTACAACTGACAGTCAGTGAATTAGCACGTTTTCAGAATGTACTCAACAGAACTCATTTAAGATGAATGCAAATTCAGAAAGCCACGTCTGCACAGTCAAATACTTCTGCAAGAAGTTGGATGGAGAAGTTTGTTCTAGTCCTCTAATTCTGCTTTGACACTGAAAACTTTCACATTTATCATCCTCCTCTTCCCCCCTCCCCCTACAGTTCCTGTTATACAATTAACTGCTTATAAAGCAAGCCCGGTTTTCCCGTAAGAAAACCAAACACAAAATTCAAACAAACAAAAAGAACCCTGCACACATCATCTGGTCTTCTATAAAACCTACAATTTTGCCAGAAAACTCCAGAACTGAGAATTTCTATTTAAAATTATTTTTTCTATTTAACAAGCAGTCTGTCCACTCTAGTTATAACAAACCTAAAAGCTGTCCTGCACTAAGAAGGGATAAGTTTCCTACAGTTTAAACAAGAGAATCAAAAAAAAAAAAAACAAGCAATGACAAAGGAAGGCCTCTAATAAGAAGTTCCTATCTTTTTATGAAGACATAAAAAGAATACTTTTCCACACATAGAGCTTTAAGATTTGCTCTAACTCCACCTTTTTTAAACAGTGAGTTCCTGCCTTAAACAAAAAAAATTCTTAAATAACAATGCTAATAACAGGAGGCAGCCAAAATTAATGCCATTGTCTTGAGAATAATACATCTAATCTCACACGAAGACAACTGTGGCTATGCTAACTCTTCTGCTTTTCAGATGAATTCTAAAAAAAAAAAAATAATAAATGCTGCTTTATGAAAGGAAGTCAATTGTACACATCAGTTGCAAGTCTTCACTCTTCTGTGAAATTATGCAACACTAGATCTACTAATTTTTAGATGTTTGTCCTTGTAAACGCTTTCTAAAAACAGCTATTAATGTAATAAAAACTGAAGACACTCCTAGTCACTAAGGAGGATTCTTGGACTACAAAAAATTTACCATTCATCACAGCATCAAGAAATACACTTGACTCAAGTTGGAAACATCTGTAACAAAACTTTGATGCTTTTATGCAGTAATGAAAAAAGTACACACAGCACTGCAGGTATTTCTTAATGGGGAAATCTGTTACACACATAGCGAAACATGGCAAAAACTGAGAATACAGATGGTGAAGCAACTACCGAAATAACTGCCTTTTCAGCCCTAACAAAAATATTTTTTATTAATGAAACCAAGTCTGAAGACTCTTGGTCTACTTGTTTAAATTATTTAACGCTTTTTACTTGTGACAGAAAGCTTACCATATATACTGCATGCTCGCAGTGTGTTTCACGTGCTCCTGTGGGCAGGCAAGTGTGAAAAAAAAAAAGAAGAAAAAAAATCAGCAGCTGTTTCTGTCCAGCTAAGATCTGCGAGTTCCTCTGAGCTGCTGGAGGGTGGCAAGAGGCACAGACAGAGCATGCCAAGCAGAGGCTCTGTTCTAGCCAGGCTGACTCCTGAACGGGAAGGACAGTGTGATGACAGCTCAGGTACTTACCCAAGCCAAGTTCAGACTAGGTACAGTCTAACGGGGTGAGCCTCAAGTCCCTGCTGAGGGCTTCAGGAGAACACCACGCACAGGGGTCCAGACGTTAGCGGCGCTGTGCTCAGCCGTACCATAGGCGCCTACCACCATCCTGACACGCAAACCCAAGCCAAATGAAGAGCTTCAACAAAACCTAGAGGGGTCACCTTTCCGGAGGAGGACGAACACCGTGCCCCTTCAACAGTTGTAAACAGGGGGAGCAGCATCCCTGACAAGGACTTTTTATTGCTGAAAAGTTACCGTAAGACATACGCTCAGTGATAAACAAACATATAACTGAAATACTATACATTTATACAGTATAAAAGCAGGCACAAAAGCACTTATTTGGCCTACAAAAAAAACACCAAAACAAACCCCATGCATTTTTGCATGCAATAACTTAAAGAGAAAGCAGCAGAGAGACAAAAATCCACTTCCAATGACATGTAATTTGGCAGTTTGACAAGATACTGGTACCCCTTAAGAGCTTGAAAATTGAGTATATAGCTGGAAAAAACCCTCCATATTTGAATGTTTGTTTGGCACTTACTTTGCTTCCTAACAGAAGCTAATTCTATCTTCCATAGAAAAGTTAACTATGGGATGGCTCAAATAACACAGCAATAAGGATAGAAAGAGCAATAAAAGCTTATGACAGTTATTCATGACTCTGGCACAGATAAAATAAGCAAGACCCCAAAAAACCCACAAAACAAAACTTCATACTACCCATTTCACCAGTTTTACTTCACTATAAAGATTTACAACACTAGAAAGTTAGAGAGCATAATCTCATCCAAGGAAGAAGCAGCAGGGATACAGCTGCAGAATTTAACCCAAGCATAATTTATTTCTGTATTTAAGGAGGCAGCCACATCAAATTTGCCCCAATTCAGCAAAATTGTGCAAAATTAAAGAACTGCAAGTATATCTCCCTGAATTCTAATACATTTTTTCCTCATGGGCAACCTTTAAACATTCTTACAAAGTATTTGCAATCCAGATATTGTTGTGCTGCAAGATGAAAAGCTGAAGTCCAAACTAAAATGAAAGCCTTACAGTCATGGTATGACCACCAGAACACTGGACAACATGAGAAAGATTGAAAAGCAAGGATTCACAGAAAACTGTTTCACTATTTTTTGTTAGAGTGTTATTAATAATCAGAGCAACCTCAAGGAAAAAGAGACACACACAGAGAAAAAAAAAAAAAGAGAATATCGTGTTAACCAAGTTTTATTAACCAGGGCTTATTTCTGCAGCTAACTCCGTACTTGGGACCAGTGTAGACACAGGCAAGGTATCTTTATACTGCACCAACAGAGCTGCAAGCTCCACTGAGCACAGGCTATAAACCTCAGCTCCATATTAGAGCTGAAAATCTATAGCCAGAGAGATCATGACACCTCCTCTGCTTCTGTAACCAGGCTGGTAACAGGACATGACCTCTGCATGAACAGAAACCACAACAGTGACGATAGGCAAGATACATAGCTCAAGTTGACACCTAAAACAAGACCAGGCATACTTGAACTACCTCTTGCAAATGTCCCCTTAATGCTGAAAAGAGGGTGGAAACGCTGTTGTGAAAACTAATATTAAGTATATGATTCACTTCTACTAACCTTAACAGACAAACATTATACATCTAGTTTAGGTTTGTCATTGAGACAGATGCTCTCCACAGTCAGTGGAGAGAGGCATCTTCAGGAAGTGAGTAATCCCATTGTAAAATACCTGTTTAAGATAAATAGAATGAATTGGTTTCTGTAAATGCAGCTCTGTCTCAAGCATAGAGGGAGACTAAATACCTAAGTTATAGAAGTCTAACAATGTAGGACTCTCCTCCCCCTAGTAAGAGAAACTCTGCACTTTAAAGCAGTAAATGAAAAACTTAAATCCTTAATCAAGAATGGCATCCAAATTTCACAGAATGAAAACTCCACATAGTTGCTATGTCTTAGGTAATGCCTTTGGTCGTGTTTGTACTTGAATCAAAACAGCATCTTCAGGGTTGGGCTGACTTTGGTATACCTGCAACTGAGAAATCCATTAATACTGTGCTAACATAACCAGTTATCTTACAACCCTGGCAAGTGTTTTGTACACTTAGTGAGTACCTACCAAGAAGTGAACACATTGCCAACACAGACAAAAGCAGGAAACACAGGACCTCAGCTTTAAGTGCTCTGGTTTCTCTTCCAGGAGCCTAGAGGATTTGCTCATATGGTAACACCCAAGCATGAATAACAGCTTGAGTCATCTTCACGATAAATAGGAGAGGCAAGGAAGATTTTCAAAGCGATGGTGCAGACAGGGAAGACTATCATTTGGTATTCTTCCTGGTTTTTTAATTTGCCTTCAGCTGTTAAGGCAGGTAAAAGTTCCAACCCTCAAAAAGCACAGCACGATTTCTATAAAAGGAAACTCTTCAGGAGTACTAGAAAGGCATGGCAGAAACACTCTTACATATTTTATTTATGCATTTATTAAAAACTGTGTGTGTATACATGCTCAAACCAAAAAAAAAGCATATAGACATATATTGCATAGTTATATGATACTAGATGGTATATTCACAAATACCCAAAAAAGCAGCCGTCTTACAGACTCCTGCAAATGCACCTTGTACGATAAAGGCAAAAATCACAGCAGGCCTTCCAGCCACAGCTGTGATAACTGAAGTGTCAGAACTAATTCATGACCTTAAAAAAAAAAAAAAAACCCAATAAGCACATACAGCAGAACCAGTACAATCCTTTAAATCCTTTAGCACTAACACGCCAAGCAGCGGTGGTGGCAGCAACCTCTCCCTCATCACACAGGCTTCCGGAACACACTCGTGATGCAAGCAGAAATATATTTAGTATGTACAGACAGAAAACCTCAAATAAATTCTCAGTTCCTTCTTTAAGGTCAAAGCTGCACCCTCCTAATGTAACGTTTTCTAAAGGAGCGTGGCGAGCACGTGAAATAGCATAGTTTGGTGACCCTGAGCACACTTTTCCCCCTGTAAGAAAAACCCTAGAAAATTCCACATTAGAAATCATTGTCCCTTCCCGCTGAGACAGGATACTAGGTGCCTAAAATCCAGAAGATCACAGGAGATGGGGGATGTCTGCAAGAGCAATCTGATGCCTGCAATTCCCGAGGTGCCTGTCTTTACACCAGTGGAGCTCCCCCGGCGGTTCACATCCTGCCAGTGAGAATGCTTGCAGATGTTGTCATTCTGGACAAACCAAGCGTTTTTATTAATTTTCTTGTGTGTGTGCCTAAGGCTGTCCCTCGTTTACAAATTAGGTATTCCTGTATCTAAGGAAATGCAAAATTGAGTAGGCATGAAAGGAGTATGTCTGACATACAGTAGCTTTTCCATGAGAAACCGGCTGCTGTGCAGAAACACGTACAGCTCCTGGAGCCTGGAGGAGAGAGAGTGAGGGAACGCGCGACTCATCTGCCAGCGCTGAAGACACTCATGTGGTTGAACCCACGACTACATCTGTAGTTAGTAACACAACGAGCCACGGCCTGTCCTAAGGCCTTGAGGGCAAGTGGCAAAGCACAGCTTGCAGCCGCACAGCTAGACGTTCTCCACTTATAATCCATACCAGCAGTTGAAAACAGTCCCAGAGCTACATCATGCCCCAAATCTTGCCTAGGCATTGTCCAGAGGAGTGCTGACAAATGTCAAAACACGCCAGAGAACATGTTACCAACAAAACACCACCAATGACCGTAGGGCAATACTCAAGCCCAAACTATTGTCCCTTTGAGGCCAGCAGTACAGAGGCAGCACCAACACCCGGTATCTGCAGCCTGGCCTTACTTGGCTGCCTATCAACAAGGTTTTAGAGTCATTCTTCTAATGACACAGTAAATGATTTATCCAGTAGCCTATTGTATAAAGTGTTGACAGTATGACTATTTCTACTTCTTCCAGGTTTAAAAGGAATGACTGAAGAAATCAAAATCAAAGAGAGGACTCCAAACTGCATGTAGACACCTACCTCCAGAAGAGGTGTAGCACTTCAGACATAAATCTAAGAGAAAGCACTACTGAGAAGGATATATACCACAAGAAAATATGCTAACTCCCATTCCTAGATGCTCAGTTCCTCATTACAAGGAGCACAGAAACCTCATTTGAAATTGTACACTGCATCCAAGGCACTAAGCACTTGAGTACAGTGAGCTCCCCAATATCTGTGTCCTTGTACAATCAAGGACCAGGAGGCTGCAGAGCTAAGCTCGTACTATACTAAAGTACTAAGGAGTACTTGCTTACCTGTAACTTCTCACAGCTTCACCCTGACCTGGATTTGTCTGAAACATACCTATTTAATATTTTTCTCCTTACTTCACGATCAAAGTAGGTCTGCTGTTATCCCAGCCCAGTGAGTTTGTCATATTAATGCAACAAAATATATTCTTTGGAAATACATGGTTTTCCTCAGGAAGGCATTTCTGACACAGTGAGCTGCATAATTTAAAACCAACAGAAGTCTGGTGAGGGATAAGATACCCGAGTATAAACATTAACTACATAGTTGAGAAATACTCATTGCAAACATTGATTTATATTAAATCAATGACATGATAAAACAGTACTGTAGATTTCATTGCAAATGTTTAATTGACAATAGAAACCACAGAGAAGAAGGAGCTGCTAAAGAAGCATTGTGTAGCACAGTTTCGGCAATGCTACGTGGAAGAAGTTATAAATAAAGCAAAGCACGCTTGCCTACTTCCGATCATATTTTAACCATTAAGAGAAGTAACCTCGTAGAGCCATCTTTATCTCGCATCAGTCATTAACTCTGAGACACATTACAACTCTAAATCACAACACGTTTCAATCCTGGCATTCCTTCTTCCTTTGCAAAATACAAAGACCAATCAGAATAGCAAGTGTTAAAGAGCAACACAGCTAAGGAAGGCTACAGCGTCAACAGCTGTAGTGCAATGCACTGCTTTGGTTCAACATCCGTTTGCCCCTCACACATAAACAAACACAAAAAAAAACCCCAGTTGAAGCTAGCAGACCAGATCAAACCGCAAATGAACTCCCTTTAGCCTGCCGCGATGAAAAGCTACCAGGTAACCTTTTAAAACTACAGTCCTCTGAGGAAAACCCCTTGGATTTGTAGTGCTCCTGTGGATGAGTTAACAACAGAATATTTTGCCATCTGTAGAGCTAACCAGGAAAGCCTGGCTGTGCTTCTTTCTCCAGCATGCCTTACTGAGCTGGCATGAATTATCTTTGGACGAGGCTGAGGTTGGTCTGCAACTCCAGTGCAGAAGAACAATACCCTTTCACTAGCCCAGCACTGGGCAGCTGAAGCTTGATGGAGCAAAAGGGTTTCCACACATCTCATCTCTGGCCCACCAAAGGCTGGCTTGCAGAAGAAGAATTTTGCAGCGTTGCCCAAACTATTTTAAATATGCCAGATGTGATGATTTAGAACATGCTCCACGCTCTTCACCTACTGTACATGTGAAAAGGCTTTTGCAGGAAGCGCGTTCTCTAAGCGGCAGTATGAGAGAAATCTAATACTCCCAGATCACTGCTGATGAGCAGAGTGCAAGCCGAGAGGCAGGGAAATACAACTGGATTGCTTTGCAGATACAGATAACTAAGATGAATACTCCCTAGGTGTTTACTTTCTTGAA
Organism: Xenus cinereus; assembly: GCA_025774025.1. NCBI lineage: Eukaryota > Metazoa > Chordata > Aves > Charadriiformes > Scolopacidae > Xenus > Xenus cinereus. The sequence continues at coordinate 181,141,503 of JAOXJK010000001.1, read as the reverse complement.
TGACACAGCACAAAAAAAAAAACCAAACCCAAAAAACAATCTCCCAAAAAAAACCAACCATAAAGCAAAACAAATCCAAAACAAAATCATGCTGTTCACAGAAACAAATGCATTTCAGGTGTTATAGATGCTTCACTTCCAAAATCGATCATGAAAAGGGATAGATTTTGTATTCAATTTGCTTGCACTGAAAACCTGCTCTTCCCTGCTGCTTCCTAACGTACCATAGCAAGCAGTGACTCAAGTCAAATACATGACATGGCAGCTGACAGGACTTGCTCTAAAGGAAATTCAGAGGTCTTAATCTGAGATATTCAAAACAATTACTTTTTTTGGCTGGCCACAAGAGAGATCAATTTGACAGAATTATGAAAACGGCTGAGCATGAACTCCCAGGCTGGCAGGAAACGAGCTATCCCCATTTCATAGGAAACAGATTTTAACTATGCCACGGTTTAAATCATATTTATATAGATATGGTAAAAATTAATCAAAGGCTATATGCACCTTTATTTCTGAGTTTAAAGTAATTTCAGTTCCTCTTTATTTAAGGTTACAAAATTACAGTAGTCCCCAAAATACTGCATGGAGATGAAGCACAAATGTTCTATAGTAAAGAAAGAATACTGTACAGTATATTTCTATTTTGCCAATAAAAGTATGCAGCGTTATTACTATATTCTAAACTGACCTCCACACAATCTGCACCTGAAAGTATCATAACCTCATTGGTAGATAATAAGGGGCTTCTTCCTTCAGGGTTCAATAAAGGTTTAAGGAAAAGGAAGTATTTTCCACATGATTTAGTCAGTACGGATGCTTGCCCCTTTTCAAAATTAAGAATTACTGAGAAGAAAACAACTTTTTTCCACCGTTTATTTTGTCTGGCTATGCTTTTTTTGTTAAAAGAATGGATGACCTAGAAAAGTTTCATCTCCTTCCTCAAGTACAGATGACTAAATCAGCTAGCTATGCAAAAGCAATAAACATATTCACAATGACTAGCAAAGGAGTGATATATTATCTTCAATACCAGTAAGAAACAGAATCCTTCACATTCATTCGATACAACTTCCAAAGTCAGGAAAAGGTCAGATGCACTTAAGATTTTTTCCTTCAGAGAAATTATGCCAGACATTATCCCTCACAAAAGCTCCGTGACAAGTAAAACTACCATAAATTCAAGCTATTCTGTATTCAATTGCTCAGTCCCTTTAAATTTCATATTGTAGTCCTGCTTCCTGAAGCCATCAGGAGAATGAGGAAAGACTGGATAAATACAAACCTCCCTTTCCAAAGAGCAGACAAGCCTTGTATTGAAATGTACTACCTGTGCGGGAAGGTAAGAACTAAACAAAAATGCATGGCAAATAATTGGGGGAAATTAGAGTTGCATTATGCAAATATTTGTAAATATTTTTCAAATGTTTCTATTCTTATTTACCAAGCTTTTTCTTTTTTTTTTTTGCATAAGCGTTACTCATTCAATGCTTTTCTTCATTTTAACACTTGTCAAAAATATATATTCTCTAACTGTATAAGGAAACTTGAACCTTCTTGAGATTCTATCTTTTTTGGATTATCACTAGTTTGTTTAAAATTAACTTAACACAATCACTTATGGTGAGATATTCTTTACAACTAAGCAGAAGCCATCTGGCTTTTCTCTCCTCCTCTGGAGTGTTTGGAGGTTAAGTTTACTGGTATGAACTACACTTCTCTAATTGCCTACCCCTTCTTGAGGGAATTACTAATTAAGCAGACACTTTGTAAATCTTGTACACCATTACATGCTGACAAAATCCAAGCAGGGAGATGATATCCAGGTGGGGAACTGAAAAAGAGCGTGGTAAACCACTCCTTTGTTCACTAGTTGAACCTTTCTGGGACACCTGACCTCAACAATCTTGCAAGTCAGCCACAGAAGTATTTTCTCCTGTTGCTAATACATTACACACTTCAGACTAAACCAGTCAGTATTTCGATGTGAGGTACAGGTGGATTTTCTGCACTAGAGGACTCATGGCTTTACATTTCTACGTGCAGCCTTACAATGTATGGGCCTTAGGTCCTTCACTGCAGTCACCCAGAGGCTTAGCAAGGCATTTTAGCATTGATAAATGCCCCATCCCTGGAAATATTCAAGGTCAGGTTGGTCAGGGCTCTGAGCAACCTGATCTAATTGAAGACATCCCTGCCCATTGGAGGGGGGATTGGACTAGATGACCCTTAAAGGTCCCTTCCAAGCCAAACGATTCTATGATTATGTTTCACTGCTCATCTCCTGAGCCAGCACTGTGCAGTCTGCTGCTCACATATCACAGCCTTTCCCCTATGGGCAGCAGGAGGAGGCAATGGAGGCCCAGCGCAGAACCTCAGGGTGCCTGTACGCCGGCTCCGACTGCCTGTTGCTGACTGCCACAGCTTCCCTCAGCTTTTGAGGAAACCCTGCTGTGCCCTCTAGTGACAAACCCCTAGAGATGGCAGACTGTCCTACACCTGGGGAGATCCAGGAGAGACATGTCACGAAGTCCAATGAAGCAGAAGGGCCCGTGGGTACGTGTACTGCACATTTCTTTGTATCCCCTCCACTGGGCTCCACCCCACCTATCTTACTGGCACTAGTTTTATGCCCCTTCCAACTGAACTATTCCATTCTATTAACACTCAAATCGGCTGAATAAGCCACCCCATACCAGTACCAAACACGTACCTCTGGCAACTCAAGAAAATAGATTCAATACATTTAAGTAGAGCACTCGGAAAACTTGAAATGATCCTGTGCTTGTTGCTGACATTATAATTTGTTTCCCGGAAGGCCACAGCTACACCCGTAATTTCTGAAAACACAACGCTGTGCATTTTGCAGTCTGAAAGTCCAAGTCCAAATCAGATTATCTGCATGCAGTGCTTGAATTACTGGGCAGAAACTGGTAGATACGGCTTATTGCTGATCAGTAAACTGACTTCAAACCGGTTTACAGAAGGTAGCAGAAGCCACTTTTTGCTTGTAGAGAGTCAAACTTGGGTATCTGTACCTCTGCCTTTTGTCCTCAATGTTACAATTCTCAAATAAACACTTTTTATATGCCTGTGAGCTTCTTAAAATACTGCTTGCCTCTTGAAACACTGCCCGATTTTCCCTGTTTCTGTAGGCTCTGGTAAAAGGCTCTCAGCCTCAAGTGCTTTCAGGCAGTCTTATTCAATGAACAGCAAACCCATGAGGAAATTCATAGAATCATAGAATGGTTTGGGTTGGAAGGGACCTTAAAGATCATCAAGTTTCAACCCCCCTGCCATGGACAGGGACACCTCCCACTAGAGCAGGTTGCTCAAGGCCCCATCCAGCCTTGTCTTGAACA
>JAOXJK010000001.1:181067601-181078596 GCA_025774025.1 Xenus cinereus | reverse complement strand
CCAGGAAATAAAAATCAACACACAAACCCCCAACTGCGCTCGTTTAAATGGTCTGAAAGTTCTGTCTGGGAAGAGGAGCTGGGCTAAGGCCACAGAAGTACAGAAGACAGAAATTTAGTCTGCCCCACCAACCCATACTCCTGGGTCTCTTCGTCCTGCATTTTCACTGTAAACACTCAGGACTGCCCTCCCTTCTCTTTCTGTACAGCAATTAGCACAACAGGATCTTCATACCACCTTATATTCCTTCTGAACATCAGGAAATACTTTTTTTACTGTGATGGGTGACTAAGCACTGGCACAGGTTGTCCAAGGAGGTTGTGGAGTCTCTATCCTTGGAGATATTCAAAAGCTGACGAGACATGGTGCTAAGCAACTGGCTCTAGGTGGCCCTGCTTGAGCAGGAGGGTTGGCCCAGATGACTCCCAGAGGTCCCTTCCAAACTCAACTGTTCTATGACACACATCTACAGTTGTCAAGTGACACCAATACTACACGACTAACAAAAAACCCTAACCACCTGTTTCATTTAACAAAAAAATAAATAAAAAACAAATCCAGGAGCGCTGGGTCTGTGCTAGACAAGTAATAAAGCTCCCCATGTCATTTATATCCTTCGCTTTGGGGCTCTATGATTCTTCTGCCTTCTCCCCTTCCTCTTGCCCCCAACATGAAACTTCAACAAAACCTACAACACGTGGAAAATGCATTGCCTCTAAACGTCTGGATGTTGAATTCAAAAGTTCTTGTGCCACTGACAACCACAGAGATCTACAATTGCCCCCATACTGAATAAAAAAAAAAAAGTTTTCATAAGCTTTGTTAGTGAAGAGGTAGTGGAAGCCAATTTTTTTTTTATAGGATACATAAATGTTGATTAAATTACCTATACATTTTCATAAATTAGAACGATGGAAATTTCCACACCTATTTTTTTCAAGTATTTTAAGAAAAGAGAAGTGTTTTGGTGCAACAGTTTGAGAGTCATAGACCCAAACACACAGACAAAAGCTTGCCCAGATATCTGGCAAAAGGTGCCCGAGGGATGTTTCTTTCTTTTAAACAAGAAACCCCAAACCTGAGAGGTTACATGACACACTCTTCAGAATACATTTTGCCTTCAGAAAACACAATCACTGCACCCTTTATGGTTACAGCACGTCAAACTGTCCAATTTTTAGAAATGCTTCATTTTTACACATTGCCAAAATAAATCCTTTTCCCTGCCCATATCCTTTGACTTAAAATTAACTTGCATTCTACCATATTTATAAAAACTACATTAAATAAACCTATAACTTGAAATGCAGTATTTCTCTCTACTTTATGCTGAATTATTATCTCAGTGTTTGAAAACAGGAACTGAGAAGGTTCCTATTCCACTTAAAATGGATCAATACTGAATTATCTTTTTGACCTTGATTGTTCCAGTTCCTGTCTCTTCCTTATCCTGCTCGCGTTTTATGTCTGAAACTTCTCTGCTTTTTTCCTTCGACCGCCTGAATCTCAGACATTAGTATGATGGAACGCTATGTGGATTTAACCTAGATTTCTCTCAAGGCTATTTTCCCAAGCGGTGATGGCTCCTTCACCCAAGAGATCTCATTAGCATGCACATATGCACCACTGAGCCTCAGAATTTAATAACTCTATTCCCAGTTCAGCCACAGATGGTATGTCATCTCAAGCAAAGTTACAAACACTGTGTCTCCGCTTCTCTCAAAAGTAGAATCTAACATCACAGAAATCACTCGGGAGGTCTCTAGTCCAGCCTCTTGCTCAAAGGGAGAGTGAACTCTGAAGCCTGTCCAGATTGCTCAGGGCTACTGTCCATTCAAGTTTTGAAAACCTCCAAGGACCGTGACTTCAAAGCTTCTCTGGGCAACCTGCTCAGCATCCGGTTCTCCTCAGATTGAAAAATATTTTGCTTGTACCCAGTTGGAAGCTCTGCTTTTTCAATTTATGACCACTGCCTTTTCAGTCACCTCTCCAGGTACTGGTAGGCTGTTGTGAAGTCCTCCCACGGGCATCAAATCTCCAAGCTGAACAAGCACCATTCCCTTGGCCGCTCCTCACAGGGCACACGCTCCAGATCCCAACCAATCGTGGTGGCCCCTGCTGGACTTGTACCAGTCTGTCAATGTCTTTGATGTCTTTTTTTTGGATCGAAAAGCTCTCAGCCTTCAATGATGCCACTGACTCGTGCCCAGCTGACTGTCCCCCAAGAGCCCTGGGTCTTTCTCAAGCAGATCGGCTTCCCAGCCAGGTGGTCCCCAGCCCGTCCTGATGGAGGGGTGAGTCTGCACCAGGTAAAGGACTTTGCTGTTTCTGAAACTCATGAGGTTTTGTTCAGCCCATTACTGTAGCCTGTTGGGCTCCCTCCGAATGGCAGCCCTGTCCTCAAAACACCATACCTGGCTAATAGGTGTGTTAGTGAATTAAGAGGCATAGTACCTGTGCAGCAAGCAAAGTTCTCTGAGAGGAAGCCATTCCACACGCAAATACAGAATGGCATTTAATTGTAGCGCTTATGAGTAACAGCACGGAAGAGCTGACCTTGAAACAGGCTTAATTACCCCCGCTTTCTAGAAGAAACTGTTGTAACAATCTGACAGGCTTCAGTGCAATTAGGACTATTCCAAGCCTGGAGTGGAGCCCATGCTCCCAGAACCCAGCACCTGGCTGCATCACACCCTGCAGAGACCCAGATGCTGGCTGGTGTGCAAGCACCCCACCAAGAGCAAGAGAACTTCTCCCAACACTGCAAACCTTCAGCCGGACCACGCAGCGCACCGCGTGGTGGCCTCACAAAGCCATGTTCAGCCTCCCGCCCCGCAAAGACTACTGCATTTTCAAGTAGTAAAAGTACTACTTGAAACAAACAGATGCAAGGTTTTTTGGTTTTTTTTGTTTTTTTTTTTTTTTAATGTAGACTGTATCTTTTAATATAAATAAATAAATAAACAGACCTGCGTGATTCAGCAGTTGTCTGAGATCCATCACAGAGATCACTGCCCCCTCCCCATACGATGTCCCCAGCCTACTCTTTTTCCACAGCCATCCCACCCCTCTCATTCTACCCTCAAAACAGCAGGAAGCTGCCACCAAAAGCAGGAGTTTGCTGAACCCTAGGAGGAAGACAACCACAAATTATCCAGGGATTTGCATTCAAGGAACTCAACTCTTAAAATGCCTGTGGGTTTATATATATATAAAAAAAAATAATATATATTAGATACTTAATAATATATAAGCGTTATAAAAATATCTGTATACACACCCACACTGACACTATTTGGAAAGGGCAAACAGAATATCAACTTATTTTTTCCACGAGCTCTATAATAACTGTTTGGCAAGTATTATTTTGCCCTTTTTTTTTTTTCCATGGTAAATGTTGTAAGGCGGTTGCACAAAGGCCCCTTGCTCGTAGATGCCGCATCGATCACTCAGATCTCAGGAGCTGGAGTCTCTCTTTATGTCCATTGTGGTCCAAACCCTGGACCATGTGATGTCGGCTGCAAAACCATTTCTGCAGAGCTCAATCTTATTCATTATCTCATTCCTTTGGTTTACCACATCTGTAAAATTAGGACAGATATCTGAGTTTTATAAATTAGCATGCTTTTCATCTGTAGATTCAAAGTAATTTCCACTGAGGATAAAAAGCAGTACATAAATAGTAAGAAAATGAACGTTGTATTATTCATATGGATCAAGAGACTAAAAACAGACGATGCTAACCTTTGTCAAGGGGGCGAGAACACCCAAAAAAAAAAAAAAAAGGAATCTATGCAATAGCTAACAGAATGCACCATTACTTATCCCAGCTGTAGTTTCAAACACATCACAATGTTTTTGGAAGCACAGAATAAAGAACACTTACAATGACTAGGACTTTAAAAAAGCAGGATTTGCTTTTGAAGATACTCCTCAAGAGTCACAGAGAAAACTATTTTGTTTGCATGTAAGCTATTTGGTGCCTGCAGCTAGTGGCTACCGGATAGAAAATACATATAATGATGACAAATATTCCAAAATGGCAACTGCAGAAAAGTTAACTGAAAATATTACTGGAGGTAAGTGTGCTTAACATTCTTATAACCCCCTACCAAATGACCGCTGGCATCCAAATTTATTAAATTGCTGATAAGAAAAAAAAAAAAAAAATAAAGGAAAACACCAAGCAAATAACGAAGAAAATTTATTTATTTGAGTCTATAAAAATACAACTGTTAGATTACATTTGCAACTGCAAACATTTCATTAAAATGCTTAACAGGAAAAAAAAACATGTACACATTATATTTTGAAATTAAACTCCTCTTGAAATACACATTCATATGCTGGAATAAATATTATAATGGAAGGAGCCTAAACTATTTCCCTTGAAAATACTGTTGATTCCAAGAACATTTTCTTTCAAGTTTTTACAGGGAAGTTCAGCATTTCGTCTTGATGCACATCTTCAGAAATGAACTAATTTAACTTTAGCTTTTCCCACTGAATGGAACTTTTGGTTCCAACAGCCTCTGTTAAAGTGGTGGTTTTCACACCACTACGCAACGTTAATATCCAAACTAATTTTTTGAAGCTTATCAGAAAGAAAATAATATCTCAGCACAGGAAAACAGGAGTGAACATAAGAGAAGTATTTCTGGCATTATCGATAACAATACATTACAGCACAGGAGAGGTTTTTTTTAGATATTGCACCTGCCTAAAGCTTCATCTAATTACAGACTTCGCCACATGACAATGTTAATCAAAAATAAAAAAAAGTTCTGCAAATACATTTTTAGGGTAAGGAGTCTCAGCCAAGTATATGTTTGTTAATCTGAAAAGAGAAACTATTTACAAACGCATAAAATATTTGCATTGTCTCTATGCTCATCCCTGCACTGAATTCATACAAGCCATAACGTTATGTATGGGCACCAGCTCTTGCTGAGAGAGCCAAAAACGTAAACGATACAAACAACTGACGGAGCAGTTATCACAAAGGTCTGGTAGAATACATCCTGTTTGAAATATTAAATATCATTCTTCTGGGAAACGGTTGTATTTCCAAAGAAAAGCTTTGTATTTGTTATTCAGGTCAGGAAGTGATGAGAAACAGAAAAGGAAGCGAGATATGGGCCACTGACAGACCCCTCTGTACCACAGGTTCTCTCCCATCACTGTGGGGGATGGGGATGACACAAGCTCTTCCAGATCACTTTTTGAACTTTCTAACCTGTAATTCCAAATTCCTAAGCTCACTTCAAAATAGCAAGAGATTTTGAAACGAGCACCACAAACTTTAAGATTTTTTTTGTTTTGTTTTATTTATTTTTTTTTTTTAATATTGTGCTCTAAATTGCTGGCAACCTCTACGGAACAGCTTCAGGAGCCAAATGTCTCAAGACCACAGTGATCTTATTTTCAGGAAGCTGCACTACTTAACCAGTAGCACAGATTCACCGTGTAAAAGGATGCAGTGGATGACATCAGCCACAGGACTTCTTTTCTTAAGAAATGTTCCTCATGAACAACCCCTGCCACAAATTTTGTTTACATAAACTCCATTTCCCTGAATTTTTCCTTGCAGGTACCCATAAGCCCAAAAAAGTAACAGAATTCTGGGTACTCTTTGTGCCTGAAACTAGAGGGTTTTCATCTGAGGTTTGGTGGCTTTTCATTAAAATGTCAGCAAAGTCAGGGAGAAGAAAGGGGAGAGAATTCAGTTCGCTTGGATTTTTTATTTCTGGTCCTCTTTTAAAGAATCATGCCTTAATCCAGAATGTTCTGACAGACAGCAGAAGCTGGTTGATTTAATGACCTAGTTGCATCACGGAAAATACAGAAAAATACAAAGACTGCTCTTTCCCCAACAGTGACTGGTGAAAGGCCTATAGAAAAATTGGCTGGAGGAAAGCTACAAAGGGAATAAGGAAGCTCCTCCAAGAAAAAATAAACAAAAAAACCCAAACAATCCCAAGACATCCATCTACAGACTTAAAGTGGGAAAACCTGCTTTCCTGACAGCAAAACAATGAGCAAATGACTATTAGTGTGTATCTAACATACACACAGCATATAAAAGTTATATAGTATTTATATATATATATTTGCAAACACATGGAGTATAGCAACTGTAAAGCTAACGCCTTTATTTCAGAAACATCTAACATCAATTACACAAAATCTAAGCGTTTTTCTACACAGAAAAATAGTGCTCATTAGTTACTCAACAGTATTTCCCAGGTGGACACTCTTACTCTGTGTTAAAAGTGCCTATTTTAGTACGCTTTAGAAAAGATTAAACTGAAGAAAAAAAAAAGACAGATTAATTTTAGAGTTATAATATTCTCATAAGGAATAAATGTAGAAAGCTGCTGCTTTTAAAATTCTTAACATTTACACTTCCACATTGAAATCTCTCTGCAGGTACAGCTATCCAAAGGTCATCTACGATACCGACGTGTGAACACGTAGCTTCCGCACACAGAGCTGTATTTAGTAAAGATGAGCTGAGTTGAACACCCCAAGAAAAATAAGTAAATAAAAGGTTGCCACCTACCCTCCCAGAAGGGAGCAACTGCCTGAGAGTTACTGAAGGCCCAGAGAGCTTTGGGGAGGACTTAATGTACTGAACGGACTCTGCAAACCGCCTGAAGACTTCAACTACGCTCAGAACCATCTTTGGCTCCCCAAAGATCTATTGTAGGAAGAAATGTTAAAACACCACACATTGTTTGTTTGTTGGGAAACCGGGTCATAAAATACCCTATTGTACTGACAATGAGCAAAGTGGAAAATTAAATGTGGCCTGAGAACCTTCACTAAGAGTACTCTGAATTTGGGCCAAGAACTATGGCACGGAAGTACCATCCCAACACCAGCAGCAGAGTTGTAAGGGCTGCCTACAGTAAGTACGGAGCCACTTTCACAACACACAGTAATCCTGACAGGTGATTTATGCAGAGACAGGATTAGCACTCTTGATTTTTAAATGCCTTTTAAGTAGCATCCTCCCAATGCGTAAGGCCGTTGCCTTCTGCAAAAGGTTTAAGCTATTATTCCCAAGATACATCCCCTACTCTTCTCTCATCTCCCTCGCCTTTCTTCCCCAATTAATTTCCGATCGGTGTCTGCATCAGAGGTTACTGGGCATATTTTAGTGAGATCAGAGTATTCCTACGCCACACCATCAGCATATTTTAGCTGCAAACACTCTTTAATAAGCTCTAGGAAGACTGTCTGCTCGAGAGTTATCCTGTGAGGGCAGACAGAGTGGCAGTCTTCATGACACCGTGCCGGGAAAAGAAGCAGAGGAAGACTGTGAAAGAACTTGCCCAAAAGCACATCCACAAATCTTTATCTTCTGGACATTTCAGAGTATTTGGCTCTATTCATTAATATCAACCAGTTTACGAATATGTCTTGCTCAAATCTTGATAATAAAAATCTGAATGTGCAATTCTGATGATCCTCTTCCATTCACTTCAAGTCCAGAACGCCTTCCAGGACATTCTTCATATAAGAAAGCTTCAATGACTGTTGTAATATTTTTCATGTTCACACTTGTCATCCAGATCTATTTACTGTCCTACAGAGACAATGTCTGTAGAGATACTGGAGACGGGAAAACAAATTTCCCACATATGCCATTTTGGAGGTACTACCTTTTTTTCAATCTACCAGAATTCACTCTTATATGTACACTCTTATATTGCCTTCAAACCTCACTTGAAGCTAAGAGTTTTCCAGCAATGAAGTGAAATGAATAATACATTTGTCAGATGTGGTTTATTTTTCCCCTTTCCTCCAAAGACCTGCATAGGCAGTAAAGCTCCTTTGGAGGAGGAAGAAAGATCTGCTTCTAACGCACTTACATTAGAAAAGGTAAAGTTCAAAGCGTGTATCTTGCACTTACCTCAAAGGTGTGAGGTTTTACAATGGCCCTCAGTTCCCTTTTTTGTCTGAGATCTGAGAATAAACGCCCAGACTTGAAGATCCAGGTACATCTATAGCTACATGACATATTTTGTTTCAACGTAGTTAAACCTGCATGGATTGGATGTGATAACCTACACAGATTGCAGTTTCCTGCTAAAACTACAGATAATGCTACTGTACTCAGATCTGCTTTTATTTATGCTCGAACAGACCCAAGGTCAAAAAAAGCTTATTCAAGAGAATTTTGTACACCGGTAAGCGTAGGTCTGCAGTTCTGCTAAGAAAAGATGGAAATGTGTCAAGGAGAATGTCAAAGGCTCGATGTCCCTTAAGAGCGCTCATTTGCTTTTGGAATTTTCATCTGTACAGAGCATCCGCTCCCAGCATGCTATTTTAGGACTGTTTTAAGCCTTGTTCAGGCACGTTCATCCCCTGGTAACAGTGCAAGAACTTTTAAGTAGCTACTGTGAGACCAGACCACCTTTTGACCTGGTTAATAAATGTTTGCGAGTCTCATTTCTAGGCAAGGAAAGCAGTACTCAGTACTGAGCAAATTTAAGGCAGATCCTGTATCTCATCCTCAGCTGCAAGAATTTACAGCTCCGCGTTCAGGAAATCATAGTCAAATAACATGCTCCCGTCAGTATCTGGACAAGGTCAGGAGGATTTGCTCCCTAGTGTACAATTAGCCAGATGTATTTTGTTTGTTTAGCAGTAGGAACGACTAACCCGAATTGGTAGGCTATCTGGGAACAAACATCAGCCAGGGCAGATCTGGATTTCAAGGTAGTATGAAAAAACCCTTTTTCTGGGACTTGTAGTCCGCGTCTCGCTGATGTGCTCGGTGTCAAACTGATCACCAATCCTGGGGTCAGGAAGAAACTCCACTGCTCAAGCCGGGCCCAGGGAATACATTACCTTCTGGAGAAGGGCTCTCCTGCTAGGCACAACTAGGCACACAGATCACCCAACGGATTTCCCGTAATTGCAGGCAATTTGAGTAATGATACTGCTCTCATTTGTTGTGTCACACTGTTCTAAGGACTTACATACTTTGGTCCAAGTTTTTTAAATGCAGTACATTCAGTAGAAGTGTGAAATTTCACCACTTGCTGTACCAGCGAGATGTCACTAGAAAACACCTTGTGGTCCCCCCCAGCTCTGAAACGACAGCGGGTTCTGCAGGTGAAGAACCTGGCCCCACCAAAGTCATGGCAAAACCTACACTAAGGGCTCTACTTCATGCAAAATTTCACAGATACTGTCTTCCCAGGCAGAATCTCACCATAAAGATTTAGGAAATTAAAAAACACTATCCCTTTTGCAGATCCGATCTGGTAATTCAGAGGCCTGATGCACAAAAGATTGTGAAAGCAGATGAAAACAGCAAGGCACGCTGGCTTATGTGCGGCTGGCCATTTTTCAAGTTTTCATTCTCTTTTCAAAGAGCTTTGGGCAAATTATGCTACTCCTAATTAAAAAATGGTTTTGATTACGGGAGCGCAGAAACTGCAACCTAAAACCTTTATATTCCAGGCAGTCTGTTTTGGGTTTTTTTTTTTTTTTTTTTACTTCAAAACCAAACCAAAACACTTTAAAAAAGCCGTGGCTGCTCTCTTCTTTGTTGCTGTTGGGAGGTGCAGGGGGAAGGGCGATGGGAGTCCGGGTGCTGTTTTGGGGCGAATGGAGGGGGGAGAGGGGGTACGGGGAAGAGACAGCTCTTTGTTTCTTTATTTAAACCAGCCCAAGTTTCACGGCGAAGTTGGCTGTTAGCACACACCACCACCATCACCACCAGGTTCTGCAAACACCAGCACGGCCAAAAACCTCCACGGCTTCACCCTGGCCGAGCGCTTCCCTCTCCCTGAAGCCTTTTCAGGGTTTGCCACCTCGGATTCACTCCGGCGGCCGGAGGAGGGGGGTGTAGGAGGGGGGTGTGGATATTAAAGGCGATGCCGAAGACCAGAAGCGACCCAGCCGCCTCCAAACACGAACCTAACTTCCATGACCGACCCCCGCCTTTCCTCCCCTCAACACACCGACGGGGACGCCCCGACCTCGGAGCGGGACGGGACGGGCTGGCCGCCGCCGCCGCCGGTCGGTGGGTCGGTCGGTGCCCACCTCACCGCGGTGGGCTGGAGAGGGGCAGCCCCTTCCCGGGCCGTCGTTGTTGTCCCCCCCCCCACCATCACCACCTCCTCCTCCTCCTCCTCCCTCTCCTCCCCACCCTCAGCTCGCCGCCACCCGCGGGGGTCCAGCCGGACGGGACGCGCCGCAAAGGGGGCGAAAAGAGCTTTTAAAAAAAGCCCGAGTTGGACGCGGTCCAAGCGCTGTCGGGCTAAAAAAAAAAAAAAAAACACCCCATAATAATAATAAAAAAAAATTAAAAAAGAAAAACCACAGAAATTCCCCCCAAAGTAGGGAGTATCGGAGCTTTAAAGCCCCATTCTCCTGTCAGCCATTTTAGAAGCGTGAGGGGAGAGGGGCGGCGGGGCACACCGCTGCGCAGCCTTCCCGCCTGGCCCGCCCGCTGTTTATCGCCCAGAGGGAGGGTATGGTGGGGGTGAGGGGTGGTGGTAAAAAAAAAAAAAAAAAAAAAAAGACACATAAAAGAATAAAAGCGTCCCCAGCGCGTTTCCCTCCAGCCCGCAGCACCTTGGAGCCCAGCAGAGTACCCCCCACCGCCGCGCAGCCAGGTCGGCCCCCCCCAGCGGCTCGGTCCCCCACCTTGGCGTCCGGCGGCAGGATCAGCACCTGGCTGTTCTCCTCCTCCTTCTTCGCCGCCTCCTTCTGCGCCAACGCCGAGTTGAACGACACCTTCACCATGGCCGCTCCTCAACGCCCCGCACCGCAGAGAGAAGGAGGACGAGAAGCAGCCCGGACCGGCGGTGCTTCGAAGGCTGCCCTCCTGCCTTGTCGCCCCCCCCTCCCGTTGCCGCCTCGCCGCGACTGCCGCCCCCGTCCCCTTGTCAGGCGGAGGAGGAGGAGGAGAGGCGGGACGCGGCCTGCGGCGGGGCGGGGAGAGGAGGAGGCGGTGCCTGACAGGGCGGGCGG
>JAOXJK010000001.1:181037639-181059821 GCA_025774025.1 Xenus cinereus | reverse complement strand
AAGAGAAGAGAAGAGAAGAGAAGAGAAGAGAAGAGAAGAGAAGAGAAGAGAAGAGAAGAGAAGAGAAAAGAGAAGAGAGAAGAAAAAAGTTTAAACCATGTATTATAATGACAGCAGAATTTGGAGTGGGCTGCAGCATAGTGCTTGTTAAGTATTGTCCCTGGGCCAAAGAGATTCAAGTATGTGGCAACAAATGAAACCTCTTTTAAAAATTCCTTCAGGAAAATTTACTAAAAGACCACATTCTCAAATCTTTTGTGGAAAAGATGTCATTTTTTGTGGAAAAAATGTGTTTGTGGAAGGATGTTTACTCCTTAGAAAGCCTCACCTTTTGCCTGATTATGAAATGATTATGATTATGAAAAAAAATCATTAACATGCAATCCCTCCCCAGCATTTTTCCATTCAGAATTATTTCATAGAATCATAGAATGTGTTGGGTTGAAAGGGACCTTTAAAGGTCATCCAGTCCAACCCCCCTGCAGTGAGCAGGGACATCTTTAACTAGATCAGGTTGTTCAGAGTCTCACCAAGCCTGACCTTGAATGTCTCCAGGGATGGGGCCTCCACCACCTCTCTGAGCAATCTGCTCCTGTGTTCCACCACCCTCATTGTAAAGAACTTCTTCCTTAAGTTATTTGAAGCTATAGAACTAACAAATCAAGTTTGCTTAATATTTTTTGAGGTTGGTTAGTGGGGTAGTGATTACGATTACAAGCATGAAACACTGAAGAAGCTGAAAGAAATGTAAGAATTATTTCTTAGTTTCTCAGGAAATATCTGTGGTCTGTTGTTATGAATGTCTCTGTATCCAACACAATACAGCATTGACTACACCAGCACAGGGTAAAAGAAGCTGTGGCAAGCTGAGTACATACATGTTCAGGATGGCTTAGACTCTGCACTAGGAGATAAATTATGCAGGGAAAATAAAGGTGATGGTAATTTGTAAGGAAATGCCAAGACTCAGAGAGAAAACCATAGTCTCAATGTAAGAAAAATTCTCAACTACCTCCTGTGGGGAGGGTTAGACAAAAAAAAAAATCTATCTTCTTGCCTATGACTTTGTTCTGTAATTACTGAAGTCAAGAGTGATATCGCCATTGATTGAAGACCTGCAATTAGGAGTCTTGACTGCCTTAGAGATAAATCATCCATCTTCGCTCTGCTAAAGAAGGAGCTTACAATCCCCTTTCCAGATTAATAAAATTTATGTACCAAGAAACACCTGGCCATTTCTGGAAGCAACAGAGAAGAATACAAAGTTTTTTTGCACAAATTACATCACTCAAATGATCTGACAAGAAGCCATCATCAGTCAAAGGCATGGGCCAATGTTTACATATGTACCTTGCCAGCAAACCGGTTAGTTTTCCTTCAGTCTTCAATAATTCATAGCACAAGAACTAGGTTCCTAAATAATATGCCTTTCTGAGTGGAAACCATTTTCAAAGTAGGTTAAAAATAGAAAACTTTATGAACAATACATTCATTGTATAGATTGTAAATGGAAATATAGTATTTAACCGGTCACTGGAGATCAAATCTGGGGCTATTTGTATATTGACGAATATCTCTGCCAGCCTGCAGCTTGCTGCACAAGCAAGACCCTAATATGAAAACCATGGATCATTTCTGTTGCCTTTCCTCCACTAAGACTGCCATTTGCTTTCAATAAAGAATCGTCTGAGTAAAGACAATAGGAGCAGGTCGTGAATTTGAAAAACAAGAGCAAACACAAATAAATATGAACCAGGGATGATGGAGAAGGAGCCAAAAATAAATAAACCAGAGGAAAAAGAGCAAGAGAAACAGTCAGTTTAATGAGACTGGGAGCGTGGAAATCAAGACAATTTTCATGCTAGTTTTAAACCCAAATTAAGAAGAAAGTTATAGGTATTTTATTTTAAAAAATCGCTAGGCACGTTTTGGCATATCGTGCTTTTCTCAGTTTGCATAGGGGCTATCGCCTTGTTTTGGTTTAGGAGAGATTTAAAGAGATGTTCTTCAGTGTGAAAACATTTTTGAATAAATCACATTATCATATTTGCTAGACTGTGTTTTCTCTTCTGTTTTGTACAACTTATGGGTGGAGTTTGTAAGCCCTACACTCAGCCTCACGATACCTCTCGTCTTCTCTAAAGCAGTAACTTCTGAACACAGTTTCCATTTATTTCTCAAGTTTCAGGGCGTATTCTTGGCACCAGTGGGCAAGAACTGTCTTGATTTTGGTAAACATTTACTAGTGAAGAAGGAAGAAAACATGAAGAGGGTACAGAGCCCTTTCCCTATGTTTATCAGAACTACAGCCTCACTGTATACACTTCTAAATGTATACTGAATGTATATATGTGTACTAAATGTATACTTTCTAAATGTATATTGAACCAAAAATCCACTAAGGATACACATTAACACCTTCCAAGACAACAATGCCCATCCACCCTCTCTGTTTGTCCTTTCAATACAGCTGGGACACGGCCACACTCTGAATAATTCCTCTGCTAGACAGAAAAAACCCCAAAAAAACCCGTAACAACAGTGAGGGACTGGGTATGAACCCAGCCCTGGAGGCAGGGAGGGAAGGAGGTGGGGACAGACCCTGAATTGAAAAGGAAAAAACAAAAAAAAAAAAAAAGAAGAGCATAAGGTCCTTAGCATAAGGACATTAGGGTCAAGTGAGCCATGAGGAGTGAAAAACGAGAGGAAGACAAAATCCCTGCAGTGAGTAGGAAGATAGATAGATGACAAGGGAATATGGTATGGACAGAGAGCCTTTGGCGTGGGAAGAGAACTTGAGATTCCAGCAGAAAAACTGGGGTACACGGGTGCGTGTGCCTCTGTGAAGGATTGGAGGTGGGAGTGATTATGGTACTTCTTAAGTAGGGAGCAGATGAAGAGGGACACTGAGCCACCAGCAAGGTAGTCTTAGGTATGAAACACAGGCCTGAGGGCCTGAAACTGAAATGGCAGGTGTCACATAGGAAGGGTTTTTGTGTACAGCACAGAAGATGGCTTTTAAAAGAACGAATCTTACAGATTCATAGAGTGAGGCAAGACAAATGGGGATTCCAGTTGAGCGGTTTCCAGGAACCGGCTCCACTGAGGCCACATTACTTCATTGTAAATTCCCCCACATTGCCTTGGGGTGCCTGGGGACAGGAACCTGCTGTCCTCAAAGGGCTCTTCAGTCACTGGGGTGGGAACAGCTTTCAGGCAGACCCTCCTGGAGGATGGTTAACCTTAGCCACTTCCACAGCCACCAGAAACATGAACTTGCCTCTTGGCTGTCCACCTCCTCTGGGGAGCTGTGTGTCACTTTGGAGAAGGCTGAGCTTCTAGGGCAGCACATCCCCATGGCCTGACCAGCAGTTTTCTGTGAGTGATGGCAATTTGTGTTCAGCCTGTCCAGCACTTTGGGAATGCATTCACGCAACATCAGAGTGAACAGATGCTGAGAAGACAGTTTGCAGGGAGCAATTTCTCAGTACTCCACCAAACCAATAACCCTGCACATATGGTCTGTTCGTTCATACCCCCGTAAGCCCCATTTTTCTCTCTGTGACAACGTAGAGGCATTAGTATCTTTTCAAGTTTGTTCTGCGTTCTTGTCACACAACGGCATGTATATTTTTCTAATCTAATCTGATCCAATCTAAAACATTCACTTTGGGTATATACTTGCGCTGTTGCTAAAACACCTCTTGAACTGCACAGCTTCGGCTTTCTGCCCACCACCACAGAGCAACCACCTCACACTCAGCGACACAGGGGCTTTTTTTAACACTGTGGTTATAACCGCTGACTTCATCTGACAGGTTCACATCTGCCTCGGGAAGCACCAGTGCAGGAGCAAGTCTGTGCTCTCACCTCCCTGCTCTAGTGGGAGGTGTCCGTGCCCATGGCAGGGGGGTTGGAACTCGATGGTCTTTAAGGTCCCTTCTAACGCTAACCATTCTGTGATTCTATGATTCTATGATATGATGGTTTGTGCTTGGGGGAGACATAGGAAAGGCAGATGTGGCTGGGAACTTTTACTACTTTTATGTGCTGCAGGCAGAGGCTGCCGGTTTTGGGGTGACGCAGTAGAAATCTTTAGGGGTGGTAGGTCTGAGAGGCCTGTTATGGTGTGGCTGTAGCACTTTCATAGGCCTCGGGCACAAAAGTCCCGTGTAGCAGCCCTTGAGAAGAAGACACAATATAGCCCCCAAATTAATAAGAAGTCAAGGCAATAGTTTTTCTTGCCCATCCCTGCAGATTTTGCTGTTCTGAGTATAATTTCATACTCATTTAGGCAGGGGGAGTAGGATTACACAAAATACGATTAAGCATTAGAAATGGAGAAGAGCAATTAGGATCGATCAGATTGCATGCATTTTTAGAAACTTGAAGCGATGGACAGAGGACACCACAGTGCTATGTGCTGTACAGACACAAGACAGAAGGTCCCAGCCTCTCAGAACTGAGCAGTTGAGCTTAAAACTGGAGACAACAGACCAGAGCAGACAAACCAGACAGGACAACTCAGGCAACATGACAGACCTCCATAACAGTCCACACGCTGTTGTCAGCTCTTCTCAAAAGAGGAGAGTTTTGAGGAATGTAATGAAGTCCTTGAGGGACAGTGTAAGATGACAAGTTTACTGATGTTTCTGAAGAAAGTCTTCCTAGGAGAAAGACATGCGGGGCAGAAAGCATGGAGATCTCTGTCTAACTGAGCTGTGGCATTAGCAGATTGAGTGCATGTGTTCGTTATGGCCGTGTAGCCTCTTTGAAGGACACCTGAACTAGCTTTTTTTTGGCTTAATCAGTTCAACTGTGTTCTGAGTTGAGGGACACAGGACTAATATTTCTTCTAATGCTGGGGAAAACTGCACTTTAAGAAGACTCTAATGTCTGAATTAATGAAAATACTTACTTTATAGCCAACTACGCTCTGTGGGATTCAAGGTTTCAGTGTTTTCGAGCCTTGCCAGGTGCAGGGATGAGGAGAAGAGAGGTTCGGGCATTTGACCCAAGCTGGCCAACAGAATTGTTTTATACCATCAGTGTCACATTCAATACAAATTAGAAGAGCTTGCTGTGTAGTTCTCTCTTCCTTGATGGCAGCCGTCCAGAGAACTCCTTGCCCTAGTGCCAGACCCCTGAGCCCTTCCCTTCCTCCTGAAGCCATTGCACTCGCAGTGTCCAGCATTTGCTGTCCACTGCTGGGAGTGCACGGCTTCCTACTGATACAATTGGCTGAGTATAATTCTTGTCTATCTTATATCAGTATTAGGATTAACACTGGTTCTTTAGTATTATTGTTAATTATTTAGTCGTATTCTATTAAATCTATTTATATTTCAACCCTCATGGTTCTTTGTGTTCCCCGATTCCCCTTTCTGGGTGTGGAGGGATAATAGAATAATTGTCTGCATGACAATAAATTGTTATGTTTTTTTTCTCAAACCATAACAAACTGATAAAAAAAGTGTTTGGATGGAGGGAAGAGGGCGGAAAGAGAAAGAAGAAAGGCCACGTCTGCTGTGTAATGAGAGCCATGCCATGGGCTGGCTGGAAATGTGGCAGCCTATTGCAAGTACACGCTACTCCCCTCTTTGAAGCAATCCCGTTTTTTTCCTCTCTGGCTGAGATCAAGGCTGGATGGGGAGAGGGAAAAGGACCTTTGCAGAAATGCATTGTTTTGCCTGTCTTGTGACCAGGCACGTTTGTAGCTCTGAATCTGAGTAGTGTCAGTCAACAAAGTAGGCCGTGTCAGTAAATCCCCTGCTGGAACTGCTTTTATTCAATCCACTTCAAGTTCTTGCATATGGTGCCCATTGACTTGATGCCGAGTGGCTCTGTGGTAAATGAAGCATTTTGCATTTCCAGCTTGGGACACGGCAAAAAATAAACAGGTTTTCTACTTAGAAAAAAACCCAAACAAACCCTTGTGGAGGAAGGAAGAAAGGACCTTCTGAGCAGTCCTTTCACAATATCTCCAAGCAAAGAAAGGGCCCATTTTTGTCCCTTAGCACTTCTTCCCTCAGAGCTGGAAGCCAGCTTTGACCCATGGGAGCCCCTCTTAGTCTCCAGCCATTGATTAAGCTTGGATGGACTCTTCCCTCCCAGTTTTCTTGGGATGCCGTGACTGGCATCCACATGTTTATTGCCTGCAAAGACTGCTTATGGTGTAGAGATGCTTGTGAGACAGAGGTGATGTATGAAGTACAAAAGAAATAACAAAATATGTCTACATAGCACATACAGAGTATGCAAACTTTTTGACTATCCCAGTTGGGTCACCTTGAAGCAATTTCCTGATGTAAATTAGATTCTCTTGAAACATCCCAGAAAAAATGCCAGTCTGCTGCAGCAGAAACTAAAATACTTCTCATAGATGAAGAGTAATAATGGAAATACAAACTGAAAAAACCTGTGATCTACAGGTGAGGATCAGGGACAGGAAAAATGTGGCTGCAGAGAGAGGTTATAGATGAACTGATCATAGAAAGGAAATTTGTTGGTTTCTCAGTTTTACTATCACAAGTTGCTTTTTAAAAAGGAGATTTCAAATTGCACAAAGTATTATTTTGCAACTGTACTATGTATATGGAGTATCATAGTATCCAGAGAGGTTCTCAGACAGAAAACAAACAGAAACGAGGGAAAGAATGATCCTGGAATAAGATCAAAACCCCGAATAAAAAAAAACGTGCCCTATTCCCACATTTGCCAGGAAGTTCCTTTATCTGGCCCCCACCGCTAATGGGAATTTTTCACCCTACATATCCACTGTTGTTGGGAACTGGACATGTGTGGGATATTACGGTGTGTCCCTCCTCCTCTGTCCTTCCCCTTCCCTGTCCTCAGCCCTCTTGTGATCCTGTGCCTGTCTACATGGAGACCAGTTGGATCACACTGTAGATGCTTTTTTTTCTCATACACATGAATTTCTTTCCAGTGGAAACCGGGATGCAGGAAGCGGGGGAAAAAGCTGTGCATCAGAACCTTATTCCTGTATGCAGTTACAATGTGGCCAGGGTACATCTTGGGAACTGAAAAGTCTCTGGTCCCACAATTTTTGACACACCCAGAGGGTACAAGTTCCCTGACAAGAGCTTTCAAAAATTAGGGATTAAACTGTGTTTCTTACTGCCCTCCTCTGTAGACCAAGAATAATACTTTAGAGCAAAGCAAGGAATGCTGACAACATCAGATCTTTTCATGATCAGATGAGTGCACTGAGAGAATAATTATTTGTCTGTGAGCACTTGATTCACAGGTGGCTTCAAAATTAACAATGAAAGGTTGTGTTACTATAGATATTGTGCTCATCTAAATGTGAAATGGCTGCTGTTACAATTAGAAGGGCAAAAGAAGCCTATGGAAAATTGATAGGTAAATACCTGGCTGAGATTTCTGTTAATTAAAGCGTGTAATTTATTAAAACAACAAAACACAGTGAACTGATTCAAGACCATCTGTCCATGATAATCATAAGTATATATTCATAGTATTGCATCATTTGAGTAATAACCATAGTTGAACAAACATTTGAAAAAAAAAAGATAAACCCTTTAAACATGAGTTCTTTGTGTAAGCAAAATGAGGATCCTACTCCTCAGCCAAGACTGGGCCTCTAGATGCTTTTGACAATATAAAAAAATAGCAATAAGGAAAGGGATGAAAAGTTATTGAGGATTAAACAGCAGGTTTTAACATGTTTAAAACTGTTGACTAATGACAATTAATCTGTGACTAATAAAAAGCATATATTGACTCCTCAGTTACTCAAGTTTTGCCCTGTTTAAACAGTATTTTATTATTTTGACTCTTCCTCCACAAACTTTTATCAGGAGCAGAATAAACAATGATCAAAAATATGCACTGAAATGTTTTCCTTTGGGGAAAAAAAAAAGGGAAGAAGAAAAGCATCTTTCTCCTGTGACAGTGTATGAATTTTAATGTAAAATGCATTCTGAGCTAATCCTCTCCTACACAGGCTTGTTCCTGCATTGAGAGATGACAGGCTTTTAAATCTGCCGAAGATGAGTTCAGGCCTTTCTTTCCGGCTCTGCGTTGCTTCTGCAGTACTTGCTGACACCACTGCTACTCAGGGGAGCATAAGGAGCCTACCTGAGTTGAAGGGTGAGCTCTAGAAACGGGAGATGCTGACAGCTGGGCCCCAAAGGTGAAGGAGGAACTGATGTTAAAACCATCTTTAAAAGAACAAAATGGATAAGCAAGAGTAGCAAATACCTAGACAGACTTTAAAGGAGATTCTTTTAATACTCACACATTCACATTAGCTGTATCCATGTTAGCAATTGCAAGATAACAATGCCTATGCTAGTAAATTAAATGTGCTGTGATCCCACTGAGGCCTACTGTGACCACCCATTTTGTTAACCTCTCTTATCTCCCAAAACAGGGCGGCTGCTTCCAAGCAGCTTATTGCGAGTGGTCCCTGACAGATTATCACACCGCACCTAGGAACCGTGTGGGGAAGGGCTGCACACCCTAGGTCAAGTGTCAGAAGATCCTTCTGACATGACCCCTTCTTCCAGTTTAATAGTGTGGATGCTCAGATTCCAGTTCCAGGGGACATTCACTGTTTACAACCTCAGTATAGGGAGGACAGTGCATTTGTCTCCTGACACAAATAAATGTGCTGAAGTCAACTCAGAATAATGAAGATACAGCGCTAGTACATTGTACTATATTATGTAAAACTACAGTATGATTAGTAATTACTACAACATCGGTATCTGCGTACTCATATGGATTTGTTCTGTGAAGGCACAGGCCTCCAAACGCTTGAGAAGGTCTGGTGGCTATTTATACACATAGAGTTACTTGCATACTTAAGGGCACCATAAGTATGCCACCACATACTGTGGCAGAGACAGAGAGAGACAGTAAAAGCCACCAGGAATGCACATTAAAGCATTTCGTTTATTTCCCCTGGCAACTACAATTGATATTATATTTCTGTTAGTACTTCACCATGTCCTGATTCAGAAAATTGGTAGTATGAATCGTTCAGTTTTGGGAAGGCAAGGCCCTCACCACAAGATCGGATTGTGTGGATTGTTGAAAGTAGCTAGAAGCTCACCAGAATTTTAGAGCTAGCACTGTTTTATTGTGGCTTTCTCCAATAAAGCCTTATAATTCCATTATGGGGATAGTACATTTTATAGTTTCAGCGATGGGCGTACCAAACATGCAGTGACCTGCTAAGACCTAACCAATGTGGAGTTAAGGAAAAGACATACAAGACTACGGCAAGTAAAATGTTCCTTGTTCAAATTCAAAGGATAAGTTTCATGAACATTCTCTTCAAATTAAGCCCTCTATCCATGGTTATCAACCCTTGCTTCCCGGTCACACAGGATCTGGTTCTATATTACAGGCCTGCAACAAGGGAAGTAAAGCAGGCAAGAGTGGGAGACAAAATTAGTATTTGTTTTGTACTCTCCTGAGTAATCAAGTATTTCCATACGCCACACAGCAAATGAAACCTGGTTTCCAGCTCATTTTCATCTGATGGTGGGATCCTCTGGTGGTGCTACCCCTGATTAAAACTTTTCATGAGGTTGAGACACAAAATATTGCTCTCTTGTGTAGATTCTTTAATGCCTGACACAGCTTGGGTTGCTGGTATACATTTTCTTCCATATAAGGCTGTAGGCTTTCCCTCTGCTATATTCAACTGTCTGTTTTCATGAAATATGTAGGGACCCAGTATGCTTCAAACCACTAGCTTTAAGTGAAACTGGGCTGAAAATGGCCACGAGTTATTTGCAAAGGGAGGACAGACAGACGCACAAGAACACACATACGCTCAGAGCATGACTGCATCATTGTCATTTCCATAGAAGCTAAAAATAAATAAACACAAAAGTCTGACTTCACTGCACAATGTCTTCCTTAATTGTAAAAGTTCGTCTGGGCTAGAAACTGAGTTAACCACATTTTAATGCTAAGCACATCTGAAGACTCATGCTGCAAGCCTAAGGCGAGCATGTTCTCACAAAGTAGGCTCCACACCAGGCACTGAACGCAGCCACAACAAATCATCTTCCTTTGCACAACTAGATCCTGAAAGTGGGTGCAAAGACCATATACACTGTGGAAAGTGTGGAAAAGCAAAAAATACCAGTGACTCAGAGCTGCTTTTTTCACCCCTGCCAAGAAACTGAGGACACCTCCTCTTCAGAGAGCCCTGGCCATGTTACTGAAACACATGCACTTCCCGAATTCTGACAGAAAGTGCACATATCCTCTTTCCAGATCTTGGCAGCATGAAAACACAGAAATTGAATGATTCTGTGAGGAATAATCTGGAGTTTGGGGTTCCTATGGCTCTGTTAGAAACTCAACAATGGATCTGCAACAGATGCTGTTGGTAGGAACTCAACGAATGTACCACACAGAGGAGTTTTCACTGAAGCAAATCGTCTTCAGTGTGAAGGATGTTAGAAAGCTCATGTTTTTCATGTGTGGGAGGGGAAGAAACGTTCCCATGTCTCCACCACAGCTCCTACCAAATCGCAATGGGTCAATGGGTCTCAACTACTCTGAGTGGATCCTATTGTCTGGGTGTCTGGGGCTCAGGGACAGAGTTAATAGTTTTTCTCTCCAAAGAATGTGGATGACTTTGTAGATTATAATCATTCAAACTGCATCCTGCTGCTTCTCAGGGGCGAAAGAGCTCTCTTTTCTGCTTGGCTATTGGTCATTTTTGTTTGGGGAACAGGGAAGGGCCAGAGCTGTGACCTATGGAACAGATCTGTGAATCTCTTGGCTTGTCAGTGCCAGCAGGGAAAGGCTGGTCCCGTTATGACAGCTGCCCATAAAAACTGAGACCTGATAGAGAACAAAATGCCAACAAAATGTCCCTAACAAAGGAATCACTAGGCTGCTGCTCAAAGAGAGGAAGTTCTCAAGTAGGTATTTTGTCATTTAAGTGACATTCTTCCCTACTGAACGCAGGCTTCATCACAGCGTTTCCTACTATTGTTGCCTAGCATCTGGATTACTGCAGCTCCCCTCCAGGGGGCTGGCCATACAGATCCTCCAAAAGCTTCAAGCACGTAATTAGATTGCTCCCTTGGTAAGCAGAATTTCCCAGAGGGGAAGCACATTGCACCACTGTTCCACAACTTGCCCAAGCTGCCAGCAAGAGCCAAGAACAAAGTGGTGCTCGAATCTACAAGGATCTGCAAATTCATTTGGCCCATAATGTGTAGCAGTAAAAGTCTGGCAGGGATCTGACACAGGAGTTGCATGCATTTCATAACGTGCTTTGGATAGCAAAGTCCAAGAAGAGCTGGGCAATTTGGCAGGAAACCGAGCCAACCTAGCAGCTGGGTGTTGCCAACGGGCTGTGATCCTGCACCCTCTTGCTCCCAGCTGGGCCTCCTGCCCTTTCCCTGGAATCGCCCCGTGCGATGCTCATCCAGCCAAGCCAGGTGACCAAGAAAGCTGATTCAGCTCCTAAGCCCAGTAGACCACTCACTTTTTTTGCTGGCTTTGTTTTCTGATGCCGTTAGCAAGACAAACTGACCCACTCTTAAACAAAGTGCGAGATGAATGCTGGAGTTGGTGCAAGGCAAGCATTAATGACATGTGCCTGGAGGGAAGGAAACGCAGGAGAAAAAAGATGAGCAGCCCCCTTTCAGTAGCAGCAAGCTGTTACACTGCATTCAGCATCACATGAAAGCCCACCCTTGGGCCTTGCTCACTGCCAAGTATTTTTTTTTATTTTTTTTTTTACTCGCAAAACCCTACAGTGGGTGATATCTAAACTATTTTGGGACTCAGTGTGCAGTTCAAGCAGATTTATTTTACAGGACGTATGGATGATGGCAACTCACCGGGCAGATAACAGCCCAAACCGTACCTTGGAGTACGATTCCAACACAGCATAAGCTGTTCTAAATTTGGGCGACTGCTGCCTGATTCCCCTCCCTCCTCACTCACACATTTCTTCCTTTCCCGCACATTTTGGCCTCGTCTCTTGCATGGCATCGGTGCCAGTGGAACCAGAACACGAATCAAGCTCAGGGAGCTGATCTACCTAGAATCTAACCTGTCAGAAAGTGGTTTGTCTCCTCAGGAATCTATTTTCTGAATCGGACCACTGCACAAGTCCAACTCATGCAAGGGGAGGGGTAGAAACATTTAGCTGATGGCATAGACAAAGAAGAGAAAGATAATTTGCCTTTTTAACAACCTTTTAGTTTTTTAGTATGCGTGGTAGGCATGTTTTTAAGCTTAGGCACTAGGAACAAAGGGGGAAGATTCACAAGGGACTCAGGCTGAGTATTTTTTCTCCAGGCAAGTACTCAAGGACTGTAATTCATGAGCTTGATTTAGGCGTCTCTCTCCCCTTCCGGGAACAGAGGGAGTTAGACAACGGTGCATCCTTTTCCTAGCAGCAAAATCTCTGAATAAGGGAGAGCAGCATCTGTTGAAACCAGCTAGTGGGAAAGGAGAAGGCAAAGAGAAGAGCTGAGGTTCTTCCTCTTCCCAGATTTAGACTTCTGCGTGTGTGAGACTGGAA
The DNA here is from genome assembly GCA_025774025.1 of Xenus cinereus. Classification (NCBI taxonomy): domain Eukaryota; kingdom Metazoa; phylum Chordata; class Aves; order Charadriiformes; family Scolopacidae; genus Xenus; species Xenus cinereus. Next base: position 181,047,268 of record JAOXJK010000001.1, on the reverse strand, counting down.
CATATTTTGAGCACTCCTTCCTTTCATTCGCTTCTAGATTTAGGTAACTAGCTCTTGTACTGGGAAACAAACGTGTGTCTGGCTGAAACACGGCCTCAAAGGACAAATACTTAATGGTCTGAATATCCACCCAAGGAAGAAAAAGAGATCAGGGTTCTATCCAGGTCCTCCTCAGAGGGACGGTGTTCAAACCTGCAGCTCCCTTCTTCTCAAAAGAGAGCTTTTTACGCCAGAGCTAGGAGGGTAAGTAAGCTGCATAAGCCTTCCCTCCCCCAGTGGAGACCACTGGACAAAAAAGCACTGAAGAATCACAAAGCCAGGAAAAGCACAAGCAATAATAGGAAGTGCAACTCTGTACCTTAATTATAAAGGTGCTCCCCTGAGAGATGGAGGTCTTGGGCGCCAGCAGAGATTCCAACAGAGATTACATTTTTTTTTAATCCTTAATGCAAAAGGCATAAGCAAATGCAGGGGCAAGGCTATAGGGAAGGTATTAATTCTCCTTACTTACTAATTCCTTTGATTTTTTAAAACACAAGACATTTGTACAGTTGCTAATAACACACTGTACATGCCCAACAGCTCTAAGCAGGAGAGAGAATGAACGCTTTGTTATTCTAGGAAAATAGATGTGTATTTTTACTGTAGTCATAACAAAGGAGGCTTCAAGCATTCCTCTACACGCCAGTTGGGTTCTTTTTCTCATCACAGATATTCATCTCCCTGCAGTCTGTAATGTCTGTGTTCATGTGATGCATTCTGACAGGTTTTTTTACAGTTAAAATTTGATATTTCCAGAAATCCATTCACAGTCTGGCTTTGGATAGAGCACGTGAAGTTACTTCAGCTTCCGCATCACTTTCCATTTTATTTTCAGCAAACTTTGGTTAGCATATTCCTGTAAATGTGTGAAACTTCAAATTGGAAAGGACTTGTTTCAATTCTCCTTCTGTTAATAGAAGTTTGTCATCTCTCCAAAAGGCAGCAGGTTAGGTTCCCTTCCTACAGGCTGTTACCCCCGGAAAATTAGTGCATGTCAGGTGTTTGGAAGTGAACACATGATGTTGTTATTCCACCGGGAGGTAGGATTGCCAGAGGTCAGTCTGAAACCGGGACCATTGAATGGCTTCTCCAGCTAACCTGCTTCCCATGTTCAGATGTTGAAACAAACCACAGCATTTTGTTTTGACAAAAACAAGCCTTAAGGTAATTGGGCACATGAGATTAACAGCAAATACTTGCAGGAGGACTGCAACAAACAGATGCTAAAATCCTGTAAAAAAGCCAAAGTAACATCTTTCTGCAAAAGTTTTAAGGTTTTAAAATCTTAAAGAAACCTTTAAAGATTTTAAAGTTTTCAGGGCAGAATTTATGAAAGTCTGAAATCTTCTTCTGCTTATGCCAGAACAATTTCTGTATTATTAATAAATAATACATAAATAATCTTAAAACACTGTATTGAGTCCTCCTCTTGTTTACACAATTGTAGCACTAGGCTGCTATTTATAAACACACTGTTCCCACCTTCAAATTCTGCATTTCTTGTTTTCTTGGCACCTGTGTTCAGGCCAGGAAGAGGAGCTGGGTGAGAACGAAGGTTATGGACTTAGGATTTTGTCTCTACAGAGTCCTCTCTTCTGAGGCCGCACCTTGGTTACCTGGACTGTGTGTTTTGGGGAGAGAGAGGCAACTCCTTGTCTAGGAAGATGACAGAACCAAAGGCACGTGTGAATTCACAAGACAGGAGTTCCATGTGGGTCCGTAATGAGCAAGGGACACTTTTGCAAGGCATCTGATAGCCCGAGAGAAATAGAAATCCTTTAGGAATAGGATAGCCTTTTCACAGAGACAAAAGCAAGCTTGTATATGAAATATCTCTGTTTCATGAAAAGTAAGTTCTAAAGTGAGTTAACAAAAAGAGCAAGCCATAAGTCCCTACAACAACACAAGGCATGTGGCTACACGCAAAATGCAGGTCTGGAATACCCGACAGTACGCTCCTTGCTTGGGGGTCTGGAAGAATGTGTCATGGTTGTCTTTTGGCTTGAGTTTATTTCCCATGAAACGAAAAGTGTGAAGAAGTAGGTGAGGCAAAAGGATAGGTTGGTGCACACCCAAGGCTCACCCTGACATACCAGAGACGTGTGTCTGGACTTGGGACTACCATGGAGGCACACCTGGGTTCTGGAATTTATACATACTCCATGAGATTCTTTGCAGCCACGCATAACAGAAAGGTATAGTCAGCGCTGGCAGGGAGAGTACAGTATAATGCCATCTCCAGCACTAACACCTAATCTATACTAGTCGTGTGGGGAGTTTGAGCTGCTGGGTGAATATGGAAAGGTACTCTCCTGTGACAGTGGAGTGGTCATATCAGAAGTAAGCCAGATAGTCCATACAACTGCTTATACAATTGTATAACAATCCTGCCTGCATCTATGCTGCATGCAATCCCACACTTGTGGAAACATTCCAGGAACAGTAGAACTATACTGTATTTTACAGGACAAAATGTCACAGCTTGGAAGGCAGGGTGTATAGAAGCACTTGGCAGAGTTATCAGCATCTAGAATAAATATACTTGTGCAGCCCTAGCACAATTGTGTCCCCGAGTACTCTGTCCTGCAAAACTGGAATCTGCCAGGTACTGTATACTCAGGCCACAATCTACCAAACAGCTTAAGTATGTGCTTAATTGCAAGCAGCGAGTCCGAAGCTTAAAGCTAAACAGAGGGAGAGGCACGCTATTGAACTGAGGGCAAAAACACTCAGCACTTCACAGGGTCAACCCTTGGCAAAACCGAGCCTTAATTTCTTAAAGTACTATAATTGTCCATATGTCTTTGAGGCTTGAATTTGGAAACGAGAGTGACTGTTATTTCAAGGTGTATGACTCAGGCATTGAGTAACCAGAACTAAATCAGAGGCAAGGGAGAAGTAGAAGCACCAAGGATACCGTGGGGGAAGAAGCAGATGACTGAGTAAGAGGGTTCCCTGGGGTGAACTCCTTGCCACGCTACCTGCAGACGCCCATAACTCACTGCTACGGAATCCTTTTCATTGCCAACTTTATTCCCAGATAATCTAAGTGTGATTTATGAAGCACCTGGGGACAAGAATTACATGCGACCCCAGCCTGGCCACCTTCCCCCTTATTGTAATGGCTATAGTTCTTACTGGGGTGAGGGCACAGCAGGCAAGGGATTACGAAAGGAATTCGGTGAGCTTAAGAGAAACAACAACATGTAAATTTTTCTCCTGTCATGACACTTTTCATGGTCTGTAAAAACGTGACAGATTGTGCTGGTTGCTCTTCATATTCTGTATTCCTCAGTGCATTTTGCATATATGCTTTAGGTGCCCAAGTTCATGGGCAAAGTGGCTCTTAACGAAGCATTTTCCAATGCTGGTGTTGCCATATAACATATGAAATTCTGACAAGCAGCTTGGATCCGAGCAAGATTCTGTGTCTTTACAGGGCACAAGAGACAAGTCCTGGCACAAGAAGCTTAGATAAAACAGGCAAAACACCCAGGATCATTGCAGAATGCCCTGGGTTTCGGCAATACAATTATTTTAATTATGTATGAACTCTTGGCAGATTATTTTCATTGACTGCCACCTACCTAGCACAAGGTGGCATGGTAAGACTGCATGGATTTTAATAACCTCATGTCAATGCTATGTTGCACTTTGAGCTAAAAACGAGACATGACACCAGTAAGCACACCTGCTGAAGGGAGGTTTGGTGTGAATTTGAGACACGTTCTCAGATTCTGCATTGAGAATGCTGCTGAATGGCTTCATCCATTTTGCAAACAGATGAGCTGACACTCTAAAAGGCCTCCCTTGGCCACCTAAAAGCATCCGAGCATCCACATAAAACACTAAGGAAGAACGTTCAATGCGCTTTTGGTATCTGTAGATGTGGGTGATCAAAACTATGGAAATAACCCCTCACCGGGCCCTACCGCTAGCCTTAGAACAACTCATCTACACACATAATAAATCTGCCAGCACTTAAATGAAGAGTGGAGTTTCTTTCTACGTGGTATGTTAATGTCCAAATAAATGGCACAGGCCAGAAGTAGAGATCTATGCATGCAATTGTAAGGCCTGATTCACACAGGACAGACTACTACTGATCGTAACAGTCTTTCCCAGGCTGAATAGCTATGAACTCTCCCCTCAATTCACATGGAACCAGCATTGTTAGTAGTTTGCTAGATTTCAGAGTCTCCCATGGGATCCTGCTTGGCTGCTGAGTACAAGTCATTCTGTAATTGCTTTTGGAATAGTTTATCGTACTGTTTTCTCAGCTGCCAATAAAAGCCTGTCGTGCTTCTCCCAAGACTCATCTTTCATAAGGAGTTTTACCTCTACCCATCTCTAACTGCTAAGAGAGAATCCACTTTTTGCATTTTTGCTCTTGCAGGTTTCTAAACAAATCTTCCTTTTTATCTTCACCCTAGAACTCAGTCCTCACAGCTAATTTAAGGCAGTGACCTCTGTTTCTGGCTGGTGTTCTGCTCCTTCTGAATCTCATGGGGAGAAGCTGGTGTCAGATGGAGGCATTTGAAAACCTGTCTGGAAGTTGCATTACTGTGAAGCAGGTGAAAAACTCGAGCAGCACCTTGGAAATCAGAAGATGAACTCACCCAGTTAAAAGACAGGTGACCTGGTCTAAACCGGAAGAGACAACAGCTTTATCTTTAGCAGGCAATGGGGCACAATAAAAGGATGAGGGAGGTGTGGGAAGAGATTCATCATAAGTAAATTACAACTCCTATCAGCCTAGCTGGAATTCAGCATGTGGGAGAGCAGGGACTGCTGCTGTCATTGCTGCCCTTGGACTTTTTTTTGTGAAGGGAAGTAAACAACTCTAAATTTCAGCCTGGCTTCTATAGAAGTTTGTGTGGGTGTCCCAGTAGTGTTTGGTAAACAGGTTACAGCAGGAGCCGCAAGGAAAATAAGGGCTTTTTCCAAATAAACAAGTTTAACTTAATGAAGACTCAAAATAAATATGTGTTGGGGGGCTACCCCAGGAGTCTCATTATCCCTAATTGGATGTTTTATTTCATGAAGTAGTCAGCGTTAACTTTTAGCTTGGTGAGGGAAAAGTTTTCATATTTAATTGCCCCCAACCAAATTTTCCTTTATTCTTGGGAATGCTTGGCAGGATTGTGAATATCTCTAGTGGCCAAGCTGTCAAACAAGCTTTCCCTTTTCAAAGGACATTTTTTTTTTTCCCCTTCTCACTATCCAGGGCCAGTTTTGATTCTCTCTCCCACTCGGCACCTCCTATTTCATAGGCAGCACCGGTCCCAACAAGCCCTCCAGCAGACTGAAAGCCGCGACTGCTTTCTGCCTGGGTGACTTCCTGTCGTGGAGGCTCTGTGCCCAAATTTACACCAGCAAAAATCAGTGTAACTCAGGTTTAATATAGCGCAAAGCAGAGCTAATTTTGTGCTGGAACAGTCTGGAATGACATACCAAACTCTGGTTTTGGCCATATGTACTAGTGTTTCACACTCCTTCCACAAAAAAAAAATTAAGCTTTGGCTCATAGTATTATCTATTTTTACCTTATCTTTAACCTATTCTAGAATTACAACGGCTAAGCAAAACCACCTTTTATTTCTTTCTCATTTTATCGGTCTAAAATCGCTATCCAGCATAAGTGAGCAGGGAAATAAAGTCTTCTTTTTAAATAGCAGTAAGAAATGGATGATCTATCAGAGGCATTTAAAAATATTAATGGTGTAAAGACAGCTTGACAAATAAGTGATCATTATTCTCATCTCCACAAGCCGAAGTACAGCTGTGGCATTCTTCCAAGCAGTGCTCAAGATGTCTGATTTCTATTTTAGCTAATATTTGACAGAAAGGATTTTATTTTTGTGTTATCTAGGGGAAGTAGAAATGCGTATTTGTTCTGTCCTTTTTCCTACTTGCTCTCCTTGCTCATTCTCCTGCTTTCTTATCTGTACTGTTTGCAATGTTTTATTAGACACGGTCAACACCTGAGAGCCTTCAGGAGTTATGCATCTTCTGTAGTCAGTATTTTCCATTATTATTTTAAGGTGTGGTATACCGAACACTTAGCAACTGGACACTTGATATTTAGTGTCTGGAATGTATAAATAAGAAAACAGCTGAAAAGCACTGTAGCCTGGAAAAGATACAGACCGACACTGAAACACATACCTGCTTTGGGCTTCTTACATAAGGTTCTCAACGTCCAATTTCCAAAGTGATCCTCTAGTTCATGAAAAGTAAGGTAGTAACACCAGGAGTTAAGAAATGACAATACTATGTTGGAAGAAAAGGCTTTGCACCTGAAGACTCCTAGGACTGAATTTCACTTAACTGGGAATAAGAGTAGCATCCCTCGTTCCCTCCCCTGGCCACATAGTCCCTTGTGTCTAGTGACGTAGCAATGGCTAGCCCTGAAGTCAACTGCTTCAATGAGCCCATCTGACAGAAAACAAATCCACCAGAAAAACAATGGTTTTCCATTGAACTCGTTTGCTCCCCTGATTCGTTCTGCAGTCTCCCAGCCACTGGACCTCATGTTAAAGGGGAGCAAGACAGAATACACTTCTGTGTCTGGAGAGAGATGGAGAAGACTCTACTTTTCAGCATTAGCCCACAGTCATAAGAAATTAGTTGTAACATAAAACCACAATCCGAAAGTGTGGTTCCATATGATGAGGTTAGGTTTCGCTCACTAACACAGAAGGCAATGAACACACACCCCCCCACACCACCCCCAATTAAATATTCCTCAGTCTTGTTACCGAGTGGAAGTGGCTCATGGAAGCATATGGCAAACACCAAGGAGGAACTAAGGGAGGATGAAAATCTGCATTTGGGAGATGAGGAGTCAGCAACTTCTCAGCATTGGTAAACTATTAGATCAGCTCAGCTGCTCAAGGATTTGTCTACAGTTATCAGTTTGCTCTGCAGATCATCACTTAAGAGGCCCATTCTGGAAGAAACAAGACTCAACTGAAGAGTATAAAATAAGCCATTTTTGCTTATGCTAACAGGTTCTTAATAATACATTCAGTATGCCATTGGAAAGACAATCTGAAATGTCTAATAGTCCCACTGTGGGCAGAAAGATGCGTTCGTGGCCACACAACCTAAAACGTTCTCAGACTACTGAAAAAAATTGGGAACAATGCTTAGTTATTCAATAGGGTCATGAGCTTTAAAGAAGCAGATCTGGCTCAAAACCAACACAACTATGAAAAAAGTTTACTCAGGGGAAAGAAGGCCAAAAGCACTGAAGAACTGAAGAAACAGAAGAACCAACACTGGGGGAAACAGAAGCGCTGTTGTTTTGTATGGGCGAGGGTTTCAGAAGTCTATTCAGCAAATTACCCACTTAGCCTTAAAGCAATGGGCCCACGGGGCAAGTTTGGGGCACGAGCCCTTTTCACCCAGCCTTTCCCTTTGTCCTGAAGGAGACGACCCCTCCGACATAGTCTGAATGACTCTCTGTGTCCTGGCACAGGCAGGCATTCCCTGATGCCTCTGGCTTCACCCTGTCCTCCCACAATAGAGGCAGGAGCACAAGTCATTCTTGAGCCCATGAACCCGCACTTCCCAGTTGCATCCCCAGGGCAAGGAGAGTGGAAGGACTGGGCAGTAGAAAGCAGCTGGATGTCCACACTGCCTGGAAGACGGCCAGCAGATTGGGAAGGGGGGAGAGAAAGGCGGCTGCTCCAGTGAAAGACTGGTGGTATTGGCTTGGTTGGGTGGGAGAAGTACTACTGTCAAACAGAAGAGGGGGAACAGGCTCCTGGACACAAGGAGAGGGAAAGATCAACCTACAGAAACCTCCTATAGCCAACATCGACTCTTCGGCCTGCTGAGTTTGGGTGTCCTATTAACGCCATAAGCTTTTAGGTCTGGTGAAACTAGTATTACGGCCCTGAAATAGATCAAAAGTATTTCAGGTCTAAATAATTCAGATGTCAAAAAGAATGCGAGGAAGAAAATGATCTCGCGGACGGATTGCTTTGTTTTCAAAGTTGCTATTTCTTTCTGTTTACGCCCCCATACAGACACTCCAACAAATCAGTGAACTGGATGCACAAACAGATCGCATCACTGACTACATCTTTCCCTCAACAAAATCAGGGAAATACTGGGGGAAAAAAAAAAATGCAAAAGCAAAAGTTATTTAAAAGGCAGAATTATTTGATGAGATTTTATCTGCTATGTAGTTTAAAGAGAATTTCCAAACTATCTACAATCAGAACATTAAGGGTTGTTGTATATTGTAAATTAATTTTAAATAACTCCTGTTGGCAGAGTTTTCTTCTTCTCAGGGTTGCCAAATCTCATTGCTTTATCAAAAATCTCATAATGCTGAATTGCTTATTTAAACCACAATTCAAAGAATCACTAATGAGTTTCTTGCCCTTTTTTTTTTTTTTAAGTGTAAATTTCTCAGGGACATACTTACAGCGGAAGGTAAAAAGATAATCAGAGTAAATAGCAGAGCAGTCAGCGGTGTTATTATTCATCTAGTGCATTCTCTAATCAGGAGAGAAGAGAATCTCTGTTTGCTGGCAGGTTTTGCGGCTGCTTGCTGACAGCAGAAGATTGTGAGGTCTGGGGACACGCTGCTCTTCTGCGGAAGTGCTCGCCCTGGTTACAAACCCTGGCCCCAGATGAGCTTTCACCCAGTGCTCCCCTATCTGCCCTCCACCCTGGCTCCTCTCTCAGTCTCATCACATTACCGAAAGCTTCATGAATATAAAAATTTCCACTGGCTTCACTGTGACCCCACCCAGAGCTAGAGGCCTGTTTACAGTAGCAGCCCAACATTTAAAAAAAAAAAAAAACAAAACCCAACAGTATTTTTAAATTATAGCTTGATGGCTGGAAGGATCAAGGGCAGAATTTGCATCTGTTACCTGCCCTGATCGTCCTGTGCAGACCTCTGTAATGGATGCAAAGCTGCCTTTAGTCTCCACGGGCTGCCAGGTCAGCACTGGCAGCATGGTGTGTCAGGCAGGTCACCACCAGCTTCTGTCACTTAAGGGACAGCCAGCCTAGATAAAAAGAACTCTTAGCTCTGCCTGATTTAAAACTCAGGGTTTTGTTACATCTTCAGCATCGGCCACTTAACTTTCTTCAGCCATTAGTAAAGCAACACTTTATCCTCCATCTGACACTGAGCACTTAAGCCATTTTTGGACATCAGGACCCTCAGATAGTGAGTTAGAAAAGTTAAGACGCAATTCAGCCACGAGCCCTTTCTTTGCGGTTTGTTTTCTGTGTCTTTAGCCTACATCTGCGTCTCATTTAGAGGCTCTTCTGTGGAAATGCAGGCAACTGGAAATGCATTCAGAAGATCAACAAGCGCAGCTCCCTGTGTAACGACCCGCAGACGGCCTTTACAAACACGCATCTGGGCCTCGCCGAGGCAGATGTGACCTCCTTTCCCCTCACGCCCACGGCTCGCCGCGACAAGCACCGCTTATCCCCCCCCGCCACCCAGCCCTTCCCTCCCCAGCCTCTCCGCCCCTCAGGGCGGCCATTACCCCTCAGCGCCTCACGGCGGCCGTTACCCTCCCGCCCCCCGCGCGCGCCGCACGGGGAAGGGA
>JAOXJK010000001.1:181023969-181037533 GCA_025774025.1 Xenus cinereus | reverse complement strand
GGGGCCTGGCGCCGCCGGCGGCGGGAGGTGGTGGTTCTCGCACGGGTCCGCGACCGTGATGGCGGCGGCGACGGCGACGACGACGACGACCGCGACCGGGGGAGGGGGGGAGCGGAGCAGCACCCGGGACCGGCTCCTGGCGGCGCTGGAGGATCTCGAGCTCTTGGCCAGGTACCGCTCCCGGTACCCGGATGGGCGTGGGGGGGACGAGAGGGTGCTCGGCGCTGTACGTGCGCGCCGAGCCTGCGACGGGGGCGGCGAGAGGAGCGGCGGCCCCTGGGGTCGGGCTGGGAGGCGATCGGCCTAACCCGACGCCTCGCTGGGCCGCGGGGCGAGAGGAGGGCCCGGCCCGGCCCGGGCCACGCGTTTCGCCGCTCTCCCGCCGTCCCCAGGCCGGCACAAGTGGGAGGGGGAGCTGGGGGTGTCCCGGGGGGCTGGGTCCGGGCCTGCCCTCCTCTTCACAGCTCTCACCCGGGCAGGAAAGAGTCGGCAGCGCCTTATTTCCTATTTCCAGAGCATAAGGAGAGCTTCCTCGGTCTTCTGCTTGCCTTTCTTTCTTGGTTGACACCTGCGTTTCCCGTGAAACGCACGCCCCCGCCGCCCACCCCCGAGTTCAGGCTGTTCATTACTCGCTAGAAATCACGCTCAAGTCAGAAATTTGTATGTGGTGTTTCGTGACTTAAGCCGGCCTGTTCATTGCCTGTGTTAGCGTTCAACTCACTCCCAGCAGGCTGCAGAGCTCGTCTTTGGAGTGATAGCAAACGCTCAGATATTTCGTCCGTGCTGTCGCGGCTGCAGTGGTAACCCTCGTCCAAGCTGTCCACCGCGTTATGGGGGCACAGCGGGCAGCGCGGTCAAACCGGTTCTTAATTATTTATCTCCTGTGGAGGAGAATTGGAGCTTAGGAAAACTTTTTCAGAGGGAATAACGCCCACTATCCATGTGGCTGGCTCACTCTGTATGATTACCACTGGTAGGACAAGGAAAGTATATTGTCCAGTTGCTTTTGTTGTTTCTGGCTAGGTTTTATTTTCAATTTTGGATTTTATTGGGACATATGGGTTGCTGGAGAACATGTTTTTTGAAAAAAAAAAAAAAAGACTTGCTCTGTATCTAAAATTATTATTATTATTTTTTTTAAAATCTTGGGACTAATATTCTGACATAATGCATCCAGAGCAACCCTCAGCAGAATCTTTCTGTTGATGAGCAAAGTCTTGCAGCACTGTAGAGCTAGGCCTTTCGCAGTCGTGGGTGCTGTCTTGGGGGCAGGGGCAAAACTTAAGCAATATGTCTAAGCTCTAGCCTTTGCATAGTTCTGAGTCTGCATCTGTGCATTGTCCAGCTAACACAGGACAGAATTACAGCCCTCCAAGACATCAGCCTTGATGGCGGTAGTTGACCTACTTAAAACAGATTTTTTTTTTTTGTTGCTGCTGCTCAGTGTTGGTCAGGTAGAATAAAGCTTTAGTTTCTTTATTCTCTAATTGTTTTAAATCATTTTAGCATTCAGGAGTGACCAAGAGGCATAGACCAAGGTGCTGTTTAGAGCTTTACTGGTGAGGGGCTTTTTCAGACATCTTGAAAAGTACCTCTTCTTATGCTAAGGTTCTGTCCCTACTGCTGTATTAGTTGTACATCCCACTGAGCTGCTTGCAGTGGACCAAGCAAAGAAGTACAGTGTCTTCAGATAGAGCATTAGTCTTGCTTGGTGTTGAACTGCCATCCATTGCCTTAGAGGGCAAATAAGTTTGCTGAATTTACAGAAGGTTCCTTTTTGCATAGTGGCCTTGTCGTTTAGCGAGACCCCTCTGAAGTCCTTGATAGCTTTTCAGAGTGGTAGCAAAGTAAATGGGTGCCTGGAAGCCTGATCAAGAGGTTTGTTTGAGAAGCACTTCTAAACTAGCACCAGGATATTACTAGTTTTTTGGTATTTGTGTGAGTTTGATAGTCAACTTATACACCACTGTGAAGTATTTCACAACAAACAAGCTGTTTGAAAGCGTAGACTTAATTGCTCTAAACCCAAGTGTGAAACCTGCTCTGTTGGGAAAATATGGAGGAAAAGTAAAGAAGTAAAATAGCAGAGAGAACTTTAATGCTCTCATGCAACGAGCAAAGGCAGTAGAAGTAGGTTATGAATGCATTTCATTGTGCTGTTTCTTCTCTCAGCTTCTGCTTACGTCTTATGTAGTTCAGCAGGAACGTAACACATCTCATGAGTAAAAATGCACAAGCACTTTATAAGCTCAATGAAAATGTGCTGCAATCATCAGACTATTCACAGAAATACTCCTAGTTGAGAAATCCCTGCCAACACTATACTACAAAACTATAAAATACTCAATTCCATAAATACTTCTGTAATGATATCATTACTCTGACAATTTTGGGATGACGTGATGTTATTTACAAATAATGTCCTAGAAAATTGTGCAAACACAGAGTTTTCCTTTCAGGGAACTAATTGAAATTTTGGCAATTTCAAGAAACCAGAAGCTTCCACAACCAGGAGAGGAGAGCCAGGTAAGCTCACTTTCTAAACTGTATTTCTTTGGGTTAGCAAGATGTTTTACTTCTGTTTTTTAACTTTTTTCCTTTCTTTCTCCTTTTGTCTTTGCGTGTACTCAGGCTAATGGTGATGATGAGGTTTTGGCCCCACTACAAAAGCATTCTTGGTCCTCATGTTGTTGTTTATTCATTTGTTGTATGCTTCATAGGCTGTTTCTGCAAACAGAGGAAGAAATTTTGTTTCATTTTTCATGCAAACTCCTATACTTCTATGGATATCAGTTGCTCTTCTTTGCAGCATGATTGAGGGTGTGTTGTTGTTCTAGCTAAATTAAAAGTTCTACAAAACTCTTGTTCAATAGATCCTGGAACTGCTGATTCAGAGAGATGGAGAGTTTCAAGAGCTAATGAAGCTGGCAGTTGATCAGGGGAAAATCCATCATGAAATGCAGCTTTTAGAAAAGGTAGTAGAAAAGAGGGATAATGATATTCAGCAGCTGCAGAAACAACTAAAAGAAGCAGAACACATACTGGTAAGTTCATAATGATATGTTTGCTTTGGACCATCTACTTGTGAAAAAGGTGGTTCTGGGGAAAGTAGTGTTTTGTTAGTTTGAGAAGATTTAAATATTTAAAACTTCATAAGAGCGTGGTGGTTTGGTTTTTTTTTTTCAGTGGTCAAACACTGTTTAGTTATCATAGTATTCAGTTTTGTTCTATAATGCTAATTTTTTTCCAAGCCTATTTTACTTCTCTATATTTTGAAACTGTTCACTGAATAGTTTCTCTCTTAAAATGCAATTAAATGCAGCCGACTTTATGTGGATGTTTACAAATTCAAGATGCATTGAAGGTTTGGTTTAGTTTGTTGTTTTTTTACAACTAGGCAACAGCTGTTTATCAAGCAAAGGAAAAACTGAAATCAATTGAAAAGGCAAGAAAAGGTGAGTACCCATGATTGTACATACACATAAATGCAGTTGTAAAGAAAATTGCTAGTGAGCTCAAGTTAGGGTTATTTAATTTTTTTTTAAGTTCTGCTGTCACAGATTTTGGATGCTTTGTGTGTAAACAAATTTCCATTTCATTATGAAGCTCTAACCATTTCTTCAGAATAAAGGCGGGAATGAATTACTTTTTGTGGCAAATATCTTAATATCAAATTCAAATGTCTCAACACTCAGAGTGATGCTACTATGTTTTGATTACCTGAGTGTCTCACCAAATTGCCTCACTTGGTCTACTGAGGAAACGGAAAGAATGTTTGTGTGGGTGTGCATTGTATTTGAGAGACTGACTAGCTGGTGATACTGTAGCAATTCCTGGCATTCTGTGGCACTTACCAAGCTAAACGGATTTTTAATTTTTTGTGAGAGGCATTTTTTTTTATTATTTTATTTTACAGTGTCTTTTAGCATTGTTATACCTCCTTCATCTATAAAATCCAGGAATTTCATAAAGTTTCTATTAGTGTAATCTGGGCCCGTATTTAGAAGGACTGCTACGTGTGTTCTACAATTACTAAGCAAACAAAAAAAATTCTTGACTACAGAAAATTCCATAATAAAGAAGGTGCTGAAGTTTTCTTATGAATTGTGCTTGTCAAGTACGCTGCTGAAGAGATTAGTTTGTGTTTTTCACAAGATTGAAAAACTGTTGACATTGAAGGTGTACTGAACTTGTAGCTGTAAAATCAGTTTGCTGCAAAGCTCATCCTCGCATAATCTAAGAATCCTCAAAGCAGTCATTGCATTTGAAGCAGGCTCTTAATGTTTGACAAAATTACGTTCTCAATCTTTTCAATATTAGCGTCAAATATTCCAAAATAACTGAATAATGCAATTTCTTGAGAATGTAGTATCTTTCCTTCTCATTTTCCAGGTGCCATTTCCTCTGAAGAAATAATTAAATATGCCCATAGGATCAGTGCTAGCAATGCTGTTTGTGCCCCTCTGACATGGGTACCAGGTAACTATCATGTTTATCACAAGAGGATTTTTTTTTGTAATAAAGCATGGTCAGTATCTGGTCTTACAACGCTTTTATATAGTGAAAAACACTGTAGTTTATTAGAATAGTTTTCAGCTGTTATATCTAATATTTTCAACAAAAATTGGTATCCAAAGTCCTGTAGACTGTAAGTACATCTTCAAAAGGCTATGAAACTGATTGCTTCCATTGACTGGGCTTCTCTCTCCTTTGTTTGCCTTTTTCCCCTCAATGTTCTCCCCAATTATAAGTTAGAACCAAGTATGTTAAAGGTCTTTATGTGTGCTTGGTTGTGTCTCCTCTCGCCCCTTAAAGTATTCCTTACAGAGAATGTTAGTAATTGGTGAAGTCGGAAGCAGAATTTTCATTATGTCACATTTCAATTTTGGGGACTATCCTTCTTTTCCAAAATGAGATATTTTTTGTTTTTTTCCAATTTCTGTCCTTGCTGTTTAGCTGCGAAATAGCAGAGAGAGCAAAGATAAGTTTTTCTGACAAGTTTGAACGAACAAAGAAAGTCTAAGTGAAAGCCACAAAGTTGAGTTTTGGCAAAGCAGTTGATCTAAACGATCACAGTATGGGTTTTTGGTCAGGAAATTAGGTACTGAAGAAAAAGTTAATGTCTGCAAGACAATTTAAAAAAATTTCTTTGTGGTTTTTGTTTTGTTTTTTTTTTTTAAAGGGGACCCACGTAGGCCATATCCTACAGATCTGGAAATGAGGAGTGGTCTCTTGGGTCAGATGAACAACCCATCCACCAATGGAGTTAATGGACACTTACCAGGGGACGCACTTGCAGCAGGCAGACTGCCAGGTAAGGGAAACTCAGTTTTGTTTTGCTTTACTTTATTCTTTGTACAGTCATAGCAATTATATGTTTCCCTTAGTAAAAGCAAATCAGAGTTAAAATAATGAACGTTATGGCTAACGTTCCCTAGCAGCGAACATCTAGTAAATAAAGTTAACAATTAGAAATTGCCTAATTTTATTTCATGCTAAATCATACTGCAGACACTACAACTAAGTCAATATAAACAAAACTTGGTTACCCTTCAATTCACCTATTTAAAATTCCTGTACATTAAGTGATATGAAATCATATTTAAAAGCAGAATTTTCAAAGCAAACTTTCCTTAGCAGTGATGACAAAGTATGGAAGTCTGAAAGGTGCATTGAAAAGAAAAGGAGCATATCCCCTACCTTTCTTTAAGTCTAGCTCTATATAGCTGTATATCTTTGTTTGCTTAGAAGTTCTGGATTGAAAAGACATCGCAAAGGACAGCTGGTGAGGTGGTACCTTGAGTGTAGGAATCGAGCTCTAATCCCGTAATTGCTTAGTGAAATGTGCACTCCTGCAGACTAGTGGGATTCATTCATTCATGCTAAAATAGAATTTGACAGTAAGTTACAGTAACTGAACCAAGAATTCAGTGGTTCTGTACCTGTGCAGCATTAATCTACCACGGTGAGACTAAATTGTGGAAAAATTCTTAGTTTGGATTCATAGGAGTTCCATAACAGTTCTTACCTGTTGGGCCACTTGCAGGTATTACAGGAAGGTTGTTTTCAAAAATTGTACTGAATTTATTAAAAAAAAATATGGAGAAATAGCAAACTTGGATTTAGCATTTCCAATTATCTGTCTAATCCTCTTATCACCTCTTGGGAAGTGACTTGGAAGTGCTGCATGATCTCACTTTCTAAACCTTTGGCCTTGGATCAAATGGGTCAGTGAGCCGAATAGGAGAGGGACCCTGACATCTGTCCATAGCAACCCACCAGGGAAATGCTGATGATGGACCCACGTATCTTTTCTGTTCTTTCTAAATACGATCAGGGGAGTTGTTAAGGTTCTGTTTTCCCCACGGAGTTGTTTCTGTAAAGCCCTTTCTGGCTGGCTCATTTGCCTTTGGGGATGCAGACTTGTTACTTTTGAGTGCTGTCTCTGTAAGAATTGAAATCCCACTTTAGGACTTTTCCTTGAGAAGCTGGAAAATGTGGGATTTAAACTCCTTAAATAAAGTTGTTAATTGAATCTGGGTCTCCTATGTCAGGGGAAATTCTCTAATTGCTAGACTGTCAGGTAAGAGGGAAACACCAAAACTTCATTTAAAAGAAACTGGAGGCTGTCCTGGCATTTTGTGTAGGGATCTTGAATCTGTTGGTGTGTGGAGGAGGCATCTCCTGAGAATGCTAATTATGGGATGTATCCTTTTAGAGACCTGTGCAGAGAGATGTCCAGTTACTGACTCCATGCTGAGTCTGCAAGCCAGCCACTGGGCTGCTTGGTAGCCTCAAAACTTTGAGACTGCAGCACAACTTAATAGTGGACTGGGCCAGCATTGAAGCATGGCCACAGGACCTAAGATGCTGGCTTACATTCTCAGCTGGTTCAAATAAAGCAGATTAGCCACAGCACAGCTGGGATGAGACTACTTGGTACTACTGTTGGTCTTCCTAAAGTGGGCACAGAACTGGCACAAAGGCTGCATTACATCCTCACGTCTGCTGGTGGGTTAGATTTGTACAGTTGGTAATCCATCTGGTGGTAGGGGGCTGCGGTTGTCGTTGCCATGTGGAATCTCAGGTGTCTGCAGACTTAAAGATCAGAAGCTACAATGTGCGTGGAGTCTGGTGCTTCTGAGCTAGGCAGCACCTGAGTGAAAGGAAGTCTACCATTTATGACCCTCTGCTTAGACAGTGCCCTCTCTTTCTGTACTCTAAGTCCCGTGTGCTTGGGCTTTTGTTCACTTCTGAGTCTGCCTAATTATTTTTAATTCTTGCTATAAGCAGGAGACAGCTGGTTTCTTCTGTGGGATAGACTTAGCTATAGTGCCTAGTAATAAGTGGAGAAGAACTGAAGCACAGCAATGAGCCTAAATTAAAAGGAAGGGAGCAGAAATGGCATATAGATGTGTACTGCAGTTTTGAAATGAGAGCCATTTTGGGGGCAAGGAAGGGAGAGACTAGGCAATATTGTGGGGGGGGAGCCTAGGTTGGTAGGGAGTACATGATGGAGTGGCTTTGGAGTAGGAAGAGAAGAAACAGTGAGAGCTGAGAGAAGTCAGAGTCAACGGAGGCTGGCCTGGCTGGGGCGCAGTGGGGCATTCCCACTTTTCAAGTATCTCTTGATACTTGATGTCTGTAGAGAGAGTATCTTTACCAGTATCTGCTACTGGTTTTGTAGTAGGACACTGTTCTTGATGTGCATTCGATGCACCCACCATATTTACCGTTGGAAAAACAATAATGAAGGTGTTTAGTTAAGGTGAAGGTGGATAAAACCTTTTACTCTGAATTTCTATAGTCTGCCTTAAGTATTTTTTTATTTGATCTAATGTTTTCATCTATTTTTGCATACTGACAGAGGGTGACCATTTTCATTACTGCCAGTGGTTGTGAATGTTAAGTCAGTTCAAACTGTGCTTTGAAGATGAAAAGCTCTGTGTGAATATATACTGTTTTGAAGTGGAGTGATGAGAGATCAAGAGCCACCTACATAAATAGGTCGGTCTGGCAGAGTAGGCTTTTACAGTTGATAGAATGGTCTATCAATCACGATATATTTTCCAGCTGTTAGTGGAGGGCTTTATCTGTCCAAAATTCAGGAAGGATTTTAAGATTTGTTTTCATTTTGAATTGGATTTCTGGTTGAGCTATCTAGTTGAATTTGTTAATACATGAAGCTGATTGATTGATTTTGCTCCTTTTTTCCAGATGTGCTCGCTCCTCAGTACCCTTGGCAGTCAAGTGATATGTCAATGAACATGCTACCTCCTAATCATAGTAATGACTTCATGTTGGAGCCTCCAGGACACAATAAAGAGAATGAAGATGATGTAGAAGTTATGTCAACAGACTCCTCCAGCAGCAGCAGTGACTCAGACTAAGTACAAGAGGGACAGTATCCCCAGTAGACCTTTCCTGTGGTGAAGGTAGGTTGGATGCTGTTTGTCACAAACTGCAATATCCTTTTGTTACTCTGCTGGCCCTCTGTAGGGAGAAGGTAACAGCTGACTCAGAAATAGGGTGACTAATTTAAAACTGTGGACTTCAGGACTTTTTTTTTTTTCTTCTTTCCCCCCATTAGATGGTCAAGTAAAATGACTGGGAGCTTTCTGCTGGAGGAGAGATGTCAAATTTCCAGTGATTATGTAAATGTGTGAATGTGTATGTTTGCAAGAGACGTGCTGTATATATATACACTTACTATGCATTAGATGACAAAAGTTCCTGGGAAAAAAAGGTGTAAGGGGAATCCCCTTGTATGTTTGTTAGTAACTTTACTCTTTTGATGATAGCCTTTTCTATGGCACAGAAAAAAGGCATGAAATTTGTAATTTTAATATCTTTTTTTGTTACTGCCTAAACACATGTTCTTGATCATCTTGTGTATGCTGAGAACAAAAATATGGCAAAAAGGTGTAAAAAAGAAAAAGTTTGTAATTATTGTAATATATAATGAATGATTTGTCATAAATAAACTCGGCTTTGATGTAACTTTTATGTTTCATTTTGCAAACTTAAATCTTAGATGGGTTACTGTGTAACCAGTACTCAGCATATTTTATCCCAGTATGTAGTTGAATTCTGATTGAGTTTCAGAAGCTTGTACTCTGCTTTCCCTTTTGCAAAATGCCAAGTCAGTATTAGGAGCAGCTGAGTGGTCAGAACCTGGAAATCTGTCCTTTTCAGCTGAGCTTTATCAGGTATGCACAGAACTAGGCAGACCCCGAGGCAGTGATGTAGAGTGGCCATTCCAAGACTTCAGTGATACTTTGGTTAAGCAGCCTGGGACTCTGGAGATGACACCCTTTGGAGAACGCTGCAGGTTCACCTCCTTTCAGTTCAAAGTGCTCCCAGATTCTTTTATTCTTGTCATCTGTAATTTTTTCAGTTCTTTGAACCTGCTAATTTGTTTACTTCAGCAGTTGCATTTCCTGCCTCAGCTACAATGTTCTTTCATCTTTCCAAAGGCACTTCCCTTGGCTTTCCTTTCCTTGTTGTGTTTTGCTTAAGGAGTCATTTTATGACAGCTACTTTTCGGTCTTCTCATTTGATCAGAGGGTTACTTATGTGAACTGTTGCTTGTGGCAGTTACAGGTTTCTGCCCTGCAACGAGGGCAGTTCCTGAAGCACAGATCACAACTCTCCTCATTTTTCCATTTTGTAGATACCAGAAGTATCTGATAAATCAGGTACTTCCTTATTTGCTCAGACAATCTTTCAATTATTGCTGTCAGTAACACTGCCACATATGACCAACATATGTACAAATCTCATAAGGATGTAGAAATGAAAAGGACCTCTTCAGTCATGTTCAATCATGTAATACGAGACAGCAATTTTTTGTTTTAAAAAAGAAGTGAAGAATTTGGTTTTGTCTCAGCTGTTCCTTTTGGAAGTATTTTCAAAGTTACTAAAATTTCACCTCTATTTTGCAATATAAAGTTATCTCTATATGTTAACTTTTATTCAGTATCTCCTTTTTCCTTTTTGGTGTTTACTCCCAATGTCTATAGAGAACTGTATCTCCTCCTTAATTCACGTTAATCTCAATACACCCGGTCTCTCTCAATCAGGCTAATTAACCTTGCATACTCCTGTTCTAGTTCACATTGTTTCTACATTATTCTTAAAACATATATGATAACAATCATACACAATACTGCAAAATGCATTTTCTTAATGCTTTGTGCTGTGGGATTAGTATTTTCTTCCCTAAATGCCCTGCCCAACATATATTATTACACAGCCACAGCTCAACAGTCTCCCTTGTCTTCTCACTTATAAGGACATTCTTTTCTTGGAATGAAATACAAATAGAGCTACTTAATTGTCATGGGAAGTATAAGGTACAGCCTACCCAAAACTCTTATATGGCTATATCAGGTGATTTGCTAACTGAAATATTGGGGAGGCAGGTGACTGTTTCCAGACATAAATAAGAGTGAACAGAAGCAATGACGACTTCTTTTTCTGGGTTGTTTGCTAGTCTGTTAAAGGATTAAATGGGACCAATGTGTTACATCTAAGAAATAGGTATGATGACAGCTCTGCCCACTGGTCACTTAGCATAAAAATCAGACTCTGGGTATAAGATGTATCCGGATGAGTTTCTTTACATCAGTGCTCCAAACTATATATTGCTCAGGAGTGAATTTTCTCAATGCTAGGTAAGTATAATGCCATTTTAGGTGAATTTTGTCTGTTACAAGCAATTTGGCAAACCACAAAGTTTCAACTGGGTGTTTTGGTATTCAGTGACTTAGATACGTACATAATAAATTTTCCTATTTAGCAAAAGTACCAAAAATCAAAGTAAAGGGCCAAGTCTTGGCAGCTAAAAACTATTGAAAATCAATTTTTTTTTGGGGGGGGGAGGGGGGAAAAGTAAAAATGCATGATACATAAAAAACCAAGTTATTTAAGTTAGGGATTGCTGACAGCTGATTGCAGTAATGCGCTGTAATCGTTTAATGAGTCCACTTAGAAAGGATACAGAAACCTTGACATATGGAGATACTGTTTGTGTCCTCGTTTCAGTAACTACTTGTATATTTACAACAGATAGTATGAATATAACTATTAATGGTAACAAAATATTTATTGCATGACAAACCATTTTACAGTGACCCCTGTTTTCCCATCAGCAGTTAGAAATGTAAAGAAAATTTAAAATGGCACTAAATCATGTTAGTTAAGCTTTTTTTTTAATTATTCTTTGGGACAGATGGGCAGGACATCTGTCAACTCATCCTGGAGCATCTTTGTTGACAGCTGAAAGGAATAATTTTCAGTGTTCGAAAAGTTGCTTTCAGGAAGAAAATCTCCACTTTTGAATAGAAAAAATAAGCTATCTACAAAGATACCGTAGTAAAGGAATTTTCTCTGATATTTCCCATTTCAAAACTGCTTTATAACATTATCTTCTTTGTTCACTTCAGAGAAAGAATATCTGTCCTAGAGGAAGTTGTGCGTAGTTAATACTTCAAATTCTAAGCAGGAGGCTTGCAATCGTCAGTAGCATCTTTATACCTTGTATCACTCTGCATATCAGTGAAAAGAGCCATCTCCATTTAAGAAAATGTATGTGCAAAGTAAACCTTTTAAATCCTTCAAGCTCATTTCTTTTAAGAACTGACAAGTCAATTCATAATTTCAGACAATTTTAATCCTTCGATATTGTGCTTATGTTTTATTCAAAAGAAATTAAAGGTATCTCAGAACATTTTTTGTACAATGAGTATATCTAAGGGAAACAGACAAAACTGATGTTTTGAAAGAACCCCGAAGAGAAAAAAAAAATTAGTCAAATAGTGATTTTTTTTTTTAGAAGTCATATCCTAAAATTAATTGCTGATGTGCTATTGACTTACAGCTGGAAAAGAATTAAATTTGGTTACAGATTCTAGAAAAATATTAACTCATTTTTGTTTCTACCTTTGTGTACTGTGATTTCATTCATTACCTATTCAGTCATTTAGTCACTGAAAATTAACAATTCTATCAAATTCCAGCAGCCATGCAGAATTGCACCCATCTGTGCTGTTTAATACTGACAACCCTCTTTAGCAGAGAAGCGTGACTGTCTGCTGTAAAGCTACACCTACAAGTGAGATTGGTTTGTACAATGGTAATTTGTGTCAACCTCGTAGAACGCTGTAGGCGCCTCTCCGTTAAACTGTTAAGGGTTTAGTAATATGATCAGAAATTAAGATGAACTTGCAGAGATCTGAAATGCTCCTGCAGATAAATTCTAACGTAACTGAGGCTGTAAACAGAACTCTAATGAAAAGGGGGTGGCAAGAAGGGTCAGGGAAATTGCCACCGCAGCTTTTTCATGTTTATAAACACTCAGTTTTCCAAGTGGGTACTACTGTCGGCAGGAGAATGAGGCACTGTCTGTAAAATGAGACTTTTATTCATGATGGTGTCTTAACTGAAGCTGTGAGACAAGGCTAAGTTTAAAAATTGGTCCAAGATTTATAATTAGAGGAAAGCAGCATGACATACCATGTAGTTTCACACAGAAAGAAGGACAGTGGTTTATGCCAGTCAGTTTCTCTTGGGCCTGATACTACAACTGTTCCCAAGTGAGTAAGCTGCTCCAACAAGTTCTGACTTCCAAAGGGATACTCATCTATGTAAGGATTAACCAAATAAAACACTGTGAATTTTCTACAAAGGAAAACATTAACCACTAGAGCTAGAAATAGCTCTGGAAGGAGAGACAACAGTCGTGTGAAATATGCTAAAAGCACGGAAACATCGGCATCTTTCTGGCTTTGGGAAGGGTCATATTTTGACATGGGCAGAGTGAGCATGATATTTATCCTTTTTTTTTCCTTTTATATAAAAAAAAAAAAAAAGCAGGTCTGTCCTCCAGTCTGTTGCATAGCGTGCAATTAATTTTTTAGCCTAGTTGGTGACTTCCCGTGTACCCCTTGAGATGATCAAACTCTTCTGTGAAGGGATTGTAACCTTGCTCTCGTAAGCAGCGCAAGGCCCAGAACAGTTGATCTGCCGGTGGAAACTCATCCCACTTAACCCATTCCCAACCTGCAGGAAAATAAAAAGAAAAAGAAAGAAAAATAAAAAGCTAGAGGGTAAAATTAATCATGTAATAATTCTGACGCCGCGAGTCTGGGTGGATTCTGCAGAAGTTACCAACACAAAGTTCTCCATTGCGTACACAGTTAATTTAAAATTTATTACTTTCCTTAAGGGATTTTTTTTACACTGAGGGTGGCGAGGCGCTGGGACAGGCTGCCCAGAGAGGCGGGAGATGCCCCATCCCTGGAGACATTCCAGGTCCGGTGGGATGGGGCTCTGAGTGACCTGATCTAGTCAAAGATGTCCCCGCTCATTGCAGGGGGGGCTGGGCTGGATGACCCTTAGAGGTCCCTTCCAACCCAAAAACCCTTCTGTGATTCCAAACCTGGATCCTACCGGAAGTTGGTGTTTTCTCAGATCTGCCTTATATGATAGAATCATAGAATGGTTTGGGTTGGAAGGGACCTTAAAGATCATCGAGTTCCAACCCCCCTGCCATGGGCAGGGA
>JAOXJK010000001.1:181007163-181017559 GCA_025774025.1 Xenus cinereus | reverse complement strand
GCTGGATGGGGCTTTGAGCAACCTGCTCTAGTGGGAGGTGTCCCTGCCCATGGCAGGGGGGTTGGAACTTGATGATCCTTAAGGTCCCTTCCAACCCAAACCATTCTATGATTCTATTTCTATTCATGATGATTTGTGAGGTAAGAGTTCTGAAGTGATTAATATCTTGAAACAGGTTTTGTATTATGCTAGTTTTGTAGGATTTTAAGACAGTGAATCCCATGGCTTTATGCTCATGGTAGACTGTCAGTTTTCAGTTTTTAGTAAAATAAAAACTAGCTGTGTAGCATAGGAGGTGTTGAGAAGTCTGAGTGCCTTTCTACTTTTTTCACCATTCTGCACCAGAGTTCTTGAAAGGAGACTAAAAGCAATGGAATCTGCTGCTACTTTTGGTATTGCAGTTAAAGATATCTAGTCTATCTCCTTATCAGTGTGGTTTATAAGGAATGATTTTTTTTTTATGCTTTCTATAGAATGACTCAAGTAGTTGGCTTGGCTGTATTCCTGCAGACAGTTTTGTAATTAATAGATGTTTCTTTTAACTTCTTTTAAATGTTATTTTATTTTTCTATCCATTCCTTAAACGTACAACCTCTATCTGTTAAAAAAAAGTAATGTGTAAACCTGGTTATATTTATAAATAGAAGCATTAATTTCAACTTTGATTTAGTCAGAAACCAAAGTTTAGTGCAGTGCGTTTAGGTAAAGTACCAGCTTTTTCTTTATTAGCCCTTCAAAAAAAATAGGTATTCCGGGCACTGTGGCACAAAAGCTGGTGTGGTTTTCTCCTTAGTGTATGCCACACATTCCTTGGTAGTCTGTGCTTAATTTTTTGTTTCCTTTGTTCTTTGTTACACTGAAAACCCACGTGTTGTTTTTGTTCATAATACTTTTTGGTTGTTTTGCCATTATCAGTTTTTCCTGTTTGTGAATTATCTGCTTGACTACGTTAACTGATGTCTTTTAGGTTGTCTGTAGAGCTCCAGAGCATTTATTCAGATGCTGTAGGACATGGATGATGATCTAAGGTGGCAAACTTGTGCAGAATCTCCTGGGTGTTAAAAAAACCCTGCTGTAGTGGTCAGTGTTAAGTAGGTTTTTTTCCAGTTACATTCCTGCTTACCTGGTCAAAATCTCTAGATAACCAGCAGCGGTAGTCTAGAAACCAAACATTTACTTGAATTCTGGTAGACACTATTTTTTTGGCATCTGAAGCTTACATTTTATTTCAGCCTTTGTTTTCTTCTGTAACACTTCACTCCTTTGAAATTCTAATACCAAAACATGTTGTTCATAATAATTCACTAAAATAACTCGTCTAACCAGATTCAGATTTTGACCACTGTATTTTAATTTCTTAACTTAAGCTATTGCCAATAACAAACCTGTCTTGTGAGTTGATGAAAAATTTGATGCAGTTGATTAATGTCAGGAAGTATTCATGTAGAAAAGAATATTTAGTAATAGCGAAACATCTTGTTCGCTCTCTGATATGGTCCTTTCAGTGAAAGTATGAAGATTCCTGGCACATAATTATTTAAGTAGCCATACTTTTGATTTGCATACAGTGATTCTTCAAACACTTAAAAGTTTCAAATGCTGAAAAAATGTAATTTTGAAGTTAAATTCTAAATTACTAAGTAACAAAACACAGACAGTATACTCTGAAGAGATTTTCTACCTGTATTGGCAGAGTTAGGGTTGGCATACTCTTTATGTTGAGACTTCTGTTGATAATACATTATTAGTTACAAGCCTATCTTTCCCCTCCCTAATTCCAGTAAATATAACTGTATTGATTAAACTTGGAGTTTTTTTATTATATCTGTGCAACAAGAAGAAAATTGGTTTACGTTATAAATGGAGAGAGATTCTTTCTGGAACTAAAAACTTCTAAATACAGAGTAACTGAGGCAAAAGTTGTGGGTCTCTGAGCCTCTCCCAGGGTAACTTTGCAGTTGAATGGTAGTGGAGAACTTGATTGGCACTTGCGTTATTAACCTGTCACTGCCTATTACTGTTGACTGTTTTGTCAGAACACATTAGGCTTGCATAGTTATCCTGAAGGTGTTTATGATATGTGGAAAGGAGTACTGCTACTACAGTCAATGTTGGGCAGAAAAGTGGCAATTAAAGCAATATGACAAAAGTCAGAACGGAAACTTGTAAAGAAGAACGCTTTAATGAAATTTGTCTGCCCTAATCATCAGACTTTCTACTTGCGCAGAAAACTTGAGCGATACAACAGAACAACAAACCTTCCTGCCTTTTAATAAGTTTATCATAAGATTGTATTTTACATAGATCAACACGTTCATGCAAGGACAGACTTTTTTTCCCAGTTTGAAAGCTTAGGTTATGGAATCAGAAATTATTCCTTCCAATAAATAAATATTAGTAATGCTAGAAGTGAAGATAGGGCTGTTTCCTGGCTGTAGTACTCTTTCACCATCTGGTTAATAAACCTATAGTGTTAGTATTGTATAGATTTTTGTTGTCCTGAACAGATAGATGCTAACTCAGTGTTCTGCTGATTTTAGGCACCTGTTCTTATCAGTATCTGCTCTTAATTTTCTAAACATTTCCTGATTCTTTTCAGGCTCTTTTACTTACATAGATTTTTAGTGCTAACTGCCATTAATATGGAAATGCAGCTCTTAACAAATACTTTTTCTGAGTTTTGTGGATTGGTCTGTAGCTTGCTGGCCTGAGACATGGGCATGTCTGTTGTCTTGTTCTCGTGACCTGTGTTAAGGCTTTACAGTTTGGTTTGTTTTTTTGGTTTTTTTTACAGCTGCCCAAAGCAGATGTCCTGCTTTCTGTCCTGCTCACTTCAGTGTCCCTGGGCATGTGCTTGTCACACAGCTCACAGGCTTGCAAAAGTACTGTCCGCTGGATTAGCTTTTGCCTTCAGCAAAAAAAGTCACTCTTTTTCAAGGCTTCAAGGCATGACTGCGCAAATCCTGATCCTGGCACAAGACAAGGAGACTGGAGTGAGAAGCTGAGGACAGGAGGCAGGATATGACTGCAACTGTGGTGTAGTGTTGACTGGCATAAACTGTTCTAACTTCATATGTGGATACCTGCTGTAGGGCAGAAACTGCTATTTTCTTATTGAAACAAAAGCCTAGCAGTATTTCAAAGCAGTATAAGCAAAAAAAAAAAAGGACACAACTATTAATACTGAGTAGAAACCTATGTTAGCTGCTGGTTTCCAAATTTTTTCTTGTGTTACTGTGTCAGTAGTTCTCTGTTGTGTTTGATTTTCTGATAGTGTTGCAGCTGTAAGGCGACAGATGAGGTGTGTGGCCAAACATTTCTGTCCTCTAATTTTAGGGTCACTTTAGCAGCTGTAGGTAAAAATGTTTTTTGAACAATAAATTTTCTGCATGGGTTAAGTTAAGATTTTCTTGGGACATGTTATCTTAACTTTTGTTTTAAGTACATCTATGCAGGTTAATTGCTTGTAAACATAGCTGGTCAAATAACCCTTGAAGCGTTATGCATTTATGCAATCAAACAGCTAGTTTGCTTGCAGTGCTGTAGGAAAACAAACTACAAATCATTAATATCCTGTTCATTTAATGTCACAATCGTTGCATACTTTCGCATAAGCAATAGTCCAATGACAACTTTGTTATTGCCAAAACTGAGTGCAAAAAGTTTAAAGTTGTTTCTCACACACTTTTTTCAGATGTCTTTATATGCTGTCGAAGCATAATTGTGCATAATAATTAAATTCTTAAGAAATATCCTGTGGGATCAGGGCAGTGGTGCATCTAGCTCAATACTCTGCCTCTCATGGTGGCAAAAGAACATGCTGTTTAGGGAGATTGCTAGCCAGGGTATTTTCTGCAATTCATACCCCTCATTCCCCCTCCAGTGTTTGTAATTGCTGTTTTAGGAATATCAGAGGGAACATCTCTGCCCAGTTTCTTTTGAATATCCTATTCTTTCTTCATGTCTGCTTGCAGGCTTCACTGTCTTCTGTGCAAAGAAATGTTTTGGTTTTTTTTTTTCTTACACGTTTTTAAAACTGACTTTCTTTGGTAGGTAGCTTTTATTTTTGGCTGGTGTAGAGCAGGAAAGGGATTGTATGATGTACGTGTAGTTGTGTGTTCTTGCTCTGTCCATCACCAGGTACGGCTAAAGACAGTAATCAAGTTCTTGCTTTGTTCTCCTTTGGTAGATTTAAAGAAGTACCAAGCTCTGTTAGTCCCTTCTTGTGAGGGAAGCTTTTTACTTCAGTGATCATCCTATAACTACTCTTTCCCATTGAAAATTACTTTTATGAGCGTGTCCAGAGCTAAATGTAATGTTCTGGCTGAGATCTTACCAGAGCTTTAGTTGACACCTAGTTCTGACTTGTTCAGATTCTGGTCTTTATTGCTAGCAGGAGCAATCGCTACAAAGAAGATGCCTGTGGGTGAACTTCATGGCTTTCCTGAAAACTTCTCTGTAGAAGCGGTTTTTACCTTCGGGACTTAGTGTAGGAGATGAAAAGTAGGGTGGAGAAATAGGACCCTCTCTTCTCAACTTCCTAGTAGACTGTAAGTTAAATGTCTGAGTCTTGATTACTAAGTATATCAGTTCTGAATCTTCACCAGATATAAAATTTCCCTAGAAAGTTCAAAATAGTAAAATAACGCTGTAAATTTTGTTTTAAATCTTAAATCCTTGAGTCACTTCAGAACCTTGTGAAAGAGCCCAGGTGGATCCTCTGTGAACAAGGGAGCACATGTGGTTGGTTGGGTTTTTTTAAATCTCTTCCCAAAAAATAAAGTGTTTTCCTATTTTCCTCTTTCTTTTATACTGTCACTAAAATTATGCTCCTCCAAATTTTGTGATTGTCCATACATACAGGGTAAATAGTTTTCAAATGGATGGAACTTTCCTTATTTTTAAGCTTACCTGTTGGAGTATGTGGCTTCATTTATCCATGAAGCTACTATTTATAATCTTATTCATACATGAGGCTTAGTGTTAAAGCAAGCTTTGTACTTACAGTAATTGCATAGAGGTTAAGACTTGTTTTGTGTGGCTTCTATAAAGCATGTTAACTTTACCTGATTGCCAGTACTTAGTAGCTACCAAAAAACAGTTATCTTCAGGATCTGAATTAAATATTAGATAATAGACTATAGTAAATCAACATATACTTGCATGTTTATAACCGTCATACTTCTTGTGCCAACAAACTTCGTATCACTTGAGAGTTCAGAGATCTGTTGTTGGGTAGACAGTCGAGAAGTAAAATCTACGAGGAGCTAGTTGGGGAGTAGTAACTTGAGCATTCCCTTTGCTTACAGCTGCCCTCACTTGTGATATTATGCAAGTTTAATTTTAACTGGCCAGGCAAGATGCAGGTCAAAATAGAAATCAACACAACTCTTTTGTGTCTGCCATAATCTTTTTCAGTATGCATAGCAGCTAGTTTTGCTCAAGTATTGTAATTTTTCTTAGGCTTTTCCATGGTTGCTTTTCACATCCAAAAGAACAGCAAGTTCTTTCTTTGCTTGGAAAGACCAGAGTGGCTCGGTTAATGGTGGCATGAGGGAAAAAATGGGATGTGCCCCACAAATGTGAATGGGGCAGCTCTAACATCTTGCAGTCTAGCTGCTCTCTGCAGTGCATTCAGTGTAACTGAACTTGAATAACAACTCAGGGCTTTGTTTTTCTTCCTTTATCACCTTAAACGTCTTGATGAACGTTTTTCTTTGCTTTTTGTCTTTCAATGACGCTTCAGAATATCAGTTGGATTTTGATTACATTCTCATACTTCACTTTTTAAACCCAAATGAACAGTCTCCCCTACCTAGAGGAATATTTTGTAAAGGTTTTTTTAAACAGTTAAAGCCGTCTAAAGGGCTTACTCTGCCTACTTTGGGAAAGATAGTGGGTTTACTTAGGCCTTTGATTTCTGCAAGCATTTCAGCTTAATGCGTTAGTACTTTGCTGAATGGAAGCCATAGTGGACCTGCCTGACTTGGGTAAGTGCCATAGTTAAATATCATTGCTGAGAAAACAGTGGTTGCAGATGCAGAGTATTTGTACTTGATTGAGGAAAATCTTGGATTATGGTGTGTCAGATACTCAATTTCATCTTGCTAATAGTCTGTGAGATACTAACTGTTTCTTACTGGGTGCTTAATAATTTGTGATTCAAATGTGTTAAAAATATATCGGAACACTCAGTGTCAACACTTTTGGATACTAACTCACCAAGGTTTGCTCACAGAACAGCCTAAAGCTGCAATTTGTGGATGGTTTGAGATGGTTTGAGACTTTTGGAACCTCTGTGAGTTACAATACAGTCTTTGATTCACGTCTTTCTTTTTTGAATTGGGGCTGGGGGGGTGGAGAAGGGCGGATAAAATGAAAAGAGTCTTTATTATTTTACCTGGTACAACTTGTTTTAGTAGTCACAGATGACAAATTTTGGGTTTTCTTTCATTCTAGGTTCAAAGGATCTTGTGGTAAAAGCACAGGTTTTAGCTGGTGGTAGAGGAAAAGGAACATTTGAAGGTGGCCTCAAAGGAGGAGTGAAAATAGTTTTTTCGTAAGTTGTTTCTAAATTATCTGACCAAGTGGAAAAACTTCAGAGTTTCACATTATGAATTGAACCTATTGCTTATTTTAAAACAAGTGTTTTAATTATTAACCTTAAAATAACAAAAATTAGATAAGAGGTTTTTTTTTTTTTAATGCTACTTCTCTTTTTCCAGCAGTTTCTTTGTCACATTCTGAGCTTCTTTTATTCTAGTCCAGAAGAAGCAAAAGATATTTCCTCCCAAATGATTGGAAAGAAGTTGTTTACCAAGCAGACAGGAGAAAAGGGCAGGATATGCAATCAAGTATTTATCTGTGAGCGCAGATATCCCAGGAGAGAATACTATTTTGCAATAACAATGGAAAGGTCTTTTCAAGTGAGTAATATTAGAAATAGAAGTAAACTAATTAACTTGTTATAGCTGAATTTAAAAAAAAAAGACAAAACTGTTTGCTGGTTTCTTGCTTTTGAAAATTAGAAATATAAATGTGCTAAATTTTGTTTCCTAGTATAGTTTCTGACTATATGATTGCCTTAGTGTTTAAATGCTTTAAAAATGTAATGCTACAATTTAAGGAATAATAAATGAGTAGTAGCCTCAACTGAAGTTCAGAGTCATTATGGCCGAAGGGGAGATGGATAGCATGAGGGAGTTATATTTATTTTGGTTTTTCGTTTGCACATATCTACCAGATGCCCATACAAGAGTTTAATTTAAAAATACAGCTGTATGTATGTGTGTACATGTATGCACTATTTAAGAGTGTCAGGGACAAGATAAGTAAAAGTCTTTTGGAAGAGCCAGTGGTCTGGATAAATCAAATATCCTTTCTCTCCAATGTGTGGAGGTTCTTGGAGGTGCACAAGTGTGTCCCTCAATTTTGAACGTACTGGTAGCTTTATTATGCCAGTACTCTTCAGGAACTGGTAAGAAGATTTGGGCCTAGAGATTTCAGGAAGATGAAAGCCACAGTTTCTCCTGCTTGTATGTTCTGTATGTGTGGGTATGTAGTTTTTTAGGCTACGTTTCAAACCCAGTTACTGAAACGTGTCAGTGTATTTTTCTGACAGGCTAGTGTTTCATTATGGAGCATAGAGCCTGAATTGCTAAATAGCTTCAACAAAGCCAGGGTAAAGCAGTTATTTATTGGAACTTCATTTTCTGAAGCACAGCAAAAACTGAGTTTGGTCTCTCCAGATGCTTAAGAGTTTGCAGAGGCACTCCTCTTGGTAATTAGAGGAGTATCTTTGGCATGAGTATGAAATAATTTTCTGTGGAGGAATGAGGAAACTAGTCTTACTGTTCCATTTTTTCATTAGGTGTTAAATATTAGGTGCAAAATTGGGTGTTAAATGTTGTATTTGTCCCTTCCTTGTCCTCTATAGTGTTCTTTCTGATAAGAAAGCATTAGTTGTATTGGATTTCAATACAATTATGTGATTTGGGCACCTACATTCTGTTGTACTCTCTTATAGAGCAGGGAAGATCTATATGTTACAGCACATACCCCAGATTTACCACAAGGTGGCATTAACATACTGTAAAAGGCTGGATTTTATAATCTTAAAATTCTGTAAGCAATAAGGAAGCATCCTTATGGCAATAAAATTTACTGTAACTGATTTAAGTAAATTAGATAAAGAAGGGAAACGTATTTTCCTGACTTGTTCTTGCTCTTGTATAAACAAATAAATCTTATTAGTGTATATTGAGCATAACTGTGGGGATGATTGACTTTTGGTACGGATGTGCTTTGTTTTTACTGCTGACTTTATAAGTCATGCTTCTAGATGTGCTAGTAATTGCTGTAGCTTGTCTATGATGCTTCTGATGAGGAAATGCCTTTCAAAAAAAGGAAGTGTGAAGGTTGAATAGGATACAGTGTGTATTCCTGATGTTGTCGCAATCCTCTTCCTTTTAAATGGGAAAAAAGCTCTGTAAAATTGTCGGTGAAAGTGGAACTCGATGTCTTGAGTGTTACTCACCATTGGGGCAAGACTTCTTATGTTTTAAGCAAAACTGTTCACTTTGGTCAATTCTGTGGAATGATGAGTTATTTTTATAGGTTATAGGTTTGTAGGTTCCTGACTGTTCAGGATATGAATATCCAGAAATGTTCGTTGCATCGAACCTTGCTATTAGATGTAGGATAATTCACCATCTTCGTGTTTCCGCTTGGAAGGATGGTGACGGGAGTGCTGTGGTTACTAAGCATGTTCTCTGAACCAGTGTCACACTTCCTGTATTTAATTGTCAGCACTTATAAGGCAGTTTAATGTTTAAGACCTGTGCTGGTATGAAATGCTGCCTTAGTACGCTAGCTGTCATAATCCATGCATGGGTGGTGATAAAGGAGGATAGGCTGGAGTGATACAAGTGAATATAGGAGAGATGGGGAGGAACTCCTCATCAGAGAGTGTAGCGATAGAATGAGGGGTAATGGTTTTAAACTGAAGGAGGGGAGATTTAGACTGGGTATCGTGAAGAAATTCTTTACTGTGAGGGTGGTGAGGCACTGGAACAGGTTGCCCAGGGAAGCTGTGGATGCCCCATCCCTGGAAGTGTTGAAGGCCAGGCTGGATGGGGCTTTGAGCAACCTGCTCTAGTGGGATGTGTCCCTGCCCGTGGACGGAGGCTTGGAACTTGATGATCTTTGAGGTCCCTTCCAACTCTAACCATTCTATGATTCTATAGGCAAAAATTCATAGCTGAACTTTGTCCTTTGTGAAGGCACTGTGCTCTTTCAAGTCCACAGTATAGATTTTTAATAGCCATTACCATCTGTAAATACTAAAGGAAGCATGAAGCAGAAAGAAAGTCCCAGTCACTCCCCTTTTGGTTCTACTGTGTAGATAAGCATTGGTAGTATACATAATGTGCTATGTGTAACATGGAACAGTAGTTCATGTTACAGTTTTGCATGGGCCCAAAGTATTCAGGTGATGCAGCAAGCTGATAGCAACGGTAATTGGGCCATAAAGGACATTTACATACAGTTTCCTCAAGGATCACACTCTGCCTAGGGATTATGTCCATGTGTCTCTGGGTGAAGAAGGAACTTTCCCAAGCAGTGGTTTGTTTAACTACTTCCTGAACACGCCTAATTGTAAGGCTGAGGCACCATTTTCATATTCTTACCTGCCAGCAGCCACTCTAGCCACGATACACGGCATCCTAACAAAGATACATAAGAGCCCTTGCAAGAGAAATCCCTCTCAAAGACCAGACGTGCCCTGCGAGCTTACAGGCAGCATGGCTCCCCACCACCAGGTAACCTACAGCAACATGAAAGCCACGTGGCCAGTAGCAAAAGAAAAAAGGGAACGTTCTGCTTTGCCAAGAAGACCATTTGCAGTTTGATTGTAAGCTCACGTTTCCTCCTCATGAAGCCGTGCGGGTGCTTGCTGTATCAGTCACATGATTACAGAGTGTTTGTAACAGACTACGTTAAAACAATATCCTGTAGCTATGAGACCGTACCCACTGCTTGACGTCATTTGTTACAGAGGTCCAGTAGTAATTAGATTCCACTAAAGTCAGTGTCCTTGATATGCCATGATGAGTGCCAGCAGCATTTTCGTGACATTTCTCAAGCACCTTTTTCTTCTCTTCATCCGAAACAATTACCAGGCGCATTTGTTTTCTGTCTTTTCCAACATAGAACAATTTATTTTCTGAAAGAAGAAAAGTACCAGCAAATTATATGCAAGCGTTTTGTCTTTTGTTTAGTTTACTAAACCACTGGGCATGATTCAGTACAGAATTCATTAAATCAACTTCAATTCGCTTCTGTGCAAGTGTAGCTTTTTGTTTACAAATACTTTCATTATTTCCTCCAAAGAGCC
>JAOXJK010000001.1:180995754-181007063 GCA_025774025.1 Xenus cinereus | reverse complement strand
GCTGGATGGGGCTTTGAGCAACCTGCTCTAGTGGGAGGTGTCCCTGCCCATGGCAGGGGGGTTGGAACTCGGTGATCCTTAAGGTCCCTTCCAACTCTAACCATTCTCTGATTCTGTGATTTTGTGTGTTTACTATAAACTGGAGGACTGTTCCCTTGGGGAGAGATTTTTTGGTTCCATGATAGCGTGTCCTTGATGCTTTTGTTAACACATAGGTATTTTTTTAAAAAAATCTTTGCTGCAAATGTTACCGATTCTGGTTTCTTAATTTCTTTTATTATTGAATTGAGTGCTATTTTGTCAGAACTCTGTGACTTACTTTCAGTGATGGCTATAGTTGTTGAGCTTTGTGGTGCTACTGAACAGGAATAGTTTGCAGTAATTTGTCACTATGTTCTGCAGACCTAGATTTGTCCTTGGAATTGGAGCGTGGTGGAATGTATAAATGAGTGCCTGGCATTTGATGTGTGTTTGTGTAGGGGTGAGTGGAGAAGGGGGAGAAGAGAAGGCTGTTCAAAAGACAAAATGCATACGATTACTGAGTTGAATATTTCTATCAAAATTTAAAATGAGTGTGTCTGTGTGAATTGTTCTGTTGCTACAGTGTATGCAAAGGAACGTTTTCCTTGTTAAAAGCAATTGGACCGAACATAGACCTTAACATTTGGAAAGTATTAAAAGGTTTTATATAGATACATTGAATAGATACTAACATTCTCCTCTGAGCATGCAAGAAAAATACCCAAATCAAAAAAACTTCCAAATAACAACAAGGTTTTATTGCTGTAAGATATCTTATGAGAAGAACTAAGTTTCAATTGTGTGGTATAAAATTACTTACGCTTTTTTTTTTTTCTTCTTTTTGTTCTAGGGTCCTGTGCTGATAGGCAGTTCTCAGGGTGGTGTTAATATTGAAGATGTTGCTGCAGAGAATCCTGATGCGATAATTAAGGAACCCATTGATATAGTAGAAGGCATAAAAAAGGAGCAAGCTGTTAGGGTAATTGTTAATGTGGAAAAGTACACATTAGTGAGGATGGGAGGGTTGCTTCTAAATTTTGTGAAGTGTGCATGCATTCAACCTGCTGTGGTGTCTTAAACCCTTTTTACATTTTGAAACAGAGTTGAACTAAATATTTTGAACTAGATATTTTAAGTATTTTCAGATGGTCAATGTAAATCTATCTTTGCATGCAGCTTTTATATGGCTTTGTAAAGGCATATGATGATGACTTTTTATAAGCTCTTTTTTAGGATAAGTGCACTGTTTTGTATTGAAAACAATCTTTTCAAACCCAGGAGTTATTTCTTTTCCAGGAAGACAGGAGAGGTTCAACACCTACAAATTCAATTGACACTGAAATAATAGCTAAACTGAGACATTCCTAATTTGTAACTAAATCAAACCCCATCATCAGTTAGCTGACAACCAATCTTTTACTTTCAGCTTGCCCAAAAAATGGGATTTCCTTCTAATCTGGTGGATGAAGCAGCTGAAAATATGATCAAGTTATATAATCTCTTTCTGAAATATGATGCTACCATGATAGAAATAAATCCTATGGTGGAAGATGCATCAGGCGTTGGTAATGTTTTTTCTTCATATTCTTCATGTAACAGCTTGACATTTTTGTAAATGTAAGTTAGTTGTTTTGCACTGCTAAGACTTTAGCTGGATACAGCAAGAGGACTTAGCATTAACATGGTATGTTGAAAAAAGAATTTAATAAAGCATATAAATTTGAGAATCTAAGTACAGTAGATATCTGCTCTTAGTTGTTATGTAGGATCTTAAGTTTAAATAGGTTCCTTTTTAAATAATTTTTTATTTATTTAAAAAGAACATCTTGCATTCTCGAGTGTTTGGCTGTCCAGCATAAGTCAAAATTCATGAATTGAAACTTGAGCCGTTTTACATATTCAAAGTTGGTACTGAAAAGGTAACTGGAATAGTACCACATTCTAGAAATCTTCTGCCTTTACTACTTGGGCGTCAGAATGACTAATTGAATTTAATGTTTGATGTATTGAAAGACTATAGGTGTTTAAATGATATCTTGATATTTATCAGGTTTTTATCATATCCAGTTTCAGAACAGTTGATTAATATTCAATCACAGCTAATTCGCATCTCACCAAAAAATAAATCTGTGGAGAATGTTTATACTTGAACTCAGGTACAGCAGTTTTAAATCCAAGATCTTTTATCAAAGCTTACAATTACTCTACTGTTACTGGGTTTTTTTGTTTGTTTGTTGGCTTTTTAAATAGTACAGCTTAAATGAACAGTCTCTTTCATCTGTTTCTTGTGCCGTGTCATCTTTATATCGTCTGTAGTGAGGGGTAGAAATGAAGTCTTACATTGGTACAGACAGATACTTAGTTCTGATGTAAAGAATATTCTAAGTTTTCTACCCAACATGCTATATCTAAGTGAAATTTACTTTTGTGTGTATTCTTCTGATGCTTTTTCTTCCCACTCAGATGTTTTTTCATTGTGTTTCTGCGTGCTTACATGCATGCACGCACGCTATATATGTAATCTAAAAGCAGAAAACTAAGAGGGATTTGAAAAAAACCAACCAAACAGAAACCTTCTGTAGGAAGTAATTTTATGCTAATTACTGAAGCATAATTTGGCCAGATTATCAAACAGCTTTGTCGTAAGTTTCTTTGTTTTCAGAGTATCTCAAGAAACACAGTTATCTTCCCTTTTTGTGCATTCAAATAAGCTTAACTGATTGTGTGAATAAACTGGAGAGAATCTTGTATTTATATGCAGTGTTAAGTGTGTCTTTTCAGTAAACTGTTTCAAGTTTGGACTGCGTGAGCAAGCTGCCAAGTTTGACAACATATTTTAACATGTTCATGTAGCAGTTGAGCTATTATTCTAGTATTAAATTATGGTTTTGTGGGGTTTTTTTTTTGTTTTCCTTTCAGTGATGTGTATGGATGCAAAGATAAACTTTGACAGTAATTCTGCCTATCGTCAGAAGAAGATCTTTGATATGCAGGATTGGACACAGGAAGATCAAAGAGACAGGGATGCTGCAAAAGCAGATCTTAACTATATTGGATTAGATGGAAACATAGGCTGTTTAGGTATGTTCTATTTAATGAATTTTAAATGACCTAAAGGGTTTATAAACTGAATTCCTAAATGTTATCTTTATTCTCATATAGTCAATGGTGCTGGTTTAGCTATGGCCACAATGGATATAATTAAACTTCACGGCGGAACTCCAGCAAACTTCCTTGATGTTGGTGGTGGTGCTACAGTGCAGCAAGTGACAGAAGCCTTTAAGCTTATTACCTCTGATAAAAAGGTGAGGGAAGAGTTGGCATACCAAGGTCCTGCACGGTGGTAAAACAGGCTATGATTTGAAAGACAATGCTTAATGCGTGTTCTGCAGAAAATGTGTTTATAAGCATAGAATTAAAAAGGGAAGAAAATGGAGATGTTGGCTTAATCTTGGTGCAAATGAAGGTGTGAAAACCTGCTGAATTATTTTTTTTCCCTTTTTTAACATAGGTTGTTTGGCTGTGTATTGAGCAGATAGTTTTGTGTTCACCAGTTGAAGTTACAGCTGTCTTTGAATCTTTCCAAAAATTCTTTGAGTCAGAAACTTTCCCCTTCCCCCAGTGCCTGCTGTTTAAAAAGAAATCAGTATTCAAATGGATTTCTTTTTTTATTTTAGCTGAGTCTGTTTTGTGCATAGAGTTGTAGAGATTAATATTCACTGTGCTGTGCACAAACAAGTTTCTAAGGTACTAATTATATGTAGTGTAAGATGAAATAACCTTGTAATGGGGCTTGGGAGGGCATTGATGATTTATCCTATCAAAAGTTTTTCAGAAGTGTTTCAATATTATTACATTAATAAATTGGTTGAAAATGGAGGAAGAGCTTTACCATCTCAGAAAGATGATGCAAGGACTGGATTGATGGTCTGTGTAGAGGTGTTTATCCCAGTGGGAACTTGATGGCAGTTTGGGACATTTTAAAAAGAAAAAAAAAATATGAAAAAGAGGTAACTGAAAAAGGTGAAGTGGTGGGAGTCACTTGCAAGACCTGGTAATGGTGTGCTACTTGTGCACCACTTGCTTGTCTTTGGAAAGGGACAGAAACAAATAGTGAGTGATGTTATAGGAGAGTTTGGTCTCTTCCCCATTGGAAGTATTTCTGTTAAGAAATGCAGGGTCTGAAATACTCTCCAAGAGTGTTATAGAATCATTTATGGATAAAGGTTGGAAAAGACCTTAAGATCATCGAGTCCAACCGTAAACCTAACACTGCCAAGTCTACCACTAAACTATGTCTGAAAGTGCCACATCTACCCATCTTTTAAATACCTCCAGTGAGGGTGACGCAACTACTTCCCTGGGCAGCCTGTTGCAGTGCGTGACAACCCTTTCAATTAAGAAATTTTTCCTAATATCCAATCTAAACCTCCCGTGGTGCAACTTGAGGCTATTTCCTTTTGTCCTGTCACTTGTTACGTGGGAAAAGAGACCAACACTCACCTCCCTACACCATCCTTTCAGGTAGTTGTAGAGAGCAATATGGTACCCCCTCAGCCTCCTTTTCTCCAGGCTAAACAACCTCAGTTCCCTCAGCTGCTCCACATAAGACTTGTTCTTTCTTCACGTTTTTTCAGCAAACTGAGGGAGGGGAAAGTGAGGGACAGAGACACGAACCACCTGAATTATAGAGAGGAGAAGAAACAAGGAAGAAGCTGGTGGTTGTTGATTTGGGACAAGTTCTTGCAATGCCAATTCTCTACTGTTGCGTGGACAGAGGGCGTCCAAACAGACTTCTTAATATATCCTTCCCTTTGTGCCTTCCTTCAGCTGCTCACTATGTTATCAGAGAAAGATGACTGTATCTGGGATTCCTAGTGCTGGAAGTCAAACAGCAGCACAGCCCACTGGTGTCATGGACTGCACTCGGGCTGGCACTCTGGGTTCAGTACGGGGGTTGTTTGGAACAGGTTTGCCAGCCTTAAGTTGCTTCTGTCCATTAGTAGCAGGAGGAAGAACAGATGAGCTAGTCTAATTGCAAGATACTGAGAACCAAGCTACTGGTTGCACATTAATGTTTTGACTTAAGTTTATTCTGTTCTCCAAGGCTGTCTACCATTTTTTGGTCCTACTTTATTTCATCTTTCATCACTGACCACGATCTTTTTATCCCTCTTTTCCACTACTTGAGTAGGAAAAGACTTTGCCTTAACCTCAGGCTTAGTCCTCCTGAGTAAAACATATTTCAGGTATCTTACCTCCAAGCGTGCAGCTTTTAAGTAAGCTAAAACAGTGTCTAGTGTTTGAGTTCTGTAAACTTTAAATTTCTTTAGCGTGACTTTTTCAGTATGTGGAGGTACTCGTGTGGGAGGTACCTCTGCTGGAGTAATGTGAGAATTGGAAAGATAAACAGTTGACAAATTAAGTTGTTAAATGACTTTACGGCAGTTTCATCTGTTTGACTTGCTTGAAGAAAATCAAACAGCTCTCTTGATTAATCATGCTTAGAATATTCTGAAGTAATGTGTAGTGTTGGATTTGTACAGAAAATGGGTGTGTGTCTTTTCAGGTAGCTACACAGAATACCCACTGAGTAAGAGAAATGGCTATTGCCTGCAATTCATGCTGGGTTGAAGGACAATGTGGAAGTTTCCTGGGACATGCATTTTTGCAGTAGGGCTTTCCTGAAGTAACTGTTCTGCTCTGCGTGACTTTGTAGAACTGTACTTTTGTTACTGATTGTTCTCTAGAACAGAACTATTCCCTGTCTTATGTGGAGTCCCTTATAACATTTACAGAACTTGAATTTTCCTTAGGCTGAAAGGCTGAGTGGTGCTTTTATTTGATGTGCCTCTGGCCATTTTTAACGATGAACGTTGTCATTGATTCTGTAGGTACTGGCTATTCTAGTAAATATTTTTGGTGGCATTATGCGATGTGATGTGATAGCCCAAGGCATCGTTATGGCAGTAAAGGATTTGGACCTAAAAATACCTATTGTGGTACGGTTGCAAGGTGAGTATGCTTCAGTACATGTTAAATACATTTCTGTCCATATTGACAAATTTTCTTGAGTTTATTATATTACATAGCGAGTTGCCTATTAGCTGGGGACTATGAAAAAAATAAGACAAACCTTGAATTTAGATGGTGAGGATTGGCAAGTTAATAAAAAGAGATTTCCTGCTTTTATAACTACTAAAGCTGTTGTATTGTTGGTTTTTTCACTCACTTAGTTTTGGAACAGCCTTCTTAGAAAATATGAGAATACTCTGGTAGTAGTAATCTCCTATTCAATAAGAGTGGCATTTTATCTGTTTCTTAAGGTACAAGAGTTGATGATGCCAAAGCTTTAATAACAGCTAGTGGTCTCAAGATCCTCGCGTGTGATGACTTGGATGAAGCTGCAAAAATGGTAAGAGCTTGTTATGAATATTCTTTTCAGAACATAGTGTCTGTTGCAGAATATTGAAAAGTTGAAACTCCATTCAATCAACTAAAGGTAGCATAGGATAAATCACAGTGCCAGTTATTATCAGGGCCTGAAGCAAATGTTTTACAAATTAGTAAGTATGTATTTTCTAAGTACAAGAACTATGTAGTCAAAAGCTATTATACCCCAGAAACTTTTGTGTTTGGGACTTTTTTCTTGCCCCTCACCCTCTCTGAAAAGCAGGTTTAAAAAAATCCCAACATGTAAATGACCAGTCACTCTCCTTGGTAGGCTTAGCTTTATTAATTGAAATAAAATACTTAAATTGAGGTAGCTGAAGAATGCAATGTAACACTTCATTTGACAGAGCACTATATTTCAGTGTGCATGATTAAAAGAAAACGTAGTTGAATGTCCTGTAGCCTCATAATGTAGTTAGACGCTCAGACATTCGGACAGCTGGATTGTGATGGTTTTCTTTGTTTTGCTTTGCTTTGTTTCCTGGGGTTGAAGCTCTGGATTGCTTGGAGGAAGAGCTTGCTTAGCTTGACAGTATGGCTCTCTGTTTTAAGGAATAGTATTAAATCCTGCTAGGCTCATCAAGCTTTAGTTAGGTCGATGGTAATTTTCCCTAGCAGTACATGTGGGTCTTTAAGCTATACATCTATGTAATGCATCTTCTAAAGCTGCTGCTGAATCTAAAGTTCTCAGCTGAATCACGGAGCCATGCGAATGGTGTTAAAATTAGTGTTGTAATCTTAAAATATCTTTATCTTTAGAAGCACTTTTAAAAAGGGTTATAGTTGTTTTTGTATATTGCCTACAGGTAATTCCTTAAACAGGTTTATGTAAGATGATGCCATGAGTGGGATAAACAAATGGATGAGGATAGATTGGAGTAATAAGCTGAGCATTTGAAGCAGTGATCATAACCAGTGATGTTAAAAGTTTGGTTTGGTTTTTTTTTTTACCTAAACATTCAACAGATGTCTGTAAATTACTCTAACTAGTATTTTGGGTGCTTTTGAAGTTGGGTAATGTGGACAAGAAAAACATACTACAAATGTGTAGCAACAGTGAAGATTAAAATGTTTGATCTGGAAAAAATCAGAGGGCATCCAGTGGATTTTCTATTAGGGGGAAGTTTATAGTTCTGAAGCTTTTTTTTGTGTGTAAAGAACCACTTAGTTATAATATTTGGTTATTAACATTCCCTCTCTTCCCCCTCCCCCCGCTTAAGATTTTGCTGATGATACCCTGGCGTTATTTTGTTTAAAAAGATTGGCCCAGCTCACTCAAGTTGGGATTGTTTTGATGTTAAGTCTCCTATTTTCTGTTTTTCAGGTGGTGAAACTCTCTGAAATAGTAAGCTTAGCAAAACAAGCTCAGGTGGATGTTAAATTTCAGTTGCCAATTTGATCTGAGAAATGCCATGCCAATGTCTAACATGTTCTCTGAAATACTGTGTTCTGTGGGATATTTTTCTTTTTTTTTTTTTTGTGTGGAGGTTTTGATTGTTTGACAGGCGCACAAACTGAAGTACCTGGTCTTTAATGTTAACATTTGGAATGGTCAGAGTTCTTGTAAAAGCGTGTATTGCTGATCTTTAGTCCTTCTTAGTTGTTGTTCTCAAGCCTCCAGCTTTTGCTGCAGAATGTCACTTGCAATATACTGCGTTGTCCAAAGTAAAGCTTCTGGTTGAAAAATAATTATTCTGAATAAATTCTGAAGTTACTTTACTTGTAAATTTGTATTAGCCTTGGTTAAAAGTAAATATGACTAGATTATCTAGTTGTCCACGTGGAGAAATGTATTGAAACGGTATTTTATATTGGAGACAGTTGTACTTAGCAGTATAATGGACATGAGCAAACCAATCATTATTTATGAACAGGTGCATTTGAACTTGATCAGAAACATTTTTATAGAAGTGCTTCACTGAAGTGGCTGGTAACTCTTCTGGACAACGTGTTTAATCACTACAAAATATACTGTAGCACTTAGATTTTCACGATCTCCGGTCCTTACAAAAAAAGCATCATGTAGTTTTATATATGAACAAGCATTTACCAAACTTCAAGGAGACAGAATACATAAAGAATTAAAATGTCTATTGTACATCGCTAATAAAATTGTACATTAATAAAATGTCTCTCCAAACTTCTACTGTCTTTTTCTTTGTATGTCACCATTTTGATACATTGCATGTACTCATGGATTAAACCATAATTTAAGATAGCAAGCTAAAAGCTTTTTAGGAGTAAATTTACAGTAGCACATATGTTAAATTTATTTATTGCATTGCATGATTAAAAACCTGTGAACTCTGTTGCTGTGTTGAAAAGCTTGGACAGGTATCATACATACAACATCTTACTAAAGTGGCCACAACTGATCTCTGCACAAACAAGTATGCAGGAAAATCTTGCTTTTTAGGGAAACATTGTTTCTACTAACAAATCCACTATTAACCATAATTTTTTTACAATACTGTTGATTTTGCCATTACATAGAACTTGGATAATGATGCATTTACCACTTAGTTTCCAAGTGATATTAAATTACCATAGCTCATGTTTTGTCTGTATTTTGTAGGGGTTTTTTGTTTGTTTGTTTAAAATGTTATTTTCTTGGCTAATGATAGCCAATAATGAAGACTTCCCATTTTGAAATCCCACCATAGAAAATCATATAATCATGAACTAAGGGCTTAAAAGGTTTATATGAAATGTGGGGAACCTTACAGTCCATCACACATGGTTTTGAGGTAGGTAGGGTGATAAATGAAGAAAGTTTACACTTGCATGGTGTATTTCAGTAGTTTTTTGGCAGCACTTAAAAAAATCAGCAGAAATTAAACTCACTCTGAATTGAAACTGGATTATTTTCAATCCTAGTTGGTCTCTCATGACTGACTACTATGGGCTGTTGATCCAGCATGCTAAATTGGGCTTGTGGGTATGCTTGGAATTGCTTTTATTCAATGGCCTTGAATGGATTTGCAGAGATAAATAGTTTGAATAGATTTTTTAAGCATTGAATAATTTGCAGACTATAATTCATTTCTAGTGTGAGGGTTTGCTTCAAGCCTTATTTTTTTACTTTTTAAATGGAATGATAAAGTTCCAGGTTCATAAGGAGGTAATTTTTTTTTTTTTAACATATCTAACCATACTAGCCTACTTCTTTCTAAATTGGAGGGAGGAACAATAAGACAAAAGTGACTTGATCTTGTGAAAAATGACAAATGGAAGTGGTCTTTTGGTGCAAATGCTGGACTAGAATGGAGGCAAAACCGGCTCCTGCTGTTAGTCCAGGATTTCCTTATACCCTGTTTGAACTGCTAAATGTACTTGAGTAGGGGAGAGGGAGCCAAGGCGAAGTCATTTCTGTCCGAG
This sequence comes from Xenus cinereus, assembly GCA_025774025.1. NCBI lineage: Eukaryota > Metazoa > Chordata > Aves > Charadriiformes > Scolopacidae > Xenus > Xenus cinereus. The sequence goes on along the minus strand of JAOXJK010000001.1, from coordinate 180,997,211 downwards.
AGGAATGTGAAATACCAACGTTCTCAGTAACATACTCACAAGTAACAGACTTGACACAAAGCAGTGTTTTGCCGTTAAGGTAATTCTAAAGCCCATAGTATTCCTTTAAGGAAGGACAAAGAATAGGTGTGGGGTAGGAAGGTGGCTCCATACAATTTCCTGACCAGAGCTTTCAGAACGTACCAAATCACTCTTAATGCTAAAATAACAATCTGTAGAGTGGAAGATAGTTGCTTTTAAGTTATTTCACCAATGCTTATGGCTTTGTAATCCAAATGCTTCCTAACTGGGAAGAATTGAATTTCCCTTTGGAAACAGCAGCGTGTAAGGGGGGAATAGGGTGTCACAGATGGGGTGGGAAGCATGGGAGAAGTGTGAACAGGAACATAAAGGACTGTGATCAGGATGGCACATATAGGTGGCAGGAATGCCCTTTTCCTAAGATTGGAGTCTGGAAATATTATTTCTAGTTGTTCCACTTGATGAAGAAATAGAATTAGTGATTGACTGATTTGTGTTAAGTGTCTTGAAACTAAGTAGGCATTTGGAGATTGCTTTAACTAACAGGGTACTAGAGTGCTATAGGATCTTTTAATTATGTGTATGTTTTAATTGTTCTTCATACTGTTTTGCCTAGATCAAAGTATGTTGCAACCAAGGAACGTTAATCTATTTGGTGTGTAGTTGGTAATTTAAAGGTCCAAAGCTGATAGAGGAATGATCTGAATCTACTTAAAGCCTTATAAACAACCTCCTTACCCATATTGCAGTATTAACAATCAAAGATGTGTAAGAATGGAAACTTACTAAAATTAGTCTATACAACCAAAAGCAAAATTTCTAACAAAGTAAACAAAACATGAAAAATGTGGAAACAACTTCTTCCAGATAAGAGCTGCAAAGGAGCAGGAATTTTAATGGCAGTAAAAGGAGTTTATACTAGATGACTTGCTGCCTTTTGATGTGGTTCTTACTAATGCAGAGTTTTGTAACTGTTATGAGATATTATAAAAGGAAATGCCTTTTTCTAAGAATAGTGTAACCACTACCAACCTTCAGATTCAGAAATCAGCTGTTCATGGGTTCCACAGCTACCTCAAGTGTTAGACTTGTGGCACGTTGTGGCCAACATGCTTGAAGGCAGCTCTGGTGGACATTAAAAGTGAATCTTCTCCCAGAAGTATTCAAAAATATTATCTCATGGATTTTTCTTTATTTTTTTTTTAATGTGTTATCTACTGAACCAGTTTCTAGTTCATGCATTAGACCACTTTCTACTGTGATTCTTCAATGAAATAATTTACCTTCATGGAAAAAACAGACAATAGTATTCTAAGTAGTATTAATATAGATACTTTTGCTGGATGTATTCAGATTTTTATAGAATCGTAGAATGGTTAGAGTTGGAAGGGACCTTAAAGATCATCGAGTTCCAACCCCCCTGCCATGGGCAGGGA
>JAOXJK010000001.1:180950494-180977176 GCA_025774025.1 Xenus cinereus | reverse complement strand
AGTTCCTAAAGGGTGGGTTGAAGGAGGATGGAGCCGGACTCTTTTCAGTGGTTTCCAGTGACAGGACGAGGGGCAACGGGCATAAGCTGGAACATAGGAAGTTCCACTCAAATACGAGGAAGAACTTCTTTACGGTGAGGGTGACAGAGCCCTGGAACAGGCTGCCCAGGGAGGTCGTGGAGTCCCTTTCTCTGGAGATCTTCAAGACCCTCCTGGATGCAGTCCTGAGTGATGTGCTCTGGGCAATCCCGTTTTAGCAGGGGAGTTGGACTAGACGATCTCTAGAGGTCCCTTCCAACTCTGTCAAATCCGTGAATATTCACATTCACTGAAAGGCAGTTGGGAATGATTTTTACATATTTTCTAGGATTTAATTTATAAGAGCTTGGAGATGAGTTCTCTGCAGTGCTTTCTGAAAGCCTGTAAAGACAGGACCGTAAACTGCATTTTGTTGGAGACGTTGGCTGGTGTGCAATGGGCAGAGCAGGGAGCACACAGGAATAGCCCCAGCGCCTCCTTGGAGAGCTAGATCATCGCCCTGCCTCTGCCATAGACGCGGCAAAGGAATGTTTCTCAGTCGAGCAGTTCCCTACTTGCATGCTCCTTGTTTTCTGGATAGCTGCACTGTGACTCAGAGCTGAAGCTTTGGCTGGTGGGAGATGTGGGGTTTTTTGGGCAGTGCACATAAAGTGCTATTTTATACCAACCACTCAAAGATCCGACTTTGGGTCTCCCAACCTGAGGACTTGGGATTTGCGTATGTTCCTCATAATCTTGTCTTGTCTCTTCTCTTCCCATCTGTGAAATGGGAATATGCTCCCTTGACACAAAGGAGTTTCCTGAGAAGAAATCAATGTGATAATGATGGGTCCATACAAACATTTTGGTGGTCAGAGCAAGGCTTAAATACCGAATCATGCATCAAGGGATGAACTCCGAGCAAGAAGAAGAGAACAACATGTTGACTTGCTGCTCATGAGCTACGCACCATCCAGGGTGTGCAGTGAATGAGGTGAGTGTCCTAAGGCAAAAAAATTCTATAATTTCATGTGATAAAATACCAGCACTATACAGGTAAACAGAAGGTGTAAAATGGAGCCTGCACAGGGCTGCCTTTGCTGTGTTATTTGCTACAACTTCCCCAGGACACTGCTGCGTGCTACACAGCTGTTCTGCCTCAGGGAAGCAACAGGCGCTTGAGGAAATAAAATGTATCCTGAAAATTAGTTTCTGGGTTTATTTACTTTGTCTTAACTTCGTCTGTGTTCTTATGGCTACAAACAGACCGGCATGTGACTGTACATGTGTCTCTGATTTTTTTTGATCCATCCACATCTGTAAGTTTTATTCCCTTAAAACTGTTTAGAGGTTTTGGGGGTTTTTTTGTTTACTTTTTTGTTTTTGAAAATACTGTCTATTTCTTCACCTTGATGACTTCTATTACTCTTTCCTTTTCCCAGTCACCATCGTGGCTCAAGGCTAAATCCTACTGAACTGTTTTCTTTGTATTTTACAGGAGGATTCTTGACTCTCCAAATAAGGAGATGAACAGGGAAAAGAGCTGATGGTTTCCATCTGTTGTAAAACTTCTCACTAAAAGTGCTGCTCTATAAAGCTACACTGTGCTACAACTTGCTCTGAAACACTGCTTAAGAGAGGAGGAGGAAATGGACTACTTTTACAGAGTGTCTTTAAAGAAAAGGGAAATAAAAGAGACAGATATTATTGCAGTCAGATGTAAAGATTTGACCCTGATTAAGGATGGGGTGGAAGAGTCCACAAGGTCCTATGCTCCAGCCCTTGAAGACTGCTGTCATTTTGAAATTGTTCCTCTGCAGTACATGCTGACGTAGTTTGACTACTTTAGAAATTACAAGTTTTCTTTCTATTTTTAGGAAATACTTTAAGAAGGAACACTTTAAGAATATGTTTAGTTTTGTTCTAGGAAAGAAATAATGTGGCTTTTAGACATTCTGCTCCATGGGCAAATGGAGGGCTGATGACTGGAGTTCAGTTTGATGTCACCAGCAAACTGGGACATGTCACTACCATTACCTGACACTGGAACCCCAAGTGGCATTCTGGAATCAATATCTTTTCAAAAAGACGCTGAAAAAAGGCATCAGAAAAGAGTCTCCTCATAGGGTGTCCACTTTCCTAGCAACCAGCGAACTCATTGCCACCAGACCAATTTAAGGGCAGACTGGAATGTCCAGGCAACGCACACTTAAAATGGACTTTCCTAACATAAACCTTACAACAATCAGAAAAAGAACAACAAGCAAGGTAGCTAAGAAAATACAAGACCTCAGTCCTTTTCCAGCTTTCTGTCTGTTGCTTGGGGTGAGAAAGCATAGTGGTAGATGCATCCATTGCTACTTCTAAGTATGCATCCAAAAGAGTTTGATAGTCTAAACTAGTATTCCTCAAACTTTTTGCAAGCCTAACATCCTTTTCACTGCAGCTGTCATCTTGAGCTAACTCTTTACATTTTTAGTTGTTGGCAGCAGCTCAGTTCCTCAAAGTGGGATAGGGGAGATACTTACAGAGGTGCACGCTTGTTTCCTGCTCTGGAGCCATACAGCCACTACTGGCAAACAACCATCATAGTTTCCTTTCCTTGGTTTTCTTCTCAAGGTTTTAATGACATAAGGAAAAATAATATTTTAATAACTGACAAGCATAAATTTTGATAACGTCTCAGAATTTTTCTTAAGATTTTTCTAATCTTCCATGATTCCCTTTGAACATCTTTTGTGGAAGCCTTCAGGATTGCAAATCAGTGCTTCACTTTGCACACACAGGGCACCTGCGTTGCTTGGTGGGCCCCTGCCTCCATCTTTCCTGAAACCTGCTCACGCATCCTTCCTGCGTTCTCTGGCATAGCAGAGCATGGTGTATCCATCTCTTATAGCCAAAGCACAGTTTTAGTAAAATAAGAGAAGTCATTCAAAGTTTGATTTTTTTACACTATTCTGGCTGCTCCAAAGGATCTCTGCAGAAATATTTCCAAGAAAAGACTACAGCAATTTTCCTCAGGCCACCTGTGGCATATGTGAGCCAGACCAGCTAGTTCATTTTCAGTTATTTCATTTTGAAAGGTTTCTCATCAGCAGTATTCACAGAGGTGTTCATCCTTCTCAGATTGCCTGAAACCAATTCAGAAGCTACTTTGTTGTTTAAGAATAATTATTTAATTTCTGTCTCAGTTAAAACACATATTTCCTATTCAGTGGATCAAATTTAAACAAGTGTAACAGAGCTTGAAGTAATAGAGCATGAAGCCCACAGTAAAGCCATACCAATTTTGTGGAATCATCTTTTTTGGTTCAGGGATATGTTTTATGTTCAATTAAGGGCATCTGAATTATTTTCTATTTTAAAAGATGGTTCTTACTGAAATACAATTCACTCTTCTTTTCCGGAGGGTCAGATCCCTATGACAAAGCACTTGCCCTTCACAGGGAAACATAGAGATAGGTGTCAGAGTTTGAAGCACCTTCCTTCCTTTGACCCTTTTATGAGTCAGGGGACTTATGCTGCAAGTTGACCTAATCCTTAGAGACATGTTGCAATTGCTGAGAGCTCCAGGTCCTCTCCCTTACCCTGGCTTAATTAAGCTCATCCATTTCCCTCTAGTTCTCCATTTACACGGGAGAAGTGCACTGGCAAGCCCTGTGCCTAGCAAGAGTTGCTGCTCTGAACTGATTTGAGGTGAATTTCCTTCATCCTGTGCCTCACAGCCATGTGAGTTGAGCAGAGGCATCACTCGAAACTATGCACAGGATCATAGATGATGCAGGCTGCAAGGGACTTCAGGAGGTCTTTAGTCCAACCTCCTTCTCAAAGCATTGTCAATATTGTTTTCATATCAGAAATGGTTTAGCTTATTCTTAATCCTTTCCCTCACTGATTATTCTTCTAAAATAATTCCTTGTTACTCTTGAGATTGATTATGTCCTCTGCATAACTGTGGACAAGCAATTGCCCGTCAGCAGCTTTTTCCATTGCACTGATCAGGTTTCCTACCTGTGACCTGTTTGGAAGGGATGACTTTTAAAACAAAATGTTCACACCAGATCTGTAAGAAATGTCTCAACTTGGCCATAAAGAGCTGAGACAGCAGTCATAATTACTTCCTCTTGAAAATTTTGCACTTCTCTACAATAAAACTCCTATCCTCCGAGTTATGAGAGAAAAATTACTGCAGGTTGTGTCAGGTTTCTTATTTGTTTTACTCCCACATGGAGTGTTGGGAGGTGGATGGCAAACGGAGAGATAACTATGTCTTACCAGGCACAGGTATAGTTGGTAACTGTTTTGAGAAAAGGTAGTTGATTTTCTTCCCAAATTGTACATCTGAAGGGAAAGGTTCTTGCAAATCTGATGGGAAGAAGTAGCTTTGATTATATAGTAATGAACAGTTCCCAGTAAAAAAAGCAGTTTTGATGTACTATGTTGTTTCTAGCACGCAATCTATCTCTTATCATAACCCTAAGACATCTATGTAATGAGGTCGTCTTCGAGTATATGACCCTGTCAATTCTGCTAATAACTGACAAAATCCTGCACATGCTTCTGCTATATCTTGGTCAGCAGGGAGCATTCCTGGTTTGATTAACCTAAGAGGTAAGCACTATTATCTCTGGGACTATTGTGCTATAGTTTATAGGGATTTTTCCTAATAGGTAGTAGATAATTTAAAAAAAAAAAAAAGGCATTCTAAGAAAAAGAGAAGAGCTTGCTTTCCTCCTCTTCCCCTTTAGCTTTTTCAGAAAGCACAGTTACATCGCTAACTCTACAGTTCCTTGCACTGAATCATCACCAAGAAACATGTTGCTAAAGGATGTTGCTTTTAGAACAAAAAAGAGACTCCACGTAAGACAATTCCACACTTTTTTGTTCTATCATCTTTAAAAAAGAAAACCTTCCAACGTACAATTCACCCTTTTCTCACCACATCTGCCAAGGTTCAATAATTAAAGTGATTCAAATGAAGATGCTTTATCTTTTTTTCATTCAGAACCAGCTTCATTTCAAGTGCTCACATGCCCCTTCTCATCATTTCTTGTTTAGTTTTCACTGACATTTACCACCTACCATATTAAACCAGAGGACAAATACAGTGATTTTGTGAGTAGGTGGGTAAATCCTCTTTGAAGCTGACTGCAGCTGTTGGTGCTGAATATCACCCTATGAGTTCACCTTCCTGTGCAGAACAGCTCTTCTGAGTTTACATTTAATCAATGTCCTGTCATGCTGGCCAGGTCCTTTCCTCTTCTGGACAGATGACACGTCAAAAAAACACTCTTATTGCAAAGCCATGGCACTTTTTGAAGCACTGGAAATGGCAATCAAGCTGTTTTGGGCAAAGCCATGTGGGTATGAGTTCCCACTGTGATCCCAGGTAGGCACAATATCTCTTGTAACTCTAGTTAAGTATTGCGTCTGCATGCTTGTATGCTACCCTGAGATTTTAGAAAGCAACTCTTCAGGATGTATACATAAATACTAATTAGTCTTTTTTCACATCTGCACTTTGTACTTGTTTTTATGCTAGCAGGTGGCATTGTTTTGCCTCCCAGCCATTTGTCCCAGACATCATAAAGCAGCTCAAATATCCCTTGTTCTGCCATCTTCGACCATTTGAGAACTCTCCTCATTTTCTGCTTGTTGCACAACGGCCTCGCCCCTTCCCACAAGAGCCCTTCACTGGTTTTCTCTGAGGAACGCTGCAGGTCCTTTTACTAGTTCCTAACCTTTTCTGCTTTGGAATATCCCCAGTGCCTCTGCTCACCCATGCATCCTCCCTGACTTACTGCCTGAAGGTCAGGTCACAAGCCCTCCTGTCTTAGGTGCCCCCAAGGAAGTCCCCATGGTCCTTTTGGGGACCCTCCAACAGGATCCAAACGTTCCCTGAGAAACCTCCAGCCTGTCCCTACCTAGTCAGAGCTCAACAATATGTCCTACACATGCATTACTCTCAGTTGTTTTCCTTCATTTAACTGAAGATATGTGCAATGCTATTGAGGTCTTCATTACTGATGCATTGTGGTACGTAGTTGAGAAAATAAGGGTGAAGAATACCAGGAGGGTCTTGCTGTCAGATCAGCTAGTCCTGAAGTCAGAGAGATGAGAGCAGGGCTGAGGGGATGAGGTTGATTTCTTGCGTACCAATCTGGGAAGCCAGAAGGCAAGGGAAAGTGGGGAAAGCCAAAAGCAAGAAGAAATACAGGGAGCCCTGGTTAACTTGCTAGCTAGGGGCAGGCTGGGCTCCTCTGCTCTATCCTAATGTACCCAAACATAATTAACAGTAGAGGTGTGACCTTGTAGCATTATATGCATCAAAGACACATATAATGTCTTTATACAATAAATCCGTGAGATTTATTGCTTGCTTTTCTCTTTGCACAACAGCATATCAACAAAGTTTTATATATATGAAACTCTTCAGGAGGAAACTTCCTGCAAAAGTTAACAATTTGACATGTCTGGAGAAAGAGATGGAACATTTCAGAGCTCATCTGCATTGCTAACAAGTGACCTTCCTTGTTAGCTGGTTTAATAAGACTGACACACAACAAGATTTTATGCAACTTCCCTACTGATAAATGCATAGGAAAAATGTCAGTGGTTGATGTGTTGTGGGATAATGTATTCATCTTCTTCATAATCCTTGAGCTGCCAGTCTTTTTTCACACAGAGCTTGCAAGAACAGACTTGATTAAGTGATCCAAAAGGCTCGAGCCACTATATTAGTTTCTTTTTCATGAACTTTACTGAAGTCCCCCTGCTCAGGAATAAACAAAAATGGTGAAACTGTCTTTTGAAAAGCATGAATGGCTAGGGCCAAACAAGTGATATCAGACTACTTGAATAATAAAAAAAAAAGTATGAAAAGATGCAATTTATCACACACATTGTATCAAGCCTCCTTGGATAGACTCTCTTCAGCTTTCATTGTGAAGAGCTTCATTCTAAAAAGTGACTGTCATTTTTCTACATTTAGGCTCCTTTTTTATTTTTTTTTTCCCTTAGAACAGAACAAACAGAAAGCACATTTATTTTCTATTTAAAGTTTTTGTATGTTGCTGCCAGTGGGAATCTGTTAAAAGTGAACTGAAGACTTCTGTGAAAGTTCAGGTTCAGGACTTCATGACTTACCTCACGTGGATGTCCCCAAAGGATTCCTGGCTCCATTACACAAAGTGCCATGCAAAACTGAAGGAGGGCAAAGTAGTCTTCCTAGTTTACAAAAAAAAACCCAGCTATGAGCACCTCATGAAATAGTCTGGCTTTTGGGTACCTTGTGCACATATTGACTTAGTTGTAATTACATTTCTCTGAACAGATGCCTTCCTCTCCCTTCCCCACAGGTAACTTCTGGATGTATCTCAAGGTAGATAGAGCAACAGAGGCAGGAATAGCCTTTTCAGTCAGGCCGCTTCTGCAGAGACACTCTGACCTCTGTATGCCAAGCAGAGATCATATTAGAGTATTCTTGCAAAGCCCCAAAGGTCAAGCAATATTTTAATTTGAGGACCTCCAGGGGGATATTTCCTCTGCCTGATGTCAGTGCTGGTTAAGACAGATGTGAACAAGTGGACTCCTCTTCCTCTGAAGACCTTTGAGGACACTTGCCTCATGCTCTGGGTGGGGAGCTCTGGCACTTATTTTAGGGGGCTGGTTCAGGCACCTAAGATCTGGATGTGAAATGGATCTCTCCACTGCTTTTGCATTTATAGCCAAGGGCAGTAGGAATGAACCAGCTGAGTCATATCCCAGCAATTTGAACCCTGCTTCTACCTGGCAGGCTGTCTTGTTGCTATTTTGAAGCAGATCAGATTCTCCTGGAAGCATTTATATGGCACCAATCATTATACAATTCTGCAAGCAAAGGCTCACAGAAAGCCCTGTGGTATTTCAAATACTGTGGGGGATTTCGTCTCATGTCAAATATAAAATATACAACTATTTGAACAAGCTGATAGTTTCTCAATCTAATATGTGACTAATTTTTGTAAATTGTGTATTATACAAGTTTGTGCTTTGATTTAATTTCCGTGCCTCATTAAGGATTTCAGACTTCAGTCCTGATAAGAACTGTTTGTTATTCTTTAAAATGATGTAAGAAAATGTTCAGCTCTTGCTGAGGAATTAGGAAAGAAAATAAACCATTTTCCTGTTTTCCTAGTTTGAATAGATATTTAATTAAAGTGACATGCCTTGGGCAAAACCTAATTAATACATCATCTCTCTATAACTAAAATTAATGGAAGGCTTATGACTGCTGAGCTACAGAAGGGACTGAGAAGTTCTTTCCTGTCTTCTTACACATTTTTCATCTGACTATCCATCAGTATTTTCTCATTGGAAGAGGGAAGCTTTTTTTCCGATCATTCAATTTTAATGTGTACTGATGGATAATTCCCTGCTAGCTCCACTGCTCTGCCAACTTTTCCATTTTGATTGTTTCCATTATGACTTGTAGCCTGAGTAGATGCTACGATAAGGCAGTGGAGGTAGCAAAGGCACAGTTCAGTCAATGCATCTTCATATAAGTAATTTTCCTTGTGGAAGGCTCACCTGTGGTTGTGCTGACCAGTGTGTGGGACCTGCTGCCTCGTGCTCTCTTCCAAGGTGGGATAAATTTGCTTTCTGCTGGTGTGGCTTCTTGGGTTAGGGAGTTTCCTGAGGAATACAGGGCATAAAGCTGCTGGGAACTGTGGGATCTCTTGGTGAGTTCATGGACATCGTTGGGAGAGGTGTTATGCCCTCTCCCTGGGATGAGCTTGTAATAAGCTGAGAGGGCAGGGAGAAGTGTACGTCCTTCTGGAAAACACAGCGAGGCAAATGAATAAGGCAAATGAGCATGGGCATCTCTATCTCCCCAATCACAAGCCCTTGTCTCTTCCCTCTGTGGCACTGGAAGCAGTAGCACCTGGTTGGTAATTAAGACTACACCATCAACACTTTGTGTGAGGTAATGCAGTAACTATTAACACTTAGAACCATACAGGACATGGTGATGTTGTGGATGAACCCTTTTTCCTATGGGATAAACCTGATCTAGACTTTCCCTTCCTTGCCTGCCTTCTTGAAGGCAACAGTTTTGAGAGCTTCATCACCAGCATGCCTGTCTCTATCCTCTTCCTGGTCCTCCTAACTCCTGTCCATTGGTACTTTTCATATGACCAGCCTTTCTGCCATTCTTCCTTTGTTTCTGTGTGGAGTGAACTCATCTGTTTACAATGGTGAGAGCACTTTCTTGTCTCAGCTTTGGTGTGACCTACTGCTGTCAGGATGCCTGTGTGTATCAAAACCCACTTATTTATTGAACTGACGTGTTGTCTTCTGCAGCATTACTGATTTGTCCCTCAGATGCTTTGTTTCACCTTCTGCTCCTTGAAGTGGTCTGTAAACTCCTCAGGCTGATGATCTTTTCTGTCTTATTTCATTTTTATAGGCTGCAGAGAAACAGTAGCTGAAGGTATTTACACAAATCCAAGACCTGCCAGATTGAGACTATCCCCACAGAGTGGCCAGATGTTGATGATGGATAGTTGAACTAGATTTGTTGGGTGCTGGAGTTCTGCAAGGATTCTGCATAAATGCATGTCTGTGATGCCATGGCAGGAAGTCTTTGTGTGAGAAGGACTGGGTAGGAAGATGAGAAAAACAGGACATGAATGAGAAAAGTGAAGAAGCTGACTCGTCTTGCAGTATGAAGAGGTCATGCTTGAGGGTGAATGACAGTCAGTGGAGAGGACACCAGCCCCTGTTGCTGGTCATGAGGAGAGCTTCTGGTTTCAACAGGGTGGCAGGAACATGGGGGGAAATCTCAAGAGGCTTGTCCCCAACCTCAGACTTCATGGGATGACAGAAAAAGCCAAATTTCTCTAAACTTCTTTTGATAGTTCCCATGTAGGAGTCTTATTCCTTTTTTATATGAAAAAACCCCCAACCTGTTGTAAATGTCCATTCTGGGATTTCTGGGCATTAGGGGCAATGGCTGTGGAGAAACTTTCCCCACCTCTCAGCACTGCATTCTACACCTCTACCTGTAATTAATATTCCTTCTCCATGTGTGTACTTTATGAAAGAGGGATGTGTACCCCCTGGTGCACATGCTCAGAAATTGCTCCAAAAAGCCTTTTTCACAACAAAGAGGGGTGTTTGGGCCAAGCCTTCCACAGAAAAGAAAGGAGGGGAGAAGAGAGGTAAGTCTGATAATGAAGGAAATTGGAGAGGCATCTGGTGACAGAAATAAATGAGTGTCAGAAAGGAAGGGGGGCAAAAGGAGGGAAAGAAGGAAGAGGAATTTCTTATCAAAACCAGAATCAGAAACAGAATGTAGGTATATAAAAAATATTAAACATAAATACACTGAGGGCTATTGTAGCTTTTCGTATTATTACATTTCCATTTCATGCTGGCAACAATACTTTGTACTCAATTTGTTGGATTGTTTCCAGACAATAGCTCCTAATCTGTCGGCGGAGTTTTTATGAAACCTTGTGCTATTTCTGCCTCTCTAGAGACTGCAGTTCGCTCCAGTGAAGATCTGGATTGTCCTCTAAAGGACCCCATGCCTTTCCATTAGCCTCCTAATTAAGGAGACTTCAGCTAGCTAGAAGGAATTTGCACTGTGGTGATGCTGCTCATTAACGAAGGAAAATAAGGTTGAAATTGGTAAATTCCCTGATCTGGGATTTAGGATGTTTTATAACTGGAATGAAGCATCACTGATGGGTTGCTCTAAAGCATCAGGTTGGGTGTTTCAGGCAGATTTAGTCTTTGGATGCTGTAAACCATGGTTACATTCTTCTCCTGGAACTGGTGTAATTTGCAATTAAATTTAGCTTTGCTGCTCCGTAGGGCAAATGGAGTCCCTTGTGTAATGTGGGAATTTGTAAAGTTTAATATTAGTTTCACATTTCCATCCTGGCTCCCACGACAGTCAAAGCAGGGCACTCTTGCACTCTGGCTTTTGTGGCACACCAACTTGGTTTTTGTTAAAATTTTATATATGTGTAACATTTCTTAGTTCCTGGATCCCAGAATGGGTGTGAAACATTCAGCATATGGAGAAGCAGAATTATTAGCACAGCGAAAGTGAGAGAAAGGTTTGTTACTCTTTGAAGCTTGCAGGATTAGGCAATGGGTAAAGTGAATACTGATCAACTCCAGGGCTGGCTTTCTACAGAAGGCTTCATAAAAACTTCTGCTACAGAAGGCTGTAGACATATGGATGGGGTTGCGGGTGTAGCAATTGTCTTTGCTGCCGCTCTCATCCTTCTTCCAGGATCACAGCTGTGCTATCCTAACCCATCGCAGAGTGCCATGAGGTACTTCACACCTCAGTAATACATAGATATAGCTTCAGAAAGTGTTAATGAAGAGCCTAACTATTTCTTCCTACAGGTGTGACCAGACAGCAAACTATAAATGGTCTCAGAAAAGCCAGCAGCAGTGAGACGGAGAAGAGTTGGTGAGCATAGTGTGAGAAATGTGAGTGGGAGCATGTGGAGAGCCAGAGGATGGAGAGGAGGGAAATGATGCCTTCAGCGTCCCAGGGAGGAGGGATTTCCCTGGCCCTGCAAGCTGCTTGCACAGAGGCAAGGGGGAATTTGGCATCCCACAGACAGAGCTGTACTGCACTGTACTGCAGCGCTGAGCTCCTTGTGGGTATGGCTTTATGGATGTGCCTTCAACACAGCCCCTGGGTTTATTTAGCAGCCTTTGGCAGGAGCAGTAGTTTAGGACACTGAAAAAGACCTTTTTTTTTTTCTTCCAAAGATAATGTTCAAGTTGCATTTTTCAATGTTCATAACTGTATTTCCACTATGGCATCAACCCCCCCCCCAAAAATGATTAGGGGCCTAGAACATCTCTCTTATGAGGAAAGGCTGAGGGACTTGGGTCTTTTTAGTCTGGAAAAGAGAAGGCTGAGGGGGGATCTGATCAATGCCTATAAATACTAAAATGGTGGGTGTCAAGATGATGGGACCAGTCTTTTTTCAGTGGTGTCCACTGACAGAACAAGAGGAAATGGGCACAGACTTGAACACACAAAGTTCCATCTACACATGAGGAGGAACTTCTTTACTGTGAGGGTGGCAGAGCACTGGAACAGGCTGCCCAGGGGGGTTGTGGAGTCTCCGTCTCTGAAGATGTTCAAAACCCGCTTGGACACGTTTCCGTTCAACCTGCTCTAGGTGGACCTGCTTTGGCAGGGGGGTTGGACTAGATGATCTCCAGGGGTCCTTTCCAACACCTTATCATTCTGTGAAACTCTCCTTCTCTCTGACCCACCAGACAGCATGAAAATGTATTTCTTGGTTTGCAACAGTTTGAGCTATGTTCCTCCGGTATACAGCTAGCAATATATAGCATGCCAGGAAGAGGGAAACATGCAGCTACTTTAAAAACAAGATGCTGCCATTCACAACAGACTCTGGCTAGGATACTGTTTTAGGTGTTGCAGCATATACTACTGCTGGAACAGCACTGCTTGTACGGGTAGATGCAGTGTTGAAAAGAGATGCAGCTGGCACATGGCCCCATAGTCCCTTACTGACCAGGGCACCCGAGCCAAGAGGCACAAGTTAACATTACCAAAGCTCATTACACTGTGTCCTCTCCAGTCTGCTTGGGATGGGGCGTAAGGTGCTTCTCAGTGCTGCAGCTGCAAATAAGCCTTTGTGTCGCCATGCGTGGCCATGACCATGGTTATGGTTGGACTAAGGTACCATGACTTCTGCAAGTTGTGAAGTTTTCTGACATACAGGAAAGAGCTAGTGTCCTAGAACTAGTCAGCTCACCCAGCTTTACCTAAGAGTCAGGTATTTGCATTGCCCCCGTTCTCTTGGTTTCCTCCGTAATCCATGGCAGACATCAGCAGTTCCAGAGAGAGGTAATCCCACCTGCCTTGGGATGTGACATGAGGAATTGCTGTCTACATAAATGTAGATGATTGGTGTAGACTGAACACCTGCTTTCCAGGTGGATAAAGATATGGGGAAATGATCTCCCCTGATGTTACCTTTTTGTTTGCAGACTGTGCATTGCTGGACTGACCTTTATAAGTGCCTTGTTCAGTGTTCAGATTTTTTTCTGATTTCCCTGAAAAGATTGCAGACTGTAACAGTTAGCAAAATCTTGCTTCTTTGGAAGCCCTCCTTGGAGGCTTTCTACTTATACCATGTTTTAACTTGCTGAATGGAATACATAAACAAGTTGAGCAGATGTAATAACAAGCGTTGCTTCAGATACATCAGCTGAAATGAATCCGGTTTAATGACTGGGCAAGTTCACACCAGTCACGGTGTGACTTTCTTATCCAACACAAATGCAGCTCTCTGCACAGCTGTATGACCTGGGACTGTCTGGCACTTCAGTGCATCCCCTCAGGGTCTGGGCATGAGGGCTATTGATACCTGGATGAGTGCAGCTGACACTGCAGCTAGGACAACCAACACTGCTGTGGTGCTGTGCTCTCTCCCTACGGGATTCAGCTGTCACTGTGTCTGGGATGACTCTTCCTTGGCAGGCAGGAGGAAAACGGAGCCACTGGCAAATTTTCTCCTCTGAATCCTGCTGACTTCAGTCAGTGTGATGGAAACCTTCCCAGTGTCTTAGTCATTCAGCGTGCTCTGTGATCCCAAGGGGCTGGGACAGGTGATCCCTTAGATTCAAAAGAAAAAGCATGAATTCCCCAGTGAAATTAAACAAATATAGGTGAGCTGGGCTGAGTTTTGGTGATCTTTTTCCCTGCTTCCCAGCCTTGTCTGTGCTGCAGAGGCAGTCATGGTGCTAGGACCGAATTCTGTGAAACCACCTGGTTCCCAGTCCCAGATATCCAGGCACTAGGAATGTATTTCTACAAGCAATCAAAAAAATTAAAATAAAAAAATGGGGCTCTGCCACTTGAAATACACATCCTTATTCAGGACTTCCAACCAGAAAAGGATTTCTCAGGTTTTCATGGAATTGCAGAGGGAAGGACTCCTTTTTGCTCTATGTTGTAGGAAACAAGCCATTTAGCCTTTATATTTTCTGTCAGAGGAATTTGACTTTATCCCTAATATTGAGTCAATAACAAATCTTTGTATTTCATGATCATAGCATAGAAAGAATGCAAAGTTCAGCAGGCTTCAGCCATGTAGGCTTTGAGCTCTACATGGCTGAAGGCTCCAGCAGTTCAGAAGTCCAGCATTCATGCACGGGGTGAAGTAGTCTGACAGACTTCACATAGGAGAAAACCTTTTCCATCCCCGTTTACTCAGTGGTCGCAGGATTATTTTTTTTTGATCATCAAGTTGTGCTCTTCAGTACTCTCAGAGAAACGAGCGCTTGGATAACAGCAGAGGGGTTGCTACACATCCGCACAAAAAAGGAAGCTTTCAAGATCCTTTTGGCGTATGAATCATCCAGTGCCTTTTCTGTTCAGATTGTCACTAGTCACAGTTTAGCAGGTGTACCATGGGCTGTGCTGTGAAGAGGAATGCGCACATTCTTGTATATAATATAATATAATATAATATAAAATATATATAATATAATATAAGCTTCCTTGTGCTTATAGATGTGCAAAGATATCCCCTTCCTCCCCCTCCTTGACTTCCATCTTCTCTGGAAAGTCAGTGATATGAAAGGACAAAAAAACACCTATGAAGGCATGAGGCAAACACAACTGAAGGCACTCCAAGTGGTTTTTAAGGCATTTGGTTTAGATTCCACCCCCATACATTAATAACCAGTGCTGGAGTGCTGGCTCAGCTAGCGCTCTGTTGGGAAATAAAATGTCTGGCATCAGTGCCCTGAAACAGTAGGAAAAAATCTAACTATCCCAAACAAACAGTGCCAGAGGCAGAGTGCTATAACAGCGGAGGCACTCTGTTTATGATGTTATATTATTTCGTAGACACCCTAATCTCATTTATTTGTGGTAGTGGTACCACCCATCAAAAAGGCTTCAGCTTTTTTCCTAACCTTGGGTCTGAGCTACCTGTGGAAGTGACTACTGTATGGTAGGCAAATGGGTATTTTGGCAGCATCTCTGCTACCCCATACTAGATAAATATTCTGGAGGAACAGACCGCAGTCTGGAACATCTCCTCTGCAAACTGATATTTATCGGAATTATTATGCTCTGTACCCACGCACAGCAACCCTGCCACTCGTGTTAAGAGAGACACCGCGTTCAAGGCTGAGCCATAACAGAGTGGGCTGTGTTTCCATGGGCTGAAATGTCTAGAAGAGCCTCTCATTCTGCTTTTGTACTCTTGAGATGATGGAGGAAAGTGATACAAAGCCTTCTTCCTTTCAGACGCAGGCTTGGTACTTGCCGCCGCACAAATACGTACTCCTAGGTTTGCCCAGGAGTGAAGCACTGAATGATTACCCCTCTGAGGTGGTGGTTTCATACCTTTCCAGAGAAACTTGCACCCTGGTGAAGTGCAGTTTTGACAGCACCAGCACACAGCACCAGCACACAGCACCAGCATAACACTTGTCTGGAAGTTACACAACTGGAATTTGTCTGTTTTCACTTGGACCCAAAGCAGGCTCTGATCCCAGGAGCCACATTCCCCACCCAGGGACCTGCATAAGGCTGGAAGCAGCATCGTGGCTGTACACAGTCACCGAGCACGGGGTATGTTCCCATGTTCCTCTCCATGGTTGTTTGCAGCCTGATGCTGGTTTTCATTGCTGACAGTTTACTTTTTTTAATGAAAAACGCCTTTTGCTGATGACCCCTCGTTCCTGAAAGTGTGTCTGTATTTCTGCAGAACTCCTAATAGAGAAATTCTTTCCTGGCTAAGTGTAGTGAATGTCAGTAATTACTTTCTTTCAGCTCACCGCAGTTCTCAGGATTAAGATTAATAAAACACTGACTCTCAGCAAAGACGCTTAAATAAAGGATGGATACTTCGAGTTCAGCCTGCTATATTGATTAGATAGCTCCATTTATTTCCCCCTGTTCAACAAAATAGTTTGAGGCTGTTGCATAGCATAGACAACTAATGGCAGCTGTGCTTGAGATGAAGGGTTTTTGACTCAAATACCATTGAGAATAAATTTAAAGTGTTGTTATTTAGACATCACAGAAGGGAATAAAATCTAGAGTGTAAGTCCTGAAGTAATAGAGACAGATAGCTGCCAGACACGGAGCAAAGGAGGAGGTCTGGCTCTCTAATAAAGTACATCTGACTTGTGTTCAGCCTAGCCCCATGCCACCACAGGCTGGACAGCAGGAGGAAAATGCAGGTGACAGGATTGCTAAACCACCACAGGTGAGAAGCAAATACTGGTGCCAGGGTAAACATGGCAGAACCTCTGACTTGGTGAAAGAAATGGGTTCTGCAAAGCAATTAGGAGCTCATAAGGAGCAAATGAGGAGGACAGGACAGTGGAGAAGATGGCCCAGCAATATACAGTGTTAGAAATAGCACAAGGATCTGACCTCCCATTACATGACACTTTTTTATTGGCACAAACTGAGACTCTTCCTGATTGTTTCTCCTCCTGTATAATTTTCAACAGTAACTGAAAATGTGTTTTCACCACCTGGGCATTTCTATCTCAGGTATTAGGGAGCAGCTGAAGTTGTTCCTCTGCTTCCGTGACCTTTTCTGACTTTCACACTTTTATTTAGAGAAGTTGTCTATTTTCCAAATTTCAGTAGCATCCACATTCAGCAGACATCAAGTGCACACCATGCAAGATTTATGTACACGGTCTCTATTATCTCATGTCATCAACTCACAAGTAAAATGTCTTAGGCGAAAGCGTGCAGGTACAAAGTATGACTTTACTCAGAATTAACTGTTAAAATGTCCCTTGCTCTATGGTGTAGTTCAAAGTGATTGTTAAAAACCTGGTATGAAAAGGTTTGCTAACATTTCTGTAAAAGACCCTCTGTGGACTGTGGGGTAGGTAACATTTTATTCCAAGTTTACTTAACCCCATAAATAGTACAAATTGCTTGCTTCTTCCAAGGGTTCACCTTTGAGCACTTCATTTCATAAACAATCCTAATCTCATGCCATCTTTTTTGCCATCTCCAAAACTGTTTTTCAGGTGTACTAAGACAATAGATTATTCCTTGGGGATTTGCAAGGGAAAAGCAGAAACACCACAGCACAGTATATGCCGTACTAGAATAGTCCACAAAATTCCTCAGGGAGGAGCAGAGGAGTGAAGGAAATGTTTCAACACAACTAGATACCCAGTATTTGATGCTCTCACCCAAAATTTATCATGATTTCTTTTTTGATGTGAACATCTAGATTTGCCTGTAAAGATGTGTGCGGGAAAAGTTTTCAGATGTAAAAGTTCAGGTGGTTTTTTTTCGGCAGTGCCTACTTCCTTATAGGAGAGGATAATTTGGCTTATTCTTCCTATCTCCATTTAAAAATGAGGTTTGAGAAAACAAAGCATACTACACGTGATGCTTTTAGACCTCTCACAGCCCTCTGCCCCCTCCAGAGGTGCAGCGAGAGCTCCTTGTCTTGGCTTAGCCTCAGCCTCTTAGTGCTGGGGAAGTGCAGAGCATGTGGTGCTGCTGGAGAGGACACCCAGAGGAACGAGGGAAAGTTTTTGGTTACCCTGAAGTCGTTCATTACCAGCCACTGAACCACTTCTGCATCACAGAATAATTGTGAGTCTCCTAATCAGAAGAGATCCTGAACTGTGAGGGTTAGGAGCAGGCGTGACAGCTGCATCTCATGCAGTTTGTTCGATGACACAAATGGTGGTGGCTGCTGTCAATCCGCTCTCCCCTCTTCCTTGTACCTGCAGCAGGAAGGCAATTTACCGGCTCAGCCGATATTTTGACAGAGTCACAGGATAAAAAAGAAGCAGAATTGCCCTTGAAACTCTTTGCTCTTGAAATCCTGGGTGCTTCTGCAAGCATTTGAAGTCAAGGGCAAAGTTGAAGGCAGGGAGGGGGGAGGGACCGATGAAATTTCCCTTTCTCAGTGTCGTGTCACACCGCGGCATTTTTAGTTTAAGCAAGAGATTAAAAGAACTCAGGCACATTAGGAAAGAAACAGCATGCACAAAAGACTTTTGAAAAGCTGCCAGTCCACTATTTTGTGGGTCCACTGAGCTCCTGGTCACAGAAGTGGGAAACGTCCCAAGGGGAAAGGGCTCAATGCAGAAGCCGTCAGGTGCATGCTCTCGCTAACACGTGTGGCCCACCAGCTTTCTGTCTGCCTTCCAGCTTCTGCTGGAGCTCTTTCTAGCTGAGTGACAGATGATGTCTGAGAGGAGGAGGACGAGCTGTGTCACATTTCTCTCAGTGCTGCCTGCACACATAACTAAACGCCTCTCTCTTCGCCAGATGACAGTTGTGCCAAAGCGTGCGGGGCATTGCACTGTCTGAAGATTTAGAGCAGGGCTAAAAGTGGAGAGACAGAGAAGATGAAGAAGATGAAGGAATAGTACTACTTTAACAGGAGAATGTGGGCCTGGGAATTGAGTGCAAATCACCAGCTGTCAGGATGGTGCTTTCTACTGTAACCCATGCATCCCAGCAAAGAGCTATTGAAAACGGCTGTGAGCAGACACAGGGGACACATAGCATGTTGTGTAACCCATCTCATTAAATGCTGCAGCATCTGTATTGTTATATTATTGTGAAAAATTTGAGAGGAAAGTGCTTTGCCTCCTTGGAAAGTTTATGTCTGAGCTTGGTCTTTAATTTTTCCTGAAGACAAAAGAGCACGGCTGGAAAGCACCATGGATGTGCTTAACAATGTATAACAAAAAGAATTTAAACCAGAGGCTAACCGGGTTGGGAAAGATTTCATAACAGTCCCACTTTGGACTTCTTGAGACTGGTCTGGCACAAATAGTTGCACGTTGCTGCAGTTCAACGTTGTCTTTGTCCCAGCTCTTCATAGTGCAGACCTGCTTAGAATAAGCACCTCTTTTGAGCTATCTGATCCACCAAAAAGGAATGTTTGAAATACAGGTGCAATCCTGTCACTGGCTCCAGCAAGACCAGCACTAACCTAAAGCTCTGATGTGGCCAGTCCATAAGCAGGGTACAGACATTTGCTCCCCAGCTTTGTACAGTGTCCCCCCACTCATCCATCCTTATTGTATTACTGAGGAAGTACTTGTTCTAGTTTGGATTTCAGCAGTGCCGTTGAACCGTTTTCTTGTGCTCCAAAGTATAGATGCCTTGACTATAATGATCAAAGCAGAAATTAACAAGAATTTGAAGGTCTCTTGTTCACATTAGCCTGTACTCCTTGCTTGTTATCGCTGTTCGCAATTTCATCAGTTGACATCGGTCATCATGTCTCTGCTGTTATTCCTAAGTTTGAAGCTCCTCACTCACTATGTTGGCCAGCCAGCTGGCAAAGATGCTTTTGCCCCAGTTAGTCAGGTGAATCCCATCTTTTTTCAGCAGTCCTCAATCCTTAAGAGATGAGAGTTTCCCATTGTTGTCTCTTGCTGTTTCCTCCTGGTGCTTTTGTGGGGCTCAGGCCCAGATGGCTCAAGTGCTTCAGTGGACATAGCTCCCAGTAGACTCCTCTGCTGTCAGAACACTGAACCTATTCTGCAGTACCTGATCTACAGGTGGAGCAGAAGCTGCCTCAGTGACGGTTGTTATGAGCTTCCAGTCTTTGCCATCCTGTGAGTCTCCAGTTTCCAACCCAACCGGCACAGACTATGCCTGTGCTGCTCCATTAATGGGAGTTTGTGCTCTTGTATAATCAGGCTCTTGTAAAAGATGCAGTCAGTCCCTTTCTTATCTTCTCTGATTCTGTGCAGGCTGTTGAATTCTTCTTGCCTTGTCATCTGTTACCTGTGGTGACACAGACCTTCCATCAGCACAGCTCCTGCAGGCGAGGAACCCATCACTCTTGGCCGCAGTTGCAGTGTGAGGTCTCTGAAGTCATCCTCCCCTGGCAGCAGGCACCCTCAGGTTCCTCTGAGGGTTCCTGGGAATCTCCTGATAATCCCAGAAGTTCCTAGAAGATCTCAATGCTGAGACCAGAGAGTGCTACACAAACCGCTGTATCTGTTGACCTTGTGTGCCACATAAAATGTCTCTAATACTACTTTGTAACCAGAATGTTGATCCAACCAAAATACCTCACAGAAATTTATGGCACTAATTCTGCTGCAACAATCAAACTTTTAATCTCAGGTAAAATACTATCAGTTTATTCAAAGGCATCTTTTTTTAAAACTCATGTTGATTAGTAATATATTTTCTTCATTTTCCCCTGTATTATTTGAATTTATTACCAGCTTTTCCCTCTGCTATTTTGATCAAGACCAAAGGCTGTCTGAAAATCCTAGACTGTCTGATTTTCTCTTTTAGATTCCCTGGCACAGAACAAAAACATCTATTAACCATCTCTGCCTTTTCTGCATTATTATTGACAGTGTTGCCACTTCATCTATCAATTTGTCAACAATACTACTGGGGCTTTTAAAATTCCAAATATTTCACTCTTCCCTTCCATTGACAGTATCGTGGAGCAGGTCACATTTATGCCCACGAAGACGCAAACCCAATTTCTCAAAATTATGATCCATAACATTAGTGTTCAAACTTTCAACTTTTCTTTAATACCTTGTGTTTTCATGAATGGTTTCAGCATCTTGACTTTGTTCTTGGTAAGTGTTTTTTGGATCCACTCTTCCTGCTGTTTGTAAAAATTCAGTGTCTACAGGATGACTCCAGCCAGCTTGCCCTGCAGGAGACCCTTTTGACAAAAGAGGCTCAGAGTGGGTGGGTAACCCTGTAGCTTGTGCATCATTACCTGTTCTGCAAATCATTGCATTCAGGGCTGCACACTAAAGGCAGAGTTCAAACAGATAGATAGAGCGGCAGAATAATTCAAGTTGGAAGGCACCTTAGGAGGGATCTAGTCCAACCTCCTGCTCAAAGGCGGGCTAGCTTCAAAGCTAGATCAGAAACAAAATGCTAGTTACGTTAAAAATAACACATTGCAGGTTTCAGTCAGACAGCAATGAATGTAATTCTTAGTGGAGGCTGTGTTTATAAATTTTCAAGGAAAAAAAGGAGGAGGAAGCACTTTAGAAAATAACTGCTGCATTTGTCTCTTCATTTGAATTTATCTTCCTAAGCCTGGAAAAGTATGTGACCCTACCTTACCTAGGGATCTGGATGGAGCCTGGGCTTTAAGAATGGGAAGATGAGGATAAACCAGATGAACAGCCTGAAAGGCGGGATAGTTGACTTGTTTCTTCATAGACAGGGGGAAAGAAAACAATGGAAAAGGACCTGGAGGAAGGGTATTAAAAAACCCAGCTGAATGCAATGACATAATATCAGCCATAGGTGAGGAGAGCTGCCTCCTCCTCTCTTCAAAGAAAGGGTTCAGCAGAAGTCTTAAGCGACCTTGCAGAGGCGGAAAGCAAAGGTAATAACACAACCCATTTTTTTTTTCTTTATGTGTGGGTAGGATGTACATGTCTTATAAAGTCCTTGATAGTTTTCCTCTATGATAGGCTCCTTCTTCAAAGTATGCTCTGAGTGAAGCACCCTCTTAAGGAGAAGAGTGATTCAGCCCTCAGTTAGCAGATAAAGTGCTGTAATGATTTATAACTTGATAATTTGATATAAAAAACAGTCAAGTGTGATTGCAAGCGGCATAGGGTAGCCAACAGGGCTGACTTTAACAAACTCATCAGTATGTGAAGGGAACTGGTGGTTTTATTGCTGCCATACAGACCACAACACGGAGAGTCATGAGTATGAGGGGCTTTGCCTGAGCTCAGATCACAGATGATGTGAGAGGCAAAACAGTTCTCACTAGTTTCTGGAAAACTGCAGCTTCTAATAAAGGACTGAAAAAATGTAATCTGGACAAAAAGAGGCCAAATTCACAGGCTTTTAGTTTTGAACTCTATTTTTGTTTTTGTTTTTATTTTTATTTTTACTGCTCTGAATGTTAAACATATGTTAACTTTATTAATTAATGTTTAACAAAGTATTAGTCATCCTTTTTATAAGATAACACTTCAAGCTACAATAAAATGCAGCATCTCTTCATCCTACTGAAATATATACATTTCTATTTCAATATATGTATATTTTATATGTATACAAATAACTTTAAAAAATATATCCTATTTTTAAAAGATAGTTAGAAAAATATACATCAGCATTTTCTACACCTTTAGTGGGAGGGCCCTGGTTCCTAAACGCACATCCAGCAGCCACTTCCACACTCCTTGTCCAAGTAAACTAGTTGCCAGCCTTTGGAGATGAGTTTGTGCTTCACAATTAATCAGTTCACTGCCAGAGGCCAGATTATCTATCACTGTGAAGGCAGCAGTGGAAAATATGGCTGTGGCAAGACTTTAGGGGTGGGTTAAACTTCAAGTACCTTCCTGAACAGTATTGAATTCAGCTCCTGGCTAGTTACATGGGCTGAATCAAAACTTCAGCATGTGCTTAAGTGCTTTCTGGAACTGAAGCCTCCAGCAGCCTCAATGCGAAGTTAGGAGAGATCATTCTAGGTCCCTTAATATATACACATATTTTTCAAAAGCTCTGTGTATTTATATCTAGCATATGTCATTGTATATACATCATTATAGGCGGCCTTCCCAAAATGGAGTTTGGAGGTGCCCAAGTCGCTGGATGGGAACACACCTGGATCTCAAAACTCCAGCTGTGACTGATTCAATCTAAATACCAACTATTTCCTGGTCTTTTAAATTTACGTAATTATTTTCTATTTAAAAAAGGGTTATGTTTTATTGTAAATTTAGGATAGTTAAATGAGACAGTAAGCAATTACTATGAGTTTATTATATCTTCTAAAGAACAAAAGTATATGCTTTTTCTTTATATGCTACAGAAAGACAATTAAAGCAGAATATTTTCTCTTCCCTTGCTCTCCTAGATTTTAATTACCACAAAAACCTGATTACTTGAACACAAACAGGTATACCACAATAAAGGATGTTAAAGGAAAAGCAAACAGTTGGAGCAGTGTGAGTTGTAAATGCATTTGCCTTTCACTTTGCTGACGGGCACTGGACCTAAATTTTAGCAAGAGTCTGGTCATTTTCTGAACAATTTGTAGCAGTTCCCAGCTGCTGCTCCACTTTGGGTAATGGAGCAGTTTTACGTGCAGCTGTCTGGGTGAATTGTTTTAATGTCTTATTGGAATTACTATCCTTCTTTCACTTCACTGAACCAAGGGATATAATTACATCCTTTATAACTAGCTGTGTGGCAAGTGAAAATTACAGTAAACATTGGAATATTTTAAGTGATGTTGTCAAGAGTCAGGCCAATTCCAGGTCCTTTCTCTACCCTTAGTACCCAGGAGACGTTGTAACTTGGTCCAAGACAAACAAGAAAGTTGACAAGGGTGCTGACTGCTATTTTTGACGTGATTTCAGACAGAGCATCTCCAGGTGAAACCATTTCCAAAGTAGGTCACTCTTCCAGCTATAAATACACAGACAGCATTCACTGAACTACAACACACCAAGAACCACCCAGCATTAATATTCTATATCATAACTCCAGCTTAAACTCCCAGAGCCTGGTCAGCTTGATGAAGATTATTTCCCAGCCCACTTCTTTTTGCTATGAATTTTAAAATGCCACTAAAGTAAAAAGTTTGCCTTTCATAGGTTTTGTAATTGCGAGTGTTGTTCCTACTCTGTAGTGGGTCTGTGTGTTGCAACTACTAATCAAATCCTATTGTGTACCAGAAAGTTGTCAACCGCATTTGAAATTTGCACACCTCAAGGGTTTTTTCACATTTCTTTGTCTTAAATGTCTAATTACTTTAATGAGGGAAGTGTTCAGAGGGGTGCTAATGCAGTAAAGCAATTTTCTATCTCTGTAATTTCCCCAGCCTGCTTTTTGGCAACGTATGTTGTTTCAAGTGCCTTGCAAGATAAACAACTTTTCATAGTAAAATAGTGCTAGGTACTATTAGAGGGGTTTTGAGCTGGGAATGCAAGATCTTCTATGAATAGTTACAACTGTTCTATGAATGGTTACGATAAAAGGCCTCCTTCCCTACATACTCTTGTTACTGATTAAATAAAATTGCACTGTTGCCGACAGAGTCTCCATGCTTTATGGATTTATTTTGACCCAGCTAAGCCATGTTTGCTTTTCCTATTTAATCGTAAATATTGGTTTTAATCGCTTCCTGTCATTTCTTGATTGAAAAGGCTGATATTAATAACTCCACATGGTAGAGAATTACAGATGCCCATTAATTACACCATGATTATCTCTATCTGCCCTTTCTCTTTGTCAAAAACAAGCAAGACTTTGTGTGTCCACACCTGGGTGCAGGCAGTGTTGCTAGGCTACTGCTGTGCCCGTTGGCACACGTGGGCAGCATCATTCAGCTGTGAGGATTAACAGTACCTGAGGATCAGCAGTGGCCATCTCCTTCATGTATGTGGCTGAGATGACATAAAACCTGGGGCTCAGAATGACATAAAAGGGATGGAAGGGTAAGAATAGTAAAAGGCAAAATTAGGTACCACTGCTATCAAAGAAGTAGGCTCTGTGCATTGCTCTGTCATATGCCCTCAAAGACAAAGTGCTTAGACTACAATAATCTTGCACAATCTTGTTAGTGAATAGTCCCCCTTCCCAGCACTAGGACAAGCTGACCAAACAGTAGGTGAAAGACCTTGCCTCTTCACCCCATCACTGAGCCTCTCAAACAAAAGCCACTGAAGATCTTAGACACCCCAAGTGGGACTTGGGCAACATTTTCGTTCCTGATCCGAACCCACGTGCCCAGACTACAGCACCCCTTTGCTGATGGTGTCTGTGGGTACTGCCGAGGCTCTCTGGTAGCCCTTGGGCCCATGGGATGGGGAACATGTGTGGTACTGGCTGGTGTCCATGCCAGCCACCACCTGGCATGGAACTGCTCATCCACTGTGGGAAATGCAGAGAAATCTTCCTGCCCAGCTAAGCGGCCCCAGTCTCTGTCCTGGAGCTGAAAGTGCAATAAACACTCCCCAAAACCACTGCAGACCTTGCACAGAGCTACTGTAGCCGAGTACATCGTTTAAATAGTACCTCACAGCTGGAAAGCTTGTGTTGGTGGCTTGTAGCCCCACATGGTTTTGGGGCAGTGTTG
Source organism: Xenus cinereus (assembly GCA_025774025.1). NCBI lineage: Eukaryota > Metazoa > Chordata > Aves > Charadriiformes > Scolopacidae > Xenus > Xenus cinereus. The sequence continues at coordinate 180,952,043 of JAOXJK010000001.1, read as the reverse complement.
TTACCAGTTAGAGTGAAGGGTGAGCTAAGCTTGGAGCAACCTAATGTGGCCCTTCTGAAACAAGAGCAGAATGACTGCTATTGACTGTACTGTATATGGTCCTAATTGAGCAGATTTCAAGCCACCAAAATCAACTTGCAGAATGTGTGGTGTTGGCTGACAGAGCACGTTTGAGAATACAAACTAATTAACCTAGTACTAACCCGGGCACAGTCATCTGAATGCAACTTTTCTTTAATTGTTGAGAGGTCTCATTAGCAAGTTTAAATCCTCAAGGAAGGCATCTCAGACACTTTCGTGTGTCTTAGGCACAGATAATGACAACTAAAGATCGCAGCAGCGGCAAGTAATTTCATTGCAAAGGACAGAGAATCCTCTCTATTTAATGTGCTTTTAATCTGGTATACAGGAGGATAGAGACACATCCACAGCTGTCCTAGGCTCGGTCCCCAGGCACAGGATCTCACCAGCCTGCTTGCGAGCATCTTGGCGCCTTGGGTACCTGGGATCCTTCTACTCCAGAGCCATGTGCACATTCAGCTGCTTTTTGTGGCAAGGGTTCACAGATTTTTGTCCACAGTTTACAGTGCTGCCAGTTCCTTGAAGTTTATTGGGGTTGCAGTTCCTTCCCAACCTGCCACACTTCTTGCCTTCTCTTTCCACACATGCATTCCTCAACTTTTTTTTGTCCCCTAAATTACACAGAAGGAGCTCCTTTTCCTGTTGCTAATTTCTGGTGGATGTTCAGCAGTTGATCACACATACTAAAGTGTTGCTGACAGCTGTGACAGGATGGTTGCCTGCTAGAAAAAGACTTGAACTTTCTTCCACCTTGTCCCAAACATGGAAGCAGAGTTATCAGCCTCAAGTACTCATTTCCAAAGCTGTCCTTTATTCTTCTACAATAGATGGGGTGGCTTAAACTAGTGAGGTGAGAATGCCAATGCTCCAGCAGGTAAGGACCTCATTAGAGATCCAGCTTGAAGCACAGCTACTTGGGATTAGGTGCATCTTCCTTTTTTTAGTGCTAAGGGGAATAAAGGCACCCTGCTCTGAGCACGTAACTTCAGCTGATGATTTGCACCTGGTCACCTAGCACTGTTTTGCATACATCTGAGTGGTCCTAAAATGCTCGTCATCCAACTGCTCTTATCAACCCCCTTCCAAAAAACCTTCTAATATTCCTAAGAGCCAACACCATTAGTTTCTCAGATCAGAAGGAAATTATCCGCATTCGCTTTGTCATCTTCCCAAAATCCTTGCTGGTCTGAGACTAACATCTATTTCCATGCGCCTGACTGAGATACATGAGGCACTTTATAACCAATGAAGGTTCTTCCCTGTGTGTCCAAAATACAGATGCATCAAGACAACTGACTCTGAAGAGAAGGTTTGGTCCTTTTGGTATATAATCACAGAATCACAGAATCTCTGTGGTTGGAAGGGACCTCTGAGATCATCGAGTCCAACCACATAAAAAAAAAAACAACAAAAAACCCCCCCCAAAAACCCACACCCACCAAAACCCCCAAACAAACAAACAAAAACC
>JAOXJK010000001.1:180895973-180950394 GCA_025774025.1 Xenus cinereus | reverse complement strand
CACCCCACCACAAACCAATAATCTTGGGCACTAGAGCATGCCCTGAAGAGCCATGTCTACACGTTTCTTAAATACCTTAATCAGCCAAGATAGATACTCAGGAAAACCACAGCAGAAACAGGAAAAAATCCTTTTATTCCCTTTTCTGTCTACAATGAAATTCCCTTTTCTGTCTACAATGAAAATGTGTTTTAAAAAATGTACCAGACAATACAACAGCACAGCTTGCATGTGTAGGTTAAAAATACTTCACCTACATCTGAAAATCCTTTGAAGTGGGAGACTTAAAGAGAGAAAACATGTTTTGAATATTTGATTAACTACCTAGGTTACTTCATTACCCTTTAGACATGATATTTCAGCTTCATTGATCATTTTGGAAAGGGATCTGAGGATAAAACCCTAGGATCTGCCATTGTAACAACATAATTTTTTTTTCTGCTGCAAAAGATGGATTTGTCAGTGAAAGAGAAGACACTGCTGTGATTAAGCTGGTAAGCTATGGCTTAAGACCTTGGACTCTATTTCAGTTCTGCTGGAGGCTTTATTTATGTCATCGGGAACATCACCAAATTTTTGGGTCCCTGTCCTCTATTCATACATGAGATGTCCCTTCACTGTTGCTCTGTCTGCTTCATCTATCTGAATTTTCCCTGATGTTTGTACTTCTGTATGTTTCACAGGGGTGTCTCCTCTCAGCAGGGACTTTTAAATATCCCTATTTAGAGATTGTATTTCTTTCTACAATAAAACAGAAGCAAGCCATGAACAATCTGGGAAGGGTAGTTACAAAGCTGAAGTATGTATTCTACTCAAGGGACTGGGCAAAAGCAGACTATATATCATAAGAACTTCTCTGTTTCTGTTATCTATCTGCCTCTGTCTCAGATTTACATCCCTGTGAGTAATTTCTTACTCCTAAAAAGTACCTGATTGATAAGAAAATAAATGAATTTGCATGCTTGCCTGCACATGCCTTTTGGAAGGGAGTTTCAGGAATCGCTCCATTTCTGAGTGCATGCTCCCCAGTAGGAATAATCCTGGCTACATTAGGGAAAAACATATAAAGTTTTACCTCAAAATTGCCCTGTTCTCTCTGAGATTTCATGAGCAAAACCTGTGACTGTGTCTGCTGTAAGATAACTTGTGGCAGCCTTAAACTAGCCAGCTCACATCCCAGTGTCTGTGGCACAGGGCTCAGGGGGACTCCAAAAAAACCATGGGGGAGAATCCAGCTGCCCCAAGCACCCAGCTCCTGGATGCTATGCTGTTGTTTGAACCTGCTCTAGCTGATTTCAAAACAAGGTGTCTGCTTTTGGAAGCTTTTATTTCATCCTGCAGAAATACCCAAATCCTGCTGTAAAATGCGTCACCGCCGGCTGCAAGGAGGCTTTGTGGTTTTACTGTTGAGCAGTGCTCTGAGTGTAGCTCCCCCTCTGTGTCTATAAAATATACCACATACAGCCAAACATCCTAAGGATCTTGGTAAATTCCATATGTACAACTTTCTTTGTATTTAAAAAAAAGTCTAAGATGGAGACCCATCCTCACTGGACCCTTTATACCAGCCCCGAAGGGCGCTGCTCTTTGAGCAAGAATCTGTCCAAAAAGCTTGGTAGCTTGTCCTTGGTTGCTTTAAGAGCAGCTGATAAATAGCTAAATAAAAGGTTGGAGTGTAAAGCACAGGACTGAATGTGTTTATTTGGTTTTCATGAGTACTAACTCTGTGGATTTCCACTATCCTCTGGCTGAGGAAGGAACTAACGATGATCAGTACAGGACTGAGAGTCTCTTCACAACAGGCTACCAGTAAACTCAGCTCATAATTTATTATACAGCTGGAAGAAAAAGATTGTATTCCTTAAGTGTTTTTTATTTTTTTCCCCTGCAGTCGGCATAGGCGAAAGAACAAGCACTCAGATTTATTGCACATGTAAAAAATACCAAAAAAACCAAACCCCTAAAAAAATTTTCAAATATAAACTGAAGTAAAGCTGGTGTAGATTTCAAACCATGATAAAATATTCCTGCTAACATGAGATATTGCTAAGGCCCATTTTGCTTCAATTCAGAATTATGCATCGAAATAAATATTGCATTAAGCGCAAGGGCTCATTGTGCAGGATTGGCAGAATTGTCTGTCTGAACCACAACATTGCCTGGAGCATTTCTAGACATATCTGTTGTGAAGGGAATGTCTTTTTGGGTGGAGCACTCGCATCTCCAAAGTATTCATTTCTTCCAAATTACTTTAAGATGGTTATATGATTACCGATAGTGGTATTTTCTGCATTTCCTTTTCTTAAGACCTGCAGTCCAAACACTTCTGCAACCATATACTGCACTGACTTAAAAAGTCAGACATTGGCTTGAATAAAATCCAAAATGCACACAAAGAATAAATTCTACCTTAGAGCCAGATTTTTTACAAATAGTTGGGGAAGTCTTCCTGTGAGCAGGTAGTGGGGGACAGCATGTTGTTCCCATCTCTACAGAGCACTAAGTGAGCAAATCCTCCATGGACCTGCTCCATCCTGGATTGCTGCTTGTTTGGGTTTTCATACCTATCTAAAGACCTTTCCTGCTTGGCTGATTAGCTGATTAACTGAATGACCACTTTCCTCTCTCGGTTTGCAGGAATAAGCTGTATTTCCCTTTAAAGATGAGTTCTGGATAAATTGATGCTTTAGATCCAGCAGAGAGGATAATCTGATGTGAAGTGATTAACTCTTCAAGCGAATTGCACAGTTAGTTCCATTAGAAAACTCTCTTTGCAGTTCACTCCTCTTAACTGCTCCTGCTTACACGACACACTTGTAAAGCTGCGGGTTTAGATTAGTGGATTTATCTTAGTTTATGACCGTGCCACTGTGAATTATGTTAGTGGTAATGCAGTCTTACGTTTCTTAGTTTTCCTATGCGACGGCCATTATCCTGCATCTGTTCTTCCTGCTTCATGTTTTTCTCCCCTGTTTGTATCTCATTTTTGGGGTATATGCCAGCATAATGACATGCCATTGAAATCAGAGCCAGGACTCGTTAGCTCTAGTAATTACCACCTTCCTCTGCCCTGGAGGCTTAGAGCATCACTCCTCTTCCTACTCTCAGCCAAGCCTTTCATTAGTAGGGCCATCCACAGCATTACCAAACTCACTTGGAGCAATGGGATGCTGCTATGTCCACCTAGAGTGTAGGGATGCTCTTCTTCTCTCAGTCAGGGGACTTGTCCAACCACTGAATCACTGACATATGGCCAATGCAAGCTGCCAATATACATTTGAAAACCTCCCTCATTCTGATTACTTATGACTTCTTTCCACATGCAATTAGAAAACATTTTCTCTCCAATACCACTCAGATTCCTGCTGTTTGCTTATCTTTCTCCCAGTTTTCTCTACTCTTTTCCCCATGGTAACCTTCTATTGCCTCCTTCATTCTCCCTGCTTTCTGGGTACACCTCCTTGCACTGAAACATAATTGTGCTTGATTTGCCTCACGTCTGAAAGGATCACATTTGGAAGGATCAAAAATAAAATGAACAAGAAAGATACAGGACTGCTTAGAAGATCCAATGTCCCAGAGACTTCCTGCTTGTGCCATCATTTAAATTTTGATTAAAATGAAGGCTGGGGAGGAAGACCTGGAGACCCTGTTTCTTGTAATGTTGTGGATTTACTGAAACTCATTGCAGGAGAGTGATGTCCTGTTATTATCTATGCTTTGCTTGTGCTGCTAAGTATCTGTTTTCTTTTGATGGAAGTTTACCTAAACTTCTGTTGAAGGTCATTTTTACCACTCAATTATAACAAAAGAATGACAGTTGGGTTTATTTTCTTGTTGAAACATGACATAACTAAGATTATCTCTAGCATTAGCAACAGATGACTACTTCTCCCTTCTCTTTAAAACCAGGGGAGGATGGGCAGGCTGCTATTTTTGGACACTGAAGACTTTCCATTCCCTTTGGGTTGCTGAGGTTAAATGTCAGAGTTTGTTTTTGGTTTCTGACTGTTGTGTATCATTGCTCTTCTCCCACCACTGCTAGCTTTTCTCCTGATAGACATTACTCTCTCTTTGGGCATCAGAGAAGCACAGAGTATGATGAAGAAATAGAAATGAATGCTTTGCTTTGTGGACCAAAATAGCCAGAGATCATACTTCGTGGGGAAGAAGGCATAAAAGCAGTTGTGCAAGATTTAGTCATGGTAGAAAGATGTGGTCTATCTCCACCCAAGCCAAAGCTAGAAGAATACAGAGTCTGAGCTTTGCAGACCTGTCCCTACTCTTACCTTGTTCTCGTTTCCTGAAACCTCAGTGAGCAATGCAAATAACTTTGCTACAATCTGTGGATGATGTAATGTTTCAAGACCCAACCTGATTTTCTTCACTGACAGAAGTGTTGCCCGATACAGAATGTCATTGTGCTGGATCAAGGGCAAGGCCTTCTAGGGCTGATTAGCACTGCAAAACATCTTCTGATGTTTTCTGTTAGGAAAGTGACATCCAAAGTCTTATGCCATTAACTAGAAGATAAAATGGACCTAAATTACCTTTTTCTGAGACAATTAGATGCAGTTATAGCATTTACAAGTATTTCTGTCATACAAGCAGATGCATTTACATAAAAATAAAGCAATTTTTCAAAGATAAAGGCATCATTGTCAGGTAGAAGTCCAAGAGGGGAGTTTGCTTATGGCAAAACGTGTGCCATTCACTGGGCTAGCCCTGCTTGGCAGTATTCTTGGAGAGCAGATGTCAGATCATGAAGGGCAACAAATTGGCTTGTTCCCACTGATGCCAATGGATCTGTGGATTTGGGTTTTTTTTTCCCCTTTTTTTTTTTCTACCCTGCACTGGCCACGAGTCTAAATCTTCTTTATTACACAAGGTTTTCCAGAAGCAGAATTCGATAATTTTTGCCCCCAGACAGTAAGAGGCATTTTAAACCTTAGAGTGGATGCTGCCTGTAAATCTAGCTAAGCTCTAAGAGAAGGTGCTTTGAGGAAGGGTGCTTCCCTTTGCCTCCCTTCCTTGGGCCACTCACTCCACCATAATGGGGTGCAATTTTCCGTCAACTGTGCCTATGAGCATTGGCCACAACTGTCACATGCTTTGTGGAGTATGAGTTTTAGAAGTTAAAATAATATTTAAGATGGCATAAGAAATGCAGAATCTGAATTGTTTTCTTGAAGCTCTCTGGATCTTGGAGGAGCAGCTTGTTTTCACATGCTGAAAGGGAGGTGGTGGTTTCAGATCTGGCACCTTCAAAAATACACTGGAGTAGGTTAATCTGGAGCTAACCTGTACATGAGTCTACTAGTGTTGGTGGAATTACCCTAGAGACACATCTGATCTGCCATGACTGTCATCCGGTAAGATATGTAGTCGTATGCCTATCTGTGAGCCAATAAATAACTTCATTCAGGTTGCTTCTTTGAAGCTGATAAGGGCTATTCATATCTTCAGATTAGGCATGCACATTTGAATATCTTGCTTAACCAAAGTCCACAATTCCTTATATTGGCCAAGATCTAGGTGAAAGAGTTTTATTAACAATGAAATCGAAATTACATATTTCAAGTTCCTTTCATTATCTCACCAGGGAGCATTTGTATCATTAATTAATGAAATGATTATCTCAAATCAGCTTTAAAAGTGCTTGAGAATTTTGCAAGTACCACAGTATAAGTGTAACTAACAGAAGGAAGATATCAACTTTGTTAGTATAGCTAAACCTTCAGAATTTATACATTAGATCATAGGGAATTTAATTTAACACTCTCTAAAGAGTTTCATGGATCTTTTTCTGCAAGATATTTTTTCATATCAGTCTATTTTAGAGCTGTGGTTTTGCATTTCTATTCTAGTTAGTTCTTTTTTATCCTTAAAGGCACACTGTATTTTTAAATTTCTGAATCTTCCCCACGCTTTCACTTCCAAAACTAGTAAAAACATCTTTTGGAGAAGTATGTTATTTATTTTGTATTTGTCAGAATGAGTTAATAATGCATCACGGTGTTATGACTAATGCCTGCAGGTTTGTCAACCGTTGTACTAGAGAAACAGCCTGGTTTTAAGCACACTGTAAAAGGTAGGAGGCCATCTAAACTCTTGTTTTTCCTTCTCAGAAACCTTGAAAACTCATGTGCCTCTGCATGCACAGGGACAGATATTGTATTATTCATCCAGCCCTGTGAAAAATGAAGTTGCTGGTGTGAGAAGCGATGTGCAAGTCTCTCTTGGTTCAAGTTTCAGACTATCTGGTCAAGCTGTGCTGGCTGTCCAGGTGACACAGGACCAGACTCAGGGGCCCTGATTTGTAGGTTATGTGTGCTAAATTGTAGATTATGACTTTTAATGATGAGGGTTGATTTGAAAAAGGAAAAGCAGCCAGCAGGGCAAATGTGATATTTTTTCCCCATATGTCTTTTTCTTGGCTGTCATGGCCTTTTTATGGCCTTTCTAGCCCCAGGGTGTTAGTTTAGACCAGTTCACATTTGGACTAGAAAATGAATATGCGGTGTACATGTTGGCTTTGGTGAGCTTTGTTCTTCTGCAGGTCTGAAGAACAGACCCGTCTGAAGAACAGACATGTCTGCAGGTGCCCCACATTTTCTCTTTCTACACCATTCCACTTTGTATCTGTTCAGGTAACAGGCTGATGTCTCCTCACACCTCAAACTTGCCTTGATACATCCTTTCTCCTGGCTTCTCCCAATGTGTGCCCCAGTGGTTTTGACGTTCAGCACCTTATACTGCTACTCCTCCACGAGATCGCTCAAACTTTCCCAGGAGTTGTTCTTATAAACCCTTGACCCATGAGCAGGGCTTTCAAGCTCTCCTTGTGTGTGCCCTTAAATGTTGCCTAATATTTGGTTTCAACAAGTTGGTATGGAACATGCTGGTAGACACCACTTTCTTCTGGAAGTCTGTGGGTTTCTGACCGAGTCCTTTTCTCTGCATGTCCGTGAAACTCCAGATGGGTGAAACAAACCCTGCTCTCAGCATTGCTTCCCTTAAAAAGACCTGTTGTTGTTTAAAGCCCTTGGGCTATAAACTGTTACGTCTCTGAAATGCATTTGTAGCATGGATGTACTGCACAAAAATCACAGAAGAAGACATGCCTATTTTCAACTTATTGGGAGGCGAGATAAATGTAGTACATCACATGTCAGATTCTTGATCAGCTCTAAGGAAAAAAGAGCCCAAACGGTAGTGGCTGGATGAATGATGTCTTCCCAGAACAGAATTAATTTTTGCTGTGCAGCTGAATTGACTGATGATGGGATGGCCAATATATGATGGGGTGTTGCTGTCAGCAAGAAGGCAATAAAACACAGCAATAAGGGACAGGGACAACACTCAGGCAGCTGAGCAACATTTATAAAGGTAATTCTACAGCTTTGCTGTTGCTGAAACCTAATTCTACAGCTTTGCTGTTGCTGAAACCATGTGCTCTGATATGCTAAAGTTGCATGTAAGCTCAAAGCCAAAGGTTTAAAACACTCAGCACTGCAAAATAATCTTATGGTATTTAGTGAATGGAAACGACCTCCAAAGGAATAGCATGAGCATAAACGCAAGAGAACAGACCTTTTTTGAGAAGAAATTGTACCTAATGATGGCATTTTTCAGGGCCCTGTGTCACACAGGCAAATCCAATGAGGGTAAATCCTCTCTGTTATCCCAGGATAAGGTGGCATATCCTGGAGAAAGACTCAGTCCCGCCTTGCAGCACTCACCCAAGCAGTCACAGCGCTGTAGCTGGGGGCAGGCTGCCACCTCTGCCTGCCACCTGGGCAAGTGCTCGGCAGCTGCTGCCAGGCCATTGCCTGTGGAAGCAGCTGGTTATTTAGATCTAGCCTGGAAGTGATTTTTGTGAGCTGCAGACTTGCTGCAGACCTGTGGCTCTAGACATCCCTGGAGGAGTGGAAAGAACATGGACATGCATGGAAGGCGTGGACATGCAAAAGTGACTTGTGATATTCATGCTGGGCTCCTGACTTGCCTATGGGATTTTTTATGGCCAGTTTTTGATGAAACAGTTCAACAAACTTATTTTTGATGCTTTCTGATAAAATGATTCTCACAGGCCGCAGTTCAGCCAGGCATTTCAAGATGTGTTGAAACCCATCGTCCTTTAGAAAGGCACTGGAACATTAAAGTTGTAAACATGTACTTAGAGCTTAAATACCCAAATAACCAAATCTGGTGATGTGGCACTGTACATCGTAGAAAATCTACATGCGAGACAAGTGTCTCAGGTGCCCACACATGATATCTAATGCTTTTTAAGATGCCCCTGAGTATGGCTAGACACATGCCAAAAAATCTGTGGAAAACTTGCATCTATCTGCAGCTGGAGGCCCAGGGGTGTATGCTTGAAATGCATGTGTGAGTTCTCACCTTGCACATTCACAATGATGTAAACTTGAATGAATGATAAAGTCGATTGAAAATAGATTGTAATGTGAGAAGTTCTCTTATGAGGATATATTTTCATTCCCAGCTCTTAAGATTCTTTTTGGATATGTTTGTTAGTGTAGATCTTGATATATTTCTAAGAAGCCATTTTCTAACCCCCTAAAAACTTCCTCAAATTCTATTGTGATGTTACTGTGGCATACAATAAGCTAGTAGAGGAATTTGCTACCATCTTAGAATCATCGAATCATTTAGGTTGGAAAAGACCTTTAAGATCATCAAGTCCAACTGTAAACCTAAGACTGCCAAGTCCACCACTAAAACATGTGCCACATCTATACATCTTCTAAATGCCTCCGGGGATGGTGACTCAACCACTTATGTGGACAGCCCAGCAGTTCTAAGGCTTGACAACCCTTTCAGTGAAGAAATTTTTCCTAATATCCAATCTAAACCTCCCCTGGTGCAACTTGAGGCCCTTTCCTCTTCTCCTATCTTTTGCCACTTGGGAATCTTCTGACAAGGTTGCTCTGTTTTATAATATCAGAAAATATCTGCACTCACCTGCCTGTTCTTCCAAGGAGCCTGTAAAAGGCTCAGGAAACTCAAGAGGGGAACTGCATTGATGATTGGTGCGACAAGGACAATCCTTGCAGAGACAGAGGGAAGAAAGGCTTCTTCAGTTCTGAAGTAGCTTATAGAGACTTGTAATTCTGCTCTATTTTGGGAGAGAAGTGGTGAAGGGAGATTAACACTTTACCAGTGAATAGAGGCAGTCACATAAGCAAATAAACACTGAAGGACTTCAGTGACTTAAGAGTCTATCTCTTTGATTTTAATCAGTAGTGATTATGCCAAAGCAGTCGAGAGAGACAGTGTGTCAAAATGAATGGTTGTTCAGGCTTTCCTACAGTTTAAGGTTTCTGAAATTTACAATGTTTGAAGCACCTCCAGGTAAACTGCATAAAAAACAGGTAATGTTTGCAAGATTGTATAAGATACTTGTTATCAAAGCAAGGGAAAAGGACAAAGACTCATCACTCATCTGCAGCAGTTGTGTTTGTTGTTCAGTGATACTCTCTAGGTGCATGCTATACCCATCAATCCTACATAAAATACGAGCAATGAACAGATGATTTTATCTCTGCTGAGCAACAGTGATGACATGAAATGAGAAATGTCAGATCAGCAGGCTGAAGCACTCTTTTGTTTAAACAAATTTCAGGAATGGGCACTCGTCTGTGTAACATTTGCTTCTAATAATGCTTCTACTCATTACATACATCAAAGCAACTTACATAGACAACTCATTCCAAGCCCATGTGCAGTCAACCCATTGAACCCTCAAGGTGCTTGAGCCTTCCTGCCACACTGGCATACTAATTGAATTCTCTTTAGAGGTACTTTATTTAAGCAGAGAAGAATTATATCTACACAAAGTCATTTGGGTACTGGCAAAGCATAGAAAGGGTGGGGCAGAAAGGTGCTTGAGCAAGTGCGTGGGTGAAGGAGCGGACATTTCCTAGGGCAGCAAGCTTTCAAATGTTTCCATAGGGCTCTGAATGCCACCAGTAAAAGTTCCATTCACAGACAGTCTCAAGTGTACTAATCTTGTTTTCTTTATCTGCTTTGTCACGTTTTGTTTGTTTGGTTTAAATGAGAAGAAATTTTGTACTCTTCCACGATATGAATATAAAAACTAGAAGAAGACCCTGGGTATGTTGTTGCTAACTGAAGAAGCGGAACTTCAGTGAAACCTGTTATCTTTCATGCTCAGTGTTTTCATGTTTATGGAGAGCATGTAAGACCACTTACAGAATTCATCAGATATTTGGTCTTCCAGCAATATGTTCTTCATTCTGTAGTCTGGTTACCTGTGCAAATTTATTGCTTTAGTCTCATTTGGCTGCATCTTCTGTTGCAGAAACACATTTCATGAGCCTCCATTTCCACTGTCTTCAATGCTGGTAAGCTGCAATAAATACCTTTCCTCGTCAGGCCTGGTGAAAGGGTTAGCTGTGGATGTAAATTAAGCACACAGCAATGCTTGCATTGTGTATGCTAATTCTCAAAAAAACAGGTCAAGATTGTAGAGCTTTGCTGCACGATCCACAGGGAAACAGCTATTGCACCAAATGCTGCATGATATAACTTCTGAGGGGTGTGTGGGAGTAGGTTTATAGACAGCTTGGAAAGTAGCTGTTCTGTAAATTTGGTTGTGAATTGTCATTTCACCATAAATTAATGCAGGACTTCCAAAAGAGAAATAAACCAAAAGTATCTGAGAAATTTCATATTAATGCTGCAGTTGAGCTTTAAATACTAGGAACTAAAGCGGGTTGAAGTTCAGGGTAAATGGCATTAAAAATGCCTAATGGTGCAAAGACGGAATTACAGAAACCGAAAAGAATCGTGAGCAGATGTTGAAATCCCAAATGGACAAATGCCTGAAAGAACATGAATGTAGTACCTTACACAGGCTCCTGCCTGCTCTTGTAGTGACTCAGTGACGCAAGCATGGAGAGATCACCTCTTGCTCAGGAGCAGTGGGGCATCTGTATTGCCCTTTGTACACTCCTCCCCAGTTCAGGGCCACAGGAACATATAAGGGACAATGCTTGCTGTGACCCTTACTCCTCATAATAAAAATAAAATAAAATAAAAATTAAGCTAGGAGAGGCATAGTGTAAACCTCTACCCCACAGCCATTTTACTGGCCACAGCTTTATGTAGACATAGACCATTTCATAATCCTTACAAGTAAAGTGATTTCCAGGAGAAAAGGAGACTCAGGGGAGACCTTATCGCCCTCTACAACTACTTAAAAGGAGGATGTAGTGAGGTGGGGGTCAGTCTCTTCTCCCAAGTAACAGGCGATAGAACAAGAGGAAACAGCCTCATGTTGCACCAGGGGAGGTTTATATTGGATATAAGGAAAAAATTCTTCACTGGAAGGGTTATCAAGCATTGAAACAGGCTGCCCATGGAAGTGGTTGAGTCACCATCCATGGAGGATTTAAAGGACGTGTAGATGTAGTGCTGAGGGACATGCTTTAGTGGTATTGGCAGTGTTAACTGTTGGACTTGATGATCTTAAAGGTCTCTTCCAACCAAAACAATTCTACAGTTCTATGATTCTAAGGATTAGAGGCAGTACGGTATTAGGTGAAGCGCAGAGACCACGGAGTATTAAGCATGCCTTCTCAGGGATTTCATCTAGCTGGCTATGAACCTGTCATCACACAGCCAGCACAGCAAACTCCAGCTGACCAAAGGGATATCCCACATGATATGTATGATGTTGTGCTCAGCAATAAAAGCTATGGGGAAGAAAGAGGAAGGGGAATGTTTGCAGTTATGGTGTTTGTCTTCCCAAGTAACTGTTAGGGATGATGAAGTCCTGCTTGCCTGAATCTGGCTAAACTTCTGCCTGACGATGCTTAGCCAGATCCAGGAACGCTGCTTTACTTTATCTATTAAACTGTCTTTATCTCTACCCACGAGTTTTCTCACTTTTACTCTACTGACTCTCTCCCCGATCGCAACGGGGTGGAGTGGGTGGGTTGCCATGTGGGGCTGGACTGCCTACTGGGGTTAACCCACAGTGATAAGGCTCTTCTGAAAGACCTTTGGCAAAATATAAACCATGAAAATGGCCATATTTTCCACCCATTTTACCCAGCACAATATATTTCAAAGGACTTGTGGAAAAATCTGGAACTGTTGTTAGCAAAGTCAGCCTGGAAACCTTGTGTGCAGGCTGCTTTCTTCAAGAGTCATAGAATGGTTTGAATTGGAAAGGACCTTTAAAGATCATCTAGTCCAAGAAGTCCAAGATCATCTAGTCCAAGAAGTGACTTACCATATATGCACTTTGGTGGAGCCTCTTCTGTTGAGGGCATGTGTGTTATGAACAACTCAGGCAAACTGCTTGACCAGGAAAGTCTGAACTTCTGAACCCAGTGCTAGTGATTCACTAACATCTGGCCACCAGCACCATAATTGTATTGGAGTAGGAGTAAAAAAACCCGTTACTCAGCAAAGGTTGTTTAAGAAGTCATTAGATTCTCAAATAAATATGGTGAAATATTTTCTTGCTAAATTGTTATTTGCAGTAATTGTGTATTTTATCTTTAACAGCTTAGTGTGTTTGTTACCTGCCTGATTTTTTATTCAGACTTAAACTGTAGCAGCTTATTTAAAACTGCATTTATTATTTTTCCTATGCAGGCTGCATAAATGAGTGTCAATAGTAGCAGCATGGAAATAAATCGATTTGTAATTGTAATAGCATTAAATATATTTTTTTCTAGTGTCTGAATGGAAAACATTTCAGATGAAAAATTAATTCCACCCACTTGAAACAGGAAATCAAAAGTTGTGCTTTAGTCTTTGCCCTTTAAAAATAGCTGCTAGTCAGCTCTTTTTATTTTATTTTATTTTACTTTTTTTATGCTTGAGCTTTTCTGTGAAAATGAAAGCCACTGTTCGTGCTTTAGAAGGGAATTATTTAAAGAATCAAGAATGAGGTCTGTGTTGGAAATATTTAATACCATACTTCAGGAAAACTTAGCTGAAACTGCAAAGCAGTGGTAAGTTTGGTGAATACACCTGAAAGGGATTTCTCAAAAAAACAAACGGCAAATGAAGTAGCCATAAGGTATTTTGTGCTGTTGTCCAAGCTTCAGGATTTGTGCATGTCTTTGTACATCACGTGAAAGACAGGCAATTGCAGTTGCAATTTGTCATTTGAGTGCCTAAAGCTCCAGCTATGCGTGCAAGTGTGAGGGAGCAAGAGTATGTGTATGTTCATATATTCATATTCAGGACTACTGCCTGCTGAAAAACCCCAAGTTAAGAATACGGGCTTGGAAAGATGTAATAGCAGAACTCCTAAAAATAATGAGGGAAGTGACTTGATAAAAACATCCTTAATGCCGGCTCAATCCCAACTCAATTAGCAAGTCGTGCATAGGCTGTCTGTAGTGTTCATTGGGAGATAAATGTTTTGGATATAACAAGTTATATATACCATAATTTCTTAAGCATATTATGAACAGAAAGAAAAAAATATCTTGAAAATAAAAAAGTTATGAAGAGACTGCGAATGAAAATATGCAAGAAAGAAAGAGAAGAGCCCAAGAGCAGGGCAAGGGGGCAGAAGGGATAGTGCCATGTTTCTTACAGTTTGCACGTGGCATCTTGAAGCCTAGTTGCAGACAACCAAGTTCCACGAGGGTGAAAAGCAGCTGAGAGAGATTAATCAAGGCCACTTTGACATGCGGGAGAGAGAATAAATCTGTGTCTTTGGCTCCATGCTGGTCCTGGCAGCCAGCTAGCAACAGCAAAAAGAGGGATGTGGTACTGGCAAGAGTCTACAGGAACCTGGCTATGAGGTGGGCTGGGGAATGGGGCCTGCGTTATCTGTTTCATAAATTACTTAAGATGCTTAAATGATTAAAGAAATATATCACTGCTAAATAAAGTCTAGAGAGCTATTTTCTGGTTTTGTCCCTTACACTTGTAATTCCATTTTCTAATGTGAAATTACGGGTTTAACTGTTAATTTATTATAATAAATTTTATGTTATTTCTTTGTCTACAAGTCTGGACCATGCAAACATTGGATATTTCATTCCTTTGCATTTTGTAAACCCAGTGAAATCCATACCTATGTAATTTTCTGCAGAGCTCTTCTCTTCATTAGTGGCTGATAACCCTATGCTGATAACCCTATCCTCTTTGCAAGAAGCGAAAGATGTTTGAAGATGGAATCTAGCTGAAAGGATAATTAGGATAATATTAATAACAGCATAAAATTAGAATAATTAAATAATTTAAATTTAAGAACTATAATGTCTTTAACAATTAATTGTCCTAGGTGTGTGAAGATGGATTCTGGCTCAGCATAGATGAAGGAAAACTGATTTTGTTTCCTGAGATTCCCAAGTGAAAACAAAGATCTCCTGAGGGTCAACTCCTAAAGACAGTTTTTGTTGTCACTGACAAAATTGCAAGTGCTGCATGACACAATAAAACAATGAGCATCTCAGAAGTGAAGCTACTGTCCAACTGAGGACACTGAAACTTTGGAGTTCATGAATATCTTTTTAATGTATTTCCACTGAAATGTTGCTTGAGGCAGTTCCACTGAAAAGTAGGAGAGAACCAGATTGTCCTTTTTGCAGTAGTTTTCAAAATGTTAAAATTTGTTTTAAACTAAACCTGTCAGATTTTGACACTTCCCACAAAAATAATTAAGAAATATTTGGAAATCTGCTTAAGTGTTTTAGTTTAGTGATAACACCAAAATGCTTTGAGTAATTTTTGCTTTTTAATACCATGACACTGCAAAATCAAATGTCATTTCAAGCTGAAAACTCAAACCTGTTTTGAAAATGAAAGAACTGCATTGGCAGAATGTCCCAAGAGGACTGATTTCTTTTTATTTTTTTCTTTTCCTTTTTTTTTTCCCAAATGGAATTTCACTGCAAGTGATATGTGCCTACAGAAAGGTTCCGCTTTGTCAAAGCATTTTTTTTTCAGTGGAAAAAATATTCTGTAGGAAAATGTTTGACTGGTGCTAGTCCTCAAGCCTTGTTGATCAGTAAAGCTTGAGGTACCTAAATCTTATATAACCACTGCATAATGCATGATTTAAAGAAGATAAGATTTTACAATTTTTTAAGATTGAAAGAATGAACTGCAGAGATAATAGGCTTAGCCTGAATATGTTAATTCTATTAACATACTCTATGCCAGTGATGTCTTTTCTTTGCTATTTTAGACACATATTTCTGCCCAGCCAGAAGGAATAGCTCTGTTGCTTTCACTTCTGCTAGCTTATGGCATGGGTTAATTTTTCAAAAAGGAGCTTTAGTGGATCCATTTGTGTCCATATGAATTTACATGGAAAACTGCATTTTAGACATTTTTTTTTGTTGTTCTTTAACTGCTATCCACTACAGCTTCAGCTGCAGCAGGCTGTATCCAGAAAACTGCTGAACAGAGCATGCCCTTTGTATGGATGCAGGATGCAGGCCTAGGCACTTGAAAACAATAGGTATTGAAGAAAAGCAGGTACTTACATGAATGTCCATTTAAGATGAAGCTCTTAAATATGTCCATTTTCTTACCCAGAAATTGATTGCTATTCCCTGTTTAGTTATTGGACTTGGGTAAAGTACACAGGGGGAAGGACAGAGAGGCTGTTGCACAAAACATGTTCTATCTGGTGGGGCTTGTGAAAGGCATCAAGAAAAGGCTGTATGAAGGCAGGAGAAGGCAAGAGACAAACACAGCAGATGACACAGGGCAGTAACATGCCTCCAGTTCCTTTTCTTTTTTTTTTGGCTTTAGTTTTTTTCCCAAAAGGTTAACTGTGAGTGGATACTTAATGTAAGGAGTTGTAACATAGGGATACAAGTTTACACCAGAAAAAGAAAAGGTCATGATAAAGAATACTATATTCAAGTAAATTTTAGGCATTTTAACTGGTCAGTCCCAAAGGAGCCCTCCCATGGGCACTTAGGGAGGAACTGTAGCAGACCCACCTGCAAGCATATCTTGGAGTCCTGTTAAAGAGGGCCCCAGAGGGCAGGTGAAGAACATTGTACAGATCTCTAAGAAGGAGAAAAAGGAGGACCTACAGGCAGAGCAATCTACAGGCCTACAGAGTATACAGGCTACAGGAATAATTTGGTGATATATGCCAACTAATAT
The DNA here is from genome assembly GCA_025774025.1 of Xenus cinereus. Classification (NCBI taxonomy): domain Eukaryota; kingdom Metazoa; phylum Chordata; class Aves; order Charadriiformes; family Scolopacidae; genus Xenus; species Xenus cinereus. Next base: position 180,934,248 of record JAOXJK010000001.1, on the reverse strand, counting down.
GGATTAGTCAAGAACAAGTCATGTTAAACCATCTATTTGGCTGATTAAGGGAAAGTAAAAGGTGTGATATATCTTGACCTGAGTACAACTTCTGGCACTGTCTTGCATAAGCAAGTTAGGGAAATATGATCCAGATGAAACGACAAGTTGGGTGAATAATTACATTAAAATTGCTCTAGAAACTGTTAAGAATGATTCTGTCTTAAATTAGCAGCACATTTTAAGTGGAGTCCTGCAGAGGTCTGTCTGTTTTACTCAGTATAGATATTAATGACTTAGAGGATGGAATATGACTAATGCTTATAATCTGTTCAAATGAAACAAAATCGGCAAGAATTGAAAGCACTTTGATGGGCAGGATTTTAACTCAAAATAATCTAGATATATTGGAGAAGTGATCCAAAATCAACAAGAAAGAGTTCAACCAAGGCAAGAGCAAAGAACTGTGGCTAGGAAAGAAAAAAGTAAAAGGCAGCTATAAAATGAGAAATATCTGCCAGTCAGCTGTACTGTGAAAAAGTATTTGAGAGTTGGAGTGGACTACAAGCTGGACCCTTCCTGGGGATGTATTAGCAAAAGTGTAATGTACAAAGCACATGGAAATAAACATATGTTTCTCCACAGTGCTGGCGAGACCTCAGTTGGAGTACTGGTATTAGCCTGTAAAGTGGAATGAGACTATGTAAGAGACATACAGAAAATAGGAATAAAATAGAGTGATAACAACTTTGGATTGTGTAAGAGAAGCCTGGAGGGATTGTTTTTTTTCTAGAAAAGAAGATCAATGTGCAGACATGACAACCGTTTTCAGTGTTTAAACTGATTGACAACTAGAGTGGTGATCATTATTCTGTGTAACTGGGTGATAGGACAGGAACTAATCAGCTTAACTAGCAAAAAAGAGGTTCAGATGTGAACTGGAAGAGGCCACTTTGGGAATTCGTTGGATCATTGTCTTTGGACAGAATTACAGATAGTTCAAGACAGCGCCTAATAGAGAGGTTTTCCTGGTGATTGGTTATACCTATGAGGGATCATCTATGAGGTGTTGGGTAACATGACTTACAGATCATCATCCAGACCTGTTTTTGAATGATTTTGTTGATTAGCATTACCTCATGACGATATTCTGTTGAGAAGGAGATTTTTACGGATAAGTTAACAGCCTTTTGAGGACACAAGGAGTGATGGACTGAGCAGGAGAAGGTGCTAGCAGGTGAAGACCTTGGTGCATAATATCTCATGGTACCTGGTGTTTGGAATGGCTGGCTGCACAAAGGCATCAGTGTGCACTCTTCTTGTCTGTCCGTCCCAAGACTGGCACAGTCTCTGAGAGGAGAGAAATTGCTTTGAGTCTGAAAATTCTACATTTTAACTGTGACAGTGTTCTTGCTCGGGTTTTAAATTAAGTGACTAGACTTGGGCTGTGTGGAAGGAAGCAATGTTTTATCACAGAAAGTAATCCTTGCCAATCTCCTCAGCTAAAGATACTCAGAATTTAAATAAAAAGTTCCATCAGCAGACTGACATTGCCATTTGCTAGCAGGAATGCCTGCAAGGAGAAATATATTCTTTACCTGGTATGTTTTTACAACCTGTGCTGAACTGCATCACCTCCTACCTTTTGAGTCTGTGAGCATGTATAACAGTTTTCATTTCCTTTGGGGAGGCTTCCTTACCAGATAGTGCCAGATATGTAGGGATAACCCACATACCTAATAATGAGGAAAGAAAGTGTTAATTCACAGGTAACAGTGGCAGACAGTTGGTTTTAAGGTTGTCAAAGCCTGAGGATAGTATTTGATGACAATGACTTACCTGAGACTGCAGTCCTGCCTTACATCAAGCCTGATGCAGTGGCCTTCGCTGCTGCATGGGGGAGTGATGAATTCCTGTCCAAAATGCAGAACTTGGGCTCCTTAACCCCGAGATCAAGCCGAAGTTCAGTACCATGGGGTATATCTGCCTTACATGCTGGGTCAGAGATGACTTGTGAATATCGTTGGTTAGACAGCACAGAAAGTCAGTTTTGGGGCTGAAGTGTTGCAAGCTCATAAACCTGAAATGTCTTAAAATTGTTGCCTGCAAGGTAAAAGTGAATAGGAGCAAGTTCTCTTACAATTCCTTTTCTTTGAGATCATCTGTGAATAGCCATAAAATCTCTTCGCATGTGTCCTGGAGTTATGTGTGGAGAATATGAACTTGCCCTACTTCAGCTTCTACTGTATTTTGTTTGAGGGTAGGAGGAGATTTAGCCAGTCAAGCCAGTGGGTATTCCCTTTCATCCTTATCATTGTAGGGTGCTTTTTGAACTAGGGTTGTCATCCTATGATCCACTGGTGAAAACTTTGTGCTCTTTCTTGCTATACAGGACTGAGCGGCTGAATGTTGATTTGATACCTTTTAATTAACAGACCATTTCTGGAGGAAAAGTTTGTGTAAACTTGATATGTGAACAGGTCTTAAAATAAAGTCACTTTCAGGGCTAGACCTGTACTTTTTCACACTGCCCATAGGTTTCTCTCCAGACAAATAAACTAAGAGTTCACTTTAATGTCCACAGATAAAAGCATAAAGAATTCCTTTGCCATTACTGAGAGTTTGGCTTGGTTCCTTGACAGTGAATTTTTAAATAGAAAATAATCACTTGTTATTTACTCTTTTCTGTATTGTGAATCAATCTGATGGAGAAGCTGCTGTGTGAATAAATATTACAATAATAATACAAGTAAGCTCTGAGAATACAACAGAACAAAGTAAGACCTGAGGGCATATGAAAAAAAGATTACTTCTTACATTACTGTACATTTTTATGGGTTTGTGTTGAACAAATACAATTATATGTATTCCAACTTCTGGAGCAGGTAGAGGATCCATCTGTAACTGATGGATCCAATAACTACTTGGTTTAGATGGTCTAAAAATCACCAGATAAAGCAACAGATAAAAATACTTATCCAAGAAGTAGCTTAAAATTATCTATACTATCTAGACTCCTTAATGTTTTGATTTCAGACAAGTCTTTTTAGTGCAGATTTGCCTTTAGGTTGTGAGGACACACAACTTTACAATAATTTTTCCAGCTTTTGCTGAATGGGAAATCCTGCAATCTCCTAAAAACCCACGTAATCTGCGCAGCAGATTCTTTGAGACTGTCCTGAAGTTCTTGCTTGCATTTGTACTAGGGTCAAAGATTTTTTTAAATTAGAAGGTATCATCAGGAAAACTCTTCAGCATGTGCAGAAACATATTCCCTACTCAGGAGAATACTGAAGTGCGTACTTTAAGTAGATGTATTGACAATCCCTGCTTCAGTGGGACATCAGATTATGCTTGATGTTAAGGAAATTACATAAACTTCTGTTCAGTAGGTCTGTTTTGATGTAGGACTTAGAGAAGGACTTCAGGATTTGGTTTCATGTGAAGCCCGTCATTTTGGGAGAGCTGGGAACAGCCTCTCCTCTTTTTAAACAAGTTTGCAAACACAGAAGCCCAAGCCCATCATGCTGAGCCCGAGGCACCTTACTGAGGGCTAACACAGGAGGCTGGTCCCCCTGTGGACCTTTCTAGTCAGAAGTGGTGGCATCCATTTGAGAGGTGATTATCCCTTCAGAGGGTCTAACTCTCACAAATTTGGATGGCTGAATCTCACCCTTCGTACCAGAAGTCAAATCACATCTACTGAATGATCAACCCCTGTGCTGGCATAAAGGACAGCAGAACATGGCAGATCCTCACAGAAGAACTTTCATTCAAGAATATCAAGTATCTGCCATTTCTTGCAGCCCACTCTGTTGCCACGTCCCAGGGCTGAGATATTAAGAATCAACAGCAATAAAGTCCCAGGAAGTTTACAATCTTAAGAATATGATTTGTAATGTAGCCTGGGAGTTAATGAAAAGGCTGGAAACCAGAGATCGATTATTTTTTTGAAAATCTTATACTTCTCAAACCAAGCTCCCAACTTCATAGGAAATGGGTCATGAATTTGACTTCCTCAAGGCTGGTATTACTGGCTGATTGTTTTTCAGTGCCAATGACCTAATTACAAGCTTTTAGCAACAGGCCATAAGATGGCACTAAACACGATGAACCCACGATGCCTCTAGGCTACACTACATTTGCATGGTCCCTTGGCTGCACATGTCAGTTGGCCAACATGCCCACAAGCCATGTTGCTGTATTAGGGTGGTACTCAGCTCAGTTTGAAAGGCACAATCTCTCAGAAAGGTCCTACTAGTCTGGGCTGTGTGCCTTTGCCAAATGTAGCTGTACGACTTCTAGACAGCTTGGAGTGCAAGCAGCATTCATCTGAGTGTGGGCAGAGCCTACCAACACCATAACAACTAGAAAGTCCATAGGCTGTATCCTGCTGTGCTGTAGACAGCTGCTGTACCTCCACTATGTGATGTAGAGTTTGAGAGTGTGAAGGTCCCTCTTAACTCTCCTCCCACCATAAAACTACACCTGTGGACCTCTGTGAAATAATAGCAGGACTGTCACAAAGTCCTGGCGACTTCATGGGGGATCTCTCAGGTTACAATTTTTTAGGTTAAAACACTTCTGAACTTAAATGTTTTGCTTCATTCTACAATACAGAAATCCAACATTTCTCACAGTCCTGTATGGGAACATGGAGAATAAAACATCTACAAAATGCTTAAACAAGGAAAGGGACCAACAGTAGACAGAGGAAAGAAAGAACAAGTCCATGAGAAGCAACAGGAGTTTCTCACTCCCGATAACTGTGCAAACCCCTAGTCCACATGAAAATTTGTCCCGACAGCCCGTAAAGTTGATGGCTGGTGTTTGAACCCTGATGAAGAGTGAGCTGCAGAGTAGGAGTGAAATTGCAGTCATTAGAAAGAAATTAACAGATTTAGACGAAACAAAAAGGTACTGACAAACACTGCCACATCTCTTCCTTGGATAAAAACAGATGAACACCAGGAAACATCCAGCAGCAATAGGAAATTATCCCATAGAGAGATAATATGGAATGTCTTCATTAAACTGTTAAAACTGACATGAGATTAAACCTGAAATTGTTCAATTAAATAGTGAATTGCTGTATTTTTAATAAGTAAAGATGAGGAACATTAATGAAAATATTTTCCTCTAAAGGGAATCTTTGACATTAATGAAAACATTTTCGCATACAGAACAGCTTATGTTCTAAAAAGCTCCAAATGATTTTCAAATATTGCATTGTCCTCCTTTACCTTCACCCCTTTGCCTTTCTTTCCTTTTGTTCAGCCATTTGATGTAATTTGTGTCATTCTTCTTTCTTGCTTCTTCCTCTGGGTCCCTCTGGGTGGTTGGTTGTCCTCTGACTCAGATATGCCCGTGCTCCCCTGTGCATGGAAAGCAGAGCTTAGAAGGACAAACAGCCTGGAATTTAGGGACTTGCCTTAGTGATAGTTTACTGGTGTCAGTTTGCATCACCATAAATTTTGGTTTCTGCGCTGGTGCTTTGGGACATCTCCTACCAAGTCATAAAGTAGAACCATTTTCCTGGCTAAACTCTCTCAGTTTCGGTGTTTAAGGCTGTTTCATTAATGGTGCAACAGGTAATGACACTGTTGTCTGAGCTGTCAGAATTTGGGCATTAGGGAAACTGAAGAGAGCATTCTATACATTATTTTTTTCTATTTTCCCCCCTCTTGGTTGAAATATTATTGAAATGTTCCAATAACCTTTAGCGAATGCTTACTCACCATCTCTTAACTGTTTATTTGTAGGGTTGCAAATGCCTACATTTCCACTTGGAGTGTTTCAGCCCTCTCCCTCTCTCTTTCTCATCTTTGAAAAATCTACTAATGCAGCTCTGAAAATATCCTTTAAAATATATTTTGAATGTCTTTTACTTTCAGTTTTACCTTCATTCTCTCTTCTATGTCTTTTCCATCCTTTTAAAAAACAATAATTTCTCTACTCTTCCAGCTTGGTGATCGATTTGTTTTTTCCTTCAGAAGCTATCTCAGGGTTGTATAATGAATCTCAAATGAATTCATTTCAAATCCTTCCATCATTCCCCTTATGACTGTTGTATCCACTTCTAAAACATCTGAATCTAAGATGGAAGAAGGTTCCCAAACAGTAATTCATCTAAATGTATCCTGCTGCATAATTTCTGTGTTTGTGCTCGTCTCTGCCTCATACAGTTTACACGAGCGACATTACACAAGGGTAATATATCTGGAAGCAAAAGACATATTTTTTCTTCACAAAAATATAGTATTGTACTAAGTACCTTCTGTACTTTCTGTAATACCTAAATTAACATCTAATTTAAATCACGCAGAAACCAGTGAAATCTAGGACTAAACCCCCTGCACTTGCTAAAACAATAACAATGCAAGTTATTTATTCCTACTATTGAGCAATAAAAGTAATAACGATGTATTATTTTGCAGTGCTTTGCAGATACACAGCCTGCATGAAGTCTTATAACTATTGTTTTTGCTGTTGTTTTGAATATAGATAACAAGTTGTCATTCTTCTTAGCATCCTCCTTACTTTAAAAAAGAGAAGTATTTGTGGAAGACTATGTGCATTCTGAAATGCACATAGGAAAAGTTCACCCTCCCCCAGTTTTCAACGATGAATCTATAGATCAAGGAAAAATGCTGAGTTTCAGAAGCTAGTAAGAAAGAAAAAGTATGAGGGTGAAAAAATTTATTTTTTACTGATGAACTGTTTTTTCATTGTCTTCTAATTTTTGAAATAGCTCTGGAAGTCTGAAGATTTTCTTTTCAATAACAGTTCATCATCCTCCCAACAACGAGTGTAAAAGGGACATAGTTCCCTGGGAGAGGTTTTCATTGCTGTTCAACAGCCACCAAGCCTGAGCTGGCACCTCTCTGCCAAAGCTGAACTTTCAAGCCTGGTGCAGCTCACAGCAGAAAGGAAAGAGACATGATAAAGTTATCAGGCTGGTCATGGGATTTGCAAATAAAGACCTTTAAAGTGATTTAGTTTATTAGGCAGGAAGTGGAGAATGTGAAGTGCATCTTTAATTTATTTCTTTGATGTTATTTTTTGCTGCTCAGCAATGTATGTCTGTGTCATATGTGTTTCAGCAAGGTCTTCATCATGCATCCACTGGGAGACTTCCAGTATTTTAATCTAAAGGTAATTTCCTTGGTCCTTGACTATTATTAATGCTCTAGTTTATCACAAGTGTCAGAGTTTATTGTGTGTTGTTCCTGGCAGTTCAGGAGCTTAGAAGAGAGCAGAATGATTACCCTATACCCCGTGATGCTTTTTTAGGAAAGCAGAAGCGTTGTTTTGGTTGTCGTTCAGATGTGATCTCTGCATGAGTTGGGGTGGATCTGGGTGTCTGTAGTTTTATATGTGCTCTTGCTTCGCTCAGCCAGTGACCTATATGGGATAAGACACAGCATACTGAGTACATGAGATGGACTTTTGGGTCTTTACCATATAGGTCTTCATCATCAGTCCTTGGCTGCCCACATAATGTTAATTATGAGCAGTGATAACCCTGAGCTCTATGGGATGCCCTCAAATCCCTCCATTCTTAGGGGTTATGAATCATTATCTGCTTCCTTCCCTTTGAGATCACTTGGGAAGGAAAGAGCAGGATCAGTCAAATGAACCTGGTCTTCTCCTTCCAGGCAGTTCAGTCAGCTTAGTAGACAGTGATGTAGTCTGCTGCCAACTCTGATACTGTTCACCATGGCAAGTTCAAGTTTAGCTAAAACCTGGAATATAGCTTGTTCAAAAAAGTTTCCTCTTACTAAAGAGAACACTTTCTACCAGGGGGTGCAGCTTAAGTACATCACAACTTTACATCTGCTTTTTTCCAAAATACCCTAGTATTCATCTACCTTCCATCTTTCCCCCAAGAAAAAGTCACAGAAGAATCTTCCTGGTAATTTGGGAACAAACACATCAATCCATCTGTCAGCCACTCTGACCAACACGACAGAATAGAAAGAACAGCATGAAGTGGTGAAAACAGGGTGATACACAAGGCATTCCACACCAGTCCCTTTTTTAAGAATTTTGTAGTAAATAGGATTAAGAGGTTCCAAAGTCAGATATCTGGCTCAGACAGGTCTGAAAAATATTCAGGAGAATATCAGTAGCCATGGAAATGGACTAAAGGGAAGCTTGCAAGTCTGGTGGAAAAACATTCAGAGAACAGACTAGCAGGCAGGAGGTCTGCAGTCTTTCAAAGGACTAACAAGAGCGTATCCAAGCTTTTGTGCTTTGCGCATTGCTATTGTGCAGTAATAAAACACACCAGGAAATGTTCGGATATGACATTCAAAGACATTTTGCATGGACTGGTAGGTATGCTGAGATTGCTAACGCCTAGAGACATGACAGAGGATGATAACCCATAGGAAAATGTGTAGTAGTTGTACCCTTTTAGATTATCAGCTTCTAAGAAGTTTCTTAGTGAACACTCAAAGGGAATCTGTGGTTTGGGCCTTTGGGATTCAGGCAGGTGGATCCTGCTGGGACTTTTTTTGTCGCCAATATGCAGCGGCATGCTGTGACATGCTCTTTGGTCTTGACACCCTGTTGCAATAAAAGACCATACATGACAGCCTGTTTTGAAGGGACACTTCGACTGAAAGTATCGGAGTGAGCTGTGGTGGTCAGAGAGACAGAGCCTGGAACACACACTAGGAATATTCATCCGTGGATGGAGGAGGACCTGGTGGTTGTTCCTGTAGAGCAAGTAGTAGCCTCTGAAAGATGCAGGCACTGGAAAGAGAAAGCTGCTAGTGGCTTATTTAAGTAATTGACTCCTGGACTTTTCCTGGTGGAAGGATGCTGGACAGCAGGGTATTTTTCCTTAGTTTCACAATATTGATAAACTGTCAAAGCCAGTTCCCTGTGGAGCCCACAGCATGGTGCTGATAATGATTTGACATGAACAGATCTTCTACAATCTGGGAATCCCCAGGACCTCTAGGAACTCAAATGTAGGGACTCCATCTGTGAATTTAATCTATAATTAAACAGAAAGTAAATGGTAACAGCTTTACGACTGTAAAAAACCGCTTCTCTGTTACGACTTATCAGGTAGCTACAGCTGGGATCCAGTGTGACACCAGTAAATCAACACTAAGGCGTGTCCATAGCATCCAAAGCTTCTATTATTTAAACTTTTTCTCCTAACCTGGATCAGATTCTGCAAAGCACCAGCCTGACAGAACAGTTCTGCTGGATCAATGCCATGCAGGGCACAAGGGAGGAAGCTGGGGTAGCTCCAAAGATGATGCAAAGATTAGGAAACCATGTTTTATTAACTCTGCTGAGCATGAAACTGCTGTGTTTCTTAAACTTTTTGACTACAGTGGAGGAGGATATCTCACGGATTTTTTCCGGATCAGAAGTGACAATACCTTTCTCTGGTTAGAAAAGAAAAATTGCAGAGTTTTCAGAGGAAAATGTGAGAGCAGCTGAGGACACACAGCAAGCTCTGGTTTTCTCCCAGATGCAAAAGCAAATGACATTTGTCCTTAACATCAACCTTGCTGTACAGAGCAAAGAGTCAAAAATGGATACCATGTCATCTGCCGATTAACGTTGAACCAAACTGTGCTTTCTTGCTCTGAAGGGACAAGGACGGTCCCCATTGCCTTCTAGAGGCACACTTTCTCCTTGAGAAGCTTGGATGTGCTGCGGGGAGGGTGTGTGCTCTGAACCTCTCAGAGCCCTTTGTGAAGAAAGAGCGGCAGTTAACTTAGGTTTGGATTAATTGGAGGTTTCAGTACAGCTGCTGCTCTCCCAGGCTGGCTGCATTCACTCCACGGGGATTTTGGAGAAGTTGTGAAGAACTTTTTATGAAACTAATTGGCCAAAAGATTTCCAGGTCCTCTCTGGAAATATTTGGGCTCCTTTGACAATAGAAATACCATGTCCTTTTCCTCCTCGGTGGTTCTGTTTGTACAGACAGCTCACCCAAGAAGTAGTTATTTACACTGCATTGCCACACAATTTACAACTCACCCCCAGGATTAGGTCTGGCAGTGTTCGGGCTCAGCAATTGTTTGAAACCCTGCAGAGGTCAGATTTGGCCTGCTACCTTTCCACCGTGTGGGAGAAATGTCAAAGGGTGTCTTTCAGAGTGGGATTCATGGGCTTAGAACTCATGGCACATAGCAATCTGTGACTGGAAAGATAATGGCCAAGGGAGGTGATGCAAAGGAGGGATGTAAACAGAGAGACAATGTGAGGCCAGACCCTGCCGGTAGAGATAGGAGGGTCTACGCGTAGAGCCTGCACGTAGAGGCCACAGACACATAGCCTCCACTAGCTGAGATGAAAGTCAGGCCAGGAAAGTTTTTTTTCCTGGGCTGAAGGGGTGGGAAAGTGGGAGGAAGAGACAGTAAATGTGGTCAGAGACACTGGATGGACATAGAGTCTGAGATGAGCTTTAATTGCATACATTTTATTGTTTTTCTTAAAATTTGCCAGCTTTTTTCTCCTAGTTTCCTCGTTGCCTTTGTTTTTTCATTCTGCTTCATGCTTTATGTGTGTGTGTGTATGTGTGTGTTAGGCTTCATGCATGAACTGCAGACTGCTCAAGTTGAATGAGAAAAATCCCACCTATGTCTGATTTAAATAAAAAAGTAGCACCTAAAGTCCTTAATTGATAACTTGCACTATCAAAGACCCTACTCAGTTGTTGCATTGCTCTAAGTGTTCCTTTTATCCACATGTAATTTTCCCTAGGTACTTGTTTGTCTACTTCTGACCAGTTCTACCCATGTCAGGTCCACACAAAGCAGCAGACTCATCAAATGATGTCCCTTTCTTTTCCACTTAACTCCACAGATTGGGGGTTACAAGACTCACTGGGGGATGGAGGTCTCTCCCTCTGCCCAAGAAGTCCTGAGCCCTCTCTGGTCCCTGTGCACCAGCCCCATGCCAACCATCAAGCAAAGGGGTTGTAGGACACCTCAGAGTCATCGGGGTTTGCATAGCTCTGAGAAGACTGTGAGAAGAGGCAGGCTCCTTGGTTCTGCCTGGGGAGGATGGATCCTGGATGTACCCATCCCTCTTCCACAGGCACCTCAGGACAAAAAGTACTAAAGAAACTTACTGGCAAAGGGAGCATGACCCAGATTTCAACTTGTCAAGTGTAAGTCAAGCCAGCAAATCTCCCTGGTTCAGTGGAAATTGGAATGATTCCAGTCAAAATGCTTCATGATTTAATTACAATAAGTGTGTAAACTGACCAAGTCCTGGGTTGAACAAGGCCATTTACCTCAGTCTCTGGGTTTAATGTGGGAAGAGTAGGTGTAGACAAGCATGGGTACGAATGTGATGCGAATGTTGAATTGTGAAAATTGCAGCTGGTGAAAGCTCTGCCCAAAAACTTGAGCAGGTGATGGCCTGAATCATGCTTGAAATGGGAAATCCATATTAGCACTGGGACAAGCAGGAAACATCAATCTCGTTTCCCCAGCCTTCTGTGATTCTGGAGATTCTCAGAAGACTTCTATGACTTTTATTGTTCAGGTCACAAATTCAATGTTTTTTCCTCCTTTACAGACATTCATAGAGAAAAGCAGCATTTAATTCAGCCACTGTCTTTTCCTTGCTGGCCAGAGCTGTCAAACATTATGAAAACAGATACAGATTTACATTTTGCAGGACAAAGTATAGGACAAGTTCAGAGCTTTCAATGAAATAAAAAACCATGAAAAAAAGCACAGGTGGGAAAACCATGATCACCCTCTCTTTTGATGGTGATTAGAAGTAGCTGTTACTAATCCTAGAGAAATGAGTATTTTTTCTAGTCTATAGTCAGATTTTTTTTGCTGAATATTGGTGAAAATATGACACTCTGAAGACTCACGACAACATTCAAGTACATCTGATGTTTATGGACTGTTTAGCAATGCCTGTGGTGAGACTGGCACCTTGTAATGTGGTGAATCTGAAGATATGTAAAACTAATACACATTAAGCCCTCCAGCATAACACGAGCATTCATTTTCATGGAGAAATTCTGCAATTTCTGGATGAACTGCAGCAAACCTTTTAGACTAGTAAACACAAAAATTACTACATAATGTTTATGTCTAATTTTATGTACTGCTGGAACTACATTATTAAAAAAAATAAACAGCAAAAGAGGTTTTTTTCCTTTTGTGGAGAAATTTTCAGGACTAATGTTGCATTTTCCAGGCTGAGTCCTTTTGGTATTTGGTTTTAGGAATTTTTCTCCATGCATTGCCAGTTCCCATAATCCTATTTCCTTCAATAGCAAAAACCACAATTGAAATTAATTAAATGAAAGAGTTTTTACATTCAAGTCAATGCTATTTTACATCCTTTTAAGATACAGTTGTTAATATTGAAGTAATTTAAATTTAGCAAAACATATTCAAATGGGCTGGTGTTCGTGATGGTGTTCGTGAACTTTTCATTCTTTGTGCTAGTTTAAATATCACCCTTATCACTTTACATATAGTAGTTACAAATGAGATAATGTTGTATATTAATATTTGAACATCCTTTTCAATATTTATATTTGCTTTATTTTACTGGCCCTGAAATTTCAGAGGGTGCTTTGTACCTTTTATCTCTGTTGTCTGCTGCTTATCTCTATATTTGCACATTTTCTGCTTCGGTGTTAGAGACGAGGGAGTCAGCCTGAAAAGCCTGTGTACTGAAGACACACTCTTGCATCAAACTTCTAACCTCCACAAACCACCAGGAAAATCATTGCCAGCCATGAATAAATAAAATGCTAAAACCTGTACTGGATTTTTTCTAAGACAAGTGATTGCAGTTAGGATTCTAACTGCATATTTAAATACCCAAATAACTTACCCAGATTTCAGAAGCGGGTATGAGAACCTATTGACATTAACGACTGAAGCTACTGGAAGTAACTGGGGCATTTCTCTGCGGTATGTCAGTGCTGTCTACAGAAAGCAAGAGATTATCTTGTTGTACCCCAGAAGACTGTATGACTGCAGTGCAAGGACGCATCTACCTGCCTTGGCTTTTTGGAGCTCCCTGTAGTTGTTCTTTGGCAACAGGTACAGAGTCAGCGTCTTCCCCACACCTATCATCTTTGTGCAAGTTCTTTAGAAATGGTGACTCCCAAAAGAGGACTGCACTTGCTTAATTTCTTGGGGGTATCCTAAAACAATCATCTGACTCAGATGATGTTAAATGAGATTGCTCAATGAGATAATGTTAAATGAGATCCACAAGAGAAAGGAATTTGGTATGGCAAATGGAACAAAAGAAAATTACTCATTTCAAAAGCACAAAAATTTCTCATAAATAGAATCTACCTTGTAATTTCTCCCCATTTCAAATGGAAAGAGGTGAGCAGTCCCCAGGGTGACCTAAGGTTTGTACGTGAGGGAAGCCATTTGGCTGGGGATATACCCTACCCATGCATACCTTGGATGAGGTGGCTCATTCTTGCCTATTTTTCTCCATCAGTTCCAGGCATGGAACTGGTGACTAGCTGAAATTTAGACGTCTCATTTTTAAGCTACCACAAGCTAGATGATAAGTATTTTAATGTCGGTTTATTTCTTTTTCGCTGATAAAATGCAGTTTTACAATAAAATTATTTTCTTTGCTGCATCTTCCTTTTTTTTGCACACTGAGATCAAGCGGGTAGGCACTACATTCTGTGCAGTCCTTTAATTAAACTTATTATCAGAACTGATCTTATATTTTTAGCATGAAAAAGTATTCCCCTCATAAAAAGTCTTTGAGTGAAACACCGAATGCTGTAGAGCTCAGCAACAAATTTTATTTACCATTCTCCTTGAAATGATGTTGATGAAAACTTGGGTAAAAATACCTTAGAACAGGAAATGCCACAGCAAAATAGTAAATGCTGCAGGATGGGAAATTAATCTGCCTTGAATCTAGTGACAGAAACAGCTTTGAGCAAGGTATAAGTGCGATTGTTTTGCATACCATTTATCACCCCACCTCTTCTGTCACAGTCCTAGAAATACCTACACCTCTATGCTCCTTAGTTTCTACTCTCTCCTCCTTATTCATTCATGTTGTCAAGGTGTTTTTATATACATGTATAAATGCACACACTCGGACCCCCAACTAGTTATTTAAGTATAGCCCTCATCATAAGTACAGTAGGAAAAATAGTTATAGGAACACTTCACATAGGTGTTGAGGATGTAAAACATCTTTGTTGCAAGAATTTTGGATGCATCCCTGCCCTACAGCGTCAAAGCTGAGGGGTAACTATTCAGTTAATCACTAATTGCACACATGGTTTTAAGCACCTGAACGTCCCATCAGAAACACAGGCGCACTATAGGTCTAGTAACCCAAGTCTGTGCATCAGTGCCCTGGAGAGCAGGGGTTCTCTGCTGCTGTAAATACAGAGCAAATACACTAAGTTACTGAGCTGTGGTGATTATCACCACTGGGACATAAAACAATCGTGGGGAGTTTGGGTATTGAGGTCAATGGGAACAGCAGAAAACAGCAAACTGCTTTGGAAAGAAAGGGCTTGACTTGCGCTCCCACATGCGGTTGAAGCAAGCTATGGTTGGGGGGCTCCATAAATCCCTTTGCCCTTGCATCCTATTCACTATACTGTGCAACTTTAATCTTATCTTTATGGCCCAAAGCTGTTTATTTCAGTTGATTATCTCAGAAACCCGAAGGCTCTTTCCAAGTCAGCTTTCTGTGCTTGTTCTGCCTCTAATCAGAGCCTCCTGGAATTCATCAGTGAGAGTTTGTTAAGCAAATGAAAATCATGGTTGCAGTGAGCTAGGGGCAGACCATATCCCATGGGGGTCCAAGGAGGACACCTCTTTTTCTACAACTCCTAGCATGTCCTGTGGGCTCTTGGAAATTGCAGGCTGCTTTGGGGACAGAGGTGAAGAGGGGATGTTTGACATGTTGAACTTCCATGGAGACATGGTGTGTCAGGAGAAGGCCATGTGGGCTGGAACAAAGGTCTCTGCTGTGTCTTGCTTTCGGTAACAAAGCTCTTGTTGTCAGTGGCTTTCCAGGGATGCCCTGGGCAGTGGGAAGGGGTCCTTTGGCATACAGAGAGCAGAGGTGTGGGATGACTTTGGGTCTGAATGTAGTATGCAGACAAACTCATCCTGCTGCAACACCACAAGATTTTGGAGGGGTGTGTTAATTATAACATACCTCATTCATAGAGATCAGGTGTTGAAAAAAAAGGAGTTTCCCATATGTAAGTCTGGGAGGTTTCTTTTCCAAATCCCAAGGACAGAATTTCCTTCAAAACATTAGTTTTTTGTTTGTTTCTTTTTCAGTGTTCAGCCTTGTGTGCTCTTGAACAAGTTTGACCTATTTTTTCACACTAAAATAAGCAGGAAAAATAATTGGCAGAGAACAATTCCTTTGTTATACTTCTGTCTTTCTTCTGCTTGAGAGTTGTCTTTGCACAAATTATAATATTAATAGATCTGTTCCTTGTAAGTCTAGATGAATGTGTGTACAAATACATTTTACCCTTTAATAGCTTCCAGTCTAATTATGACTACAAAGCCAAGACTTTGCCATTAGATTTTGGGGAAACTTATTCTCAGTGAAATAACTATTTTCATAAAGAATATATTTATAATATATTTAAAATATTTTTATGACTGAGTTTAGAAATATCTCATATTTTTTTAAAAAGAGCATTTCTGGAGGTGCACAGCAATTCATACAAACCGTCTTGATGTTTAGTCACACAGGTATGTGAATAAGATCTCAATTAACACATTTTTTTATTTAACAAACAGACTTTCTTTGATTTGGAATGGCTCCTTATCTCTTCATCCTACAATAAATACATGATTTGGCTTACAATTAATATAGGTATTTTTTCCAGGAATTAAACATTAGTCTTACAATCATAGGAATAGCAAACTAGTAAAATACACATTTAAGAAACATGCAGGTTTACAGTAAAATAGACTTCGCAAAACTACCCCCCCCATCTTCTTGAAAAGACACATCTTCTCTTATTCACTGCAGAGTGATTTTGACCATGGACTTTCAAAGTCAGCAATGAAATGACAGTCCCAGATTTAAGGCATTTTTCACCAGATATGTCAAAAATTGAGAGCCTGAAAATATCAGCTATTTTAATGTTATTTGTGTGGTGAAAGAGGCAGCAATGATGGTACCAGGAGTAGACAACCAGCCCAGGGTGACGTATTGTCCACAGTTCAGTGAGAACTCCTGCAATATGAGCGGTCAAGCTGAGTCAGACCAAAGGCCCACCTAGCTTGGTATCCTGTTTCTGACAGAAGACAAAAGCAGATGCCTAGAGGAGACCGTATGGACAGTGCAATGTATATGGCCTCCCCTGAGTGCTCTCCCAACCTCCAACCATTTGTGACTCAGAATGTTATCCTGAATCAGCTCTGCTTTCCATGAAATGGTCCCATGAGCAGGACTAAGATGACTGTGTTGTGTGGGTCTGAAGAATACAAACATCAATATAAAAATATAGCTGGGAAGAAATTCTACATTTCTTGCTGTTCAAAGTAAGATTTTCCCTTACTCTTCTAGGCTCAAGAATTCTCTGTTGGCAGTCATTTACACACACATATGAGACAATAAGTGGGGGATATACAATAAATGGTTGAACCTAATGAGACAGTGGTCTAGCAAGTTGGTTTTTTGTTGGTTTTTTTTTTTTTTAATGGAGAGGACCCAGCTCTAATCTGCTTCTACAATCTGGTTGTCCTGTAGAGAGTGAATTGTATATCAATAGGTGCCACTGGCTTTGTCTCATCCATGAGGAATCTAGTTCACACACCCCGAGGTTGCTGTGTGATGTAGATCAGCATGAGATTCACTTCCAAGCATGTTCCTGCTCCCAATAAAATACTGAAGTAGATACACACTGCTTTTGCTGGTGTTCCAAACTAGTTCTATCATACATAGTATTAGAAAAATTGCCTGGCATCCAGTATGGTGTTCTACATACACTAATCCAAGCAATATCTTATCATAAGTAATATTGTCTTGCTTTGAGCATTCTGAAGGATTCATAAAATAATCAAATGCAGTTTTGACTCTTCCTTTTTTGGGTCATTATGTTTCTTCAATGTTGTGGACGCTAGATATTCTGAGGCAGAATATGCAAAACTCATAAAGGACATATCCAAGCTGAAGCTCGGAAATATCATTTTTGGCAATGACAGTGATGTGCTTAGAAACATTGCCAATATTCAGTGAATTTCTTTTACTTAAGGGCAAATTAATTCATCTGGGGAAAAAGAGAATATGAGAAAATCTGCTGATCTCATCTAAAATGAAAGGACAATTCAACTGTTTTCTTTTGTAATATTTAAAGACTTCTAGATAGAAACTCTTTTATCTTGACTGGACTTCTTGCATTGGTTTAAATTTCTCCCTTCTCTCCTGAACAGTTTATCTACCTCCACTGCCCTGGCTTCCAACATCCATTCAGCCTGAACTGAGAGATTGCAGGATAGATAAATTTGAATTTGCAAGATTTTAAAACCACAACCAGCAATGGGCTGAGAACCCACAAAATCAGGTCAGGGTTGGCTTAAGTCTCCCTTGACATATGGGCAAGCCCACATTTCATCATTCTCAGGATAAAACTACCCCTGGTTGATAACTACTCCCTCCTTACAACTTTGTCTGCACAATCAGCAGCAAACCCCCAGCCTGTTTTTTTCAAGACTTGGCAGCGTCATTCCAAGGCTTTTGCTCCTGGCAGGCTGCTGGCCTCAACAGTCCATACCTTTAGTATAAAACTTATTAAAGCTCACATAGTTTCTTTCAGGATAGAAAGATAGAGTTTTGGAAAGAAAAATAATTTGATGAGATACAAGGCAGGAGGGAAAGTGCCAATTCAGTGCTCGGGGATGGTTCCCGGCCCTTGTGCATGGCTCTGAGGCAATATGGGGATTGATGAGAAAAGGTGATTTTATTGATTGTTTCAAAGGACCAGGCTGGCAGGAGAGAACTATGGTTGTGCTTTTGTGTACACCCATTCTCACTTGACTCAGCCTTGACTTTAAAAAGTAAATTCTAATTAAAAAAATCACTAAGAAAGTCAAACAGCACAGAAAGAACATTAATCTACTGCTTCCGAACTGCTGCTGTGTATCTACCAGCATTAAATTTTATCCACAATGGCTGTTTGAAGGGCTGCCCATTAATGTTATAAAAGATTGCTTAAGAAAAATTCAGCTGTTCTAGATGATAGTGGATTTGATTTTCAGAAGGAGCAGTGTTTGGAACAGGTGAGTGAACAGTGTCCTTGGTCCTAACTCAGAGTCTGTTCCTCATCCTATTGAAGCTGTTACAGGATTTTGCTGTTAACTTCAACGGAAAGAGGATCAGCCCTACTGGTTTTATGTGGGGGTTGGCAAGAAGATTAAAAAAAACAAGCATCGCTGGTTTGAAGGATTTATTTCACTACAAGCATTTATTTCATCTCAACAAAGTAAAACCATTGAATGCATTTCTCTTTATAGTAATGGCAAGGTATCTTCAAAAGAGAAGTCAAGATAATAACATGAAAATCTTGCTGGATCCTGCAGATTTGGGATCTATGTCATATTATGGTTTTCCTCCTACAATGTCTCAGTGTTCCTCAGGTGATAAATACTTGGCTTTCACTCTGTTAACCTTACTATCTTTTGCTAACACTCCTTCTTGGCTCTGCAGACACCAGCCACCGTTACTCTGAAATCATCTGCTTGATTAACATTAGCATGTTAAACTTACCACAGTTGGTTCCAGCCTGTGCTTTGCTTGAAGCTTGTGGCTTCTGTCAGGGACAGGAAAGGCAGCCTGTGTGCTTGGAAGTTGTGCTGTGTTTTCCAGCTGCCTAGTAAGAGGAATTACATCTCTCTACAAAGCCTATTTTGCTTCTAATATGGTGGACAAAGTGTTAAACAGAGGCTGAAAGGAAGCTCCTTTCTGAATAAGGTCTTGTAGGGACACCAGATGAATCTGATTCTTCGCAGCCTTGTGGAACACATTTCCCCCAAAGTCATCGTGCTTCAGGTCGATGTGAGAAACCCAGCATCTGATCTTCTCCAGATAACAGACTCCTAACACCACCCACAGCTCCTGTGCCACGTGCATCCTCCTACACATGTGGTGCCTTCCTGGAAAGGGATGTTCCTGTGTGGTCCTTGGTGCATGGGACCGCCACCCCTGAGTCGGGGGGAGCAGGCAGTGTATGCAAAGGAAGCTTTGACCAACCTTTCTTGTTAGGCCATGGCTTACCTGTCAGATCTACTGTGAAGTTTATTCTATTGAGATTTTTATAGATATTATTGCTTAGTATCTGAATGTCTTCCATCAACACTTTAAGCAATATGAATAACATCTGTCGTGTTGTTTGTTCTCTCTTCCCTTCCACACTTGGGGAATGGAAATGAATACAGTGACATGTCTTGTTCCAAAGGGATTTTAGAGAAAAATAAACATATATCTACATGTATTTGTATGTACAGAGATGACAGAGTCAAAGTAACCTGCTTTGTCTGGAAGAACCCTGTGTTAGGGTCCCTAATGGTCCCTACCTACTAGGATACTTCACTTCATTACCTGACTCAGCCCCAAAAGACACTGAAAGATCCTGCACAGACAAGCTGGATAGTTGTGTTGCCCTCTTGAATATAATTGCCAGCTGCAGCCTTCATCCTAGGAATTTCAGAAAGCATTTTTTTTCAGACCATTGAAGCCTCAGCAGAGAAATCAAAAGCACTACTCTGAGTGAACAGAAATTGATTTGCTCATCAATGTTGCTGAAGTGTAACGTGCAGTTGGTCTCGATGTATTATTACCTCAATTAAATCTCCTTTTGGGGAAAAAAATAGGTTATTTTTACCTTAGGCAACATGATATAGGAACCTTGTAGCTTGGGGTGACATGGCCAGCCAGCTGACTTACCCCCTCCTCTGCTTTGCAGCCAGTCAAAACAGGGTGTAGGAACACAGACAATTTATGATAACATTGGTCTGAATCTGTGAGCAAAGGAGGATTTTTTTCCTTTCTTTCTTTCCTGTCTCAACAGACTGAAAAAGATTGGCCCTTTTTTCCCTGAGCATAATAGAGGAAGATGATGGTAGGAAGACTGGACCTCACATGGAAATCTTGGGGTTATTTTGTTAGTTTTAGTCCCATTCTGGTTTAACACGCTTTCCAGCCAGCATGGAGGAAGGCAGGAAAGGAAAATCTGCAGGGATCTGCTGGGGTTGCTGTAGCTTTCCACACCAAGCTGGAAGGGCTTAGCATAAATGAGGACAACCCAAGCCCTCCTAATCTGCAGAATGGACTGATCACTGGGTGGGCACCTATCACAGAAATAACACTACTCTCCAGTGTTAGATTCATCACTGTCTTTCCTCTGCTCACCACTGGCATAGTGACAACGCTCAGGTTTGACTCGTACTTAATCTTCTTCAGCTTATCTGACCTTCCACAGCTTTTGGTCGATTTGGTCACAGGAAGTGCCTGTATCTCGTGGTGGGTAAAGCTGTGTTTCCCCTGCTTGTCACTGGTGTTGGACTTATTGCTGGTGTTGGGCTCACTTGGTGTAACCAGTTTACTCAGGGGCTGCGTATGGCTGCTAAGAAGGATCACAGAGTCAGGCAGCCCTTCACATTTCTGCAAGGGAGGTGCAGGCTCAGTCTTCTGTGAGCACCTATTAGATAACTCTCCATCAGAAGAACTACTCAAGTCTATTATACTTTATTACACTAGATTCTCATCACTTCTCCTGAGACTTCACCCACGTCAATGGCTCAGAAGGATGAGAATTGATACCAGCCTTCTTTTCTTCATGGAGGAAGTCCCTCTATGAGTTACTGTGAGCTGATTTCATCTCCCAGCACTCCCTCTATGAGTTACCGTGCGCTGATTTCATCTCCCAGCGCTGGCTTGAATCCAGATTATGTTGGGACTAGAGGACTAGCTTTGGTTAGGTGCATGTCTTTGGCTGGTTTCTTTTCTACTGTGCTCAGGAATAGGAGGTATTTAGTGAGAACCTGGTGCCCACATAGCTTTCTTCAGTGCTGATCTTCATATGATGCACGGTTCCTTGAAAACAGATGATGAAATATGAGAAATGACTGTTGAATTGTAAGTGTAAATAGGTGTAAACCAAATGCTCTTAGAGAGTGTGTGACCATCTTTTGCTTCTGGTTTAGGCAGTCTGTCTAGTCCTTACGTGTGCATCATGCCTTCTTCCTGGAGTGAGCCTCACTGAGGCATGAAGGTCAGGTGTTCAATGTGTTTTGTTACTACAGTATTATTGTTCTGAATACTAATTCAAGTATTTCAAAAAGGCATACCATATCACGTATGTTTTGGCATTGAAAAGGATTAGCACAATCTTTTCCAAAAAGCGTATGCCTTACAGTCATTTTACAAATTGGGTCTTCGAGGGTGGTTTCATCGCAAAATGGAAAAAGCAAGTGTAAATTTTAAAGAGTTGTCTACATGCAATCATCTACTGCATCAATTCCTATGACAAGAAAGATGCAAAGGTCAGACAAGAAAAAACAGCATCCCTTTGTTAAAGCACTACTTTGCATCGCAGAGATCACTCCTCTTACAAATGTAACCCTGTGCTTATGGCCCAATTATACTGCTAAAAAGGTGCTTTTTCATAGAAGAATGATAGCATTTACTTTCTTTTTTCCTACTGGGAAAATGGGCCTGCAGTTTGAAAAATAGAGCACTGAAACTATTTTAATTACCAACTGTGTTTAGCTCCCTTGTCAAAGACACATGTTTGGAAGAAGACACTTAACTATCCTGTCCAGCCATAAAGCTCAACAATGAAAGAAAGACTTTTTGTGAATATTAAAAAACAAATAAAGGACTGAATGTGATTTGCACTTTGAAAAACTGTTCAAGTTTTTAAAAAGTTACAGTAAAAAAGTAAGTCTGTTCATAATGCTGGTATCTGGGCACATTGTCATAAATGCAGTGAAATCATGGCATAGTGTGAGACTGCTGATCTTGAAGGATAACGCTGACATGACCCACTGTAATGCAGAGCTATAGTTTATCTTAATGCAACCTGATTGCTAGGAATGAGAAGACGCCTCATGGGAGCAATGATTTGGTTTTGTAATCTCAAGCTATGGTCTGTAAACACCAGAAACTCAATTCAGTTACCTAAAAGTCATTTGTGGCATCCAGGAATAGCCTGGCAGGCAGGGGGCTGGTGAATAGGATGCAGGAGCTGTGGAGACCTGTGACCTTCTAGGCTAGCAGATGATGACAAGAAAAAACATCCTTGGGCACATCAAATAACTGATGTGTCTATGAATGAGCAATTGTATCTTTCTGTATCTAGGGGATAGACTGGACCTCCACCATATTCACCAAGTGTCATCTTGGTGAGAATCGTGTAATGGCTGTCTTTTGGGGGCAAATTCATTCTCCCAGCACCGTCTGGCAGTGCTGTATCTAAGGTGTATCTGGAAGGCTGTGGCCCTCAAGACTGTGTACCGTGTAGGAAATGTAAGAGAAATACACAGGACCTTTCTGAGATCTGCCTCTCAACAGTAGCTTAAGATAGACTGCTTTGCATTTTTCCACAGGTCAAGAGAACTGATGATGTCCCAAGTGGTGCTACTGGCACAGGTGGGCTGGGATTCAGCTCCACAGCATAGGTATGTCAGTTCAGGTGTCTAAATGTAGATGTGTCCTGTTATAGTGAGTGGAGGTTCAATTCCCTACATATGGCCACTTGGTACTCTTTGAAATGCCCTTGGATATCTGAGACTTCTTCAAGGGTCTAGGAGATATGACATGGGAACTACTGGAAGTTTGTTCCTTTCTGGAATGGCAGCTCCAGAAAGTGGCAGCCGAGTGGGATCCCCAAGGACATCTCAAATGGTGCTACACCCTTAAGTGTGGGAAACTGGTCTGAGATTGCAGGACAGTTTACAGGACAATTCATCTTAATCTAAAGTAGATACGTGCGTGGCCATTGGCTCACCAAACTCCACTGACTGCATCACTCTTACATGAGGAGGTCAGTACAGATGTTAAACAGTGCTTCACCCATGTCTCTTTCACTTCTGCAGGAAGTGCTTGTAGGTTTTGATACTGGAAAGAATAAAGGGCTCCTAAAAAATATAGGATAGATTTGGCTCAGGTAATGATGCTGAACTCTAGGAAAGTTTAGTCCCCTTCCTCACCTGGGGCAGCAGACATCTGTTCAGCTGCCTGCTGAGCCTGTGCTCCTACAGCTTGGAGACACAGGAACAGATTGACATCAGAGGCTGTTTTGCAGCACGCATGAGGGTTGTGTGCTATGTTTCACATACAAAGAACCACATCAAAGAAACCAAGGCACTCAAAGTGTCAGAAAGGAAGCTGAACGAGCTCTTTTCCTTCAAGCAGTTATTCCTTGAGTTACCTTCCTATTGAGAGATTAGCAGCACAGATATCTATACAACTGCCCAGAGATGAATGAGATTCCTTCCCTTCAGTTTATTTTTCCTGTGCGTCTCTTTTCTTGCCAACATGTAAAGCCAGAAAAGGCTTGAGGGCCCCACTAGCTGGCCCACTGAACAGAGATGGCTTTCGCCCTTGAGTCTGGGTCATCACCAAAATGATAGGATTAAAAAAACTATTAAGGGCCAAATCAGTTCAAAGGCTTCTGAGTCGAGAGTTTGAGTTTCCTAGTGAGAGATAAAAAGCCTCTTCTGTTAGGAAAATTGACTGTGAGCTTTCTTTTTTGGCTTGAAAGCTGGCCTATGATCCTTCAAGAGCTTTCTACAATTTTTAGGAAAAAAATGAATGTGGTCTATATTTAGTTTCAAAGCTCCTATATATTCCATTTAGGAATCATATAGATGTTGTCTCAGCCTGCGTTTCCACCATAAAACCCACCACTATAAAAACACCGTAGCATCAAATCCAATT
Organism: Xenus cinereus; assembly: GCA_025774025.1. Lineage (NCBI taxonomy): Eukaryota > Metazoa > Chordata > Aves > Charadriiformes > Scolopacidae > Xenus > Xenus cinereus. Next base: position 180,910,344 of record JAOXJK010000001.1, on the reverse strand, counting down.
TTTGCAAAAAGCTTTTTCCACTAGTAAATGTCAATGCCACTCACAGTATTAAATATTTTGCTTTATTTACCTGCTCCTTTCCTTCAATTTGGAACACGTCTCTCCGAGGAGCCTAATGCACGGTGACTCGGTGTCATGTAGGGGACAGACAATGGTAAATGGATCTCCAATTAAATTCAATTGCTCTTCAAGGGACTGCTGCCCTAGTTTGAACAGAGTGCATGGGTGAGAGTTCGAAGTACTGCAAATGCATGTTTTTAGAACTGTGATTAAGCTCAGTTAAAAGTTTTGACTCCTCTCCCCCTACCTCCATCCCCTACTATGTCTCCCTGGGGTTTAGAGAACTTTCCATGTTCTGTGTGCTGCAGAAGAACATGTCTCTGGCTGGCTTGGAGCTTCCAATGGTAAGTGAGAGTGCAGAGCCCACCAGTGACAGCAGCAAAATTCAGAGTGGCAGTGTTTCAGTAGGAGGGTGCTGCCATGTGTCAGGTGTGTTTCAGAGGGCCAGGAGTGGATACAGAGAGGGTTAGTGGTGCTCTGGGAGATGTGAGAGGAAAAGGATGGAAGGTCCTTTGGGGAGGGCAGCTGAATTTATCAGTATATTGCCTCCCTGTACTTCAAGCCATCTTCTTCCCACCTTGGCCCCCAGCCAATTTGGTATTGCTGGAGGGCTAGGACCTGTTCATGGGTAACTTAACCCCAAAAGGGCTCATATTCTGCTATACTTGCACCTTCAGTTCCCATGTCCCTCCAAGATGTGAGGTGGCCTATGCCTCAGGCTCAAACCTACCCTGTGCGTGCGTTCAGCCCAACCATGCTCTACCATGCTCTGCCTGCCTCCACTGCTCCCCCTCTGCCCGTGCTGGAAGCCCAAGTTGTCTGGGGAGGTTCTGCAATGTCTCAGTACAACTCCGGGACAACAGAACCAGGGTGACTGGCAACGGCTTGTCACAGCACAAGGCAGCCATATCCCCTGACCCAGCCTTGGGAGGGTCCTGCTTAGAGGCTTTTCTATATGCTTTGCACGTTACTCCCTGCACAGGGTATTATAAAGCAAATGGAGTGAGAGTGACACACTTTCAGAAAAGCATGTTTTGTTTCACAGTTGGTGGAATACTTGCCTTCTGTGTACATGTCATGATAGGTCTAAGGTCTACAAACGATATTTCTAGTCCCTGGCTATGAATGCTTCTATGGTTCATTGCAAAGCATTAACTGGAGGGCTAGCTGTCAGTCCGTTACTACAGTGCTGTAGCAGAAATCAAAATCTCTCCAAAATGTCAGCCCCTTTCAAAGTGATGCACAGAAATGACAGTTTTACAGAATTTGTACTGTCTAATGCAAATACCATTAATTCAAAAAAATAAACCAGGTCAATCAAAATCTCACTTCATGTAAAAAATTATTGTTTCAAACAGAAAAAGTGATTGTGTAAAATAAGATAGACAAAATGCACTTTACAAGGTAGAAAGTCATTCTGGTCTACTCAGGCAAATGTTTTTATTGTCAGCCATGCCTGGGATTGCAACCTTAAGGACAATAAAGTGCATAGAATGACAAACACTTCTGGTGAGCCCTCTCTCAGCAACACTGTTGAAATGTTCAACCCATGAAATAAGCAAACGGCATTAGTCAGATTAGGCTAATTCTCCATGAGAAATAATGTTGTTTCAGGAGCCAGAAGAAACAAGTTGGTGATCAAAGGAAATGCCTAATGATGCAAGATGGCTGAAAAGTGACAAGAATCAATTAAACATCTGAATGTTTTGTTAACTCCAAACAATGTTTTGTTATCATTGAAATGTTAACATTGAAAATGCCCCCTGGAAGATATACTTCCTAGTTCTCAAGAGGTGGCAACCTGCCACCAGACTGCAAAGATAAAGTCGGTAAACAACTTAGAGGAGCAAACAAGTCTCCCATTGCTCTAACTGCAGGCACTACATTTTTAGTGTATGAAATTTACTTTCTTTACTGCATGAAATCCTGAGAAAATGTCTTTCCTTTGTCTTCAGAATCAAAACTTAGTACAACTCCAGAGTTCAAAAAGATGAGCAAATGTTTTGTGGCTGTTTAAGAGAACTGGGAAGGCTAGGAGGGGCAGGGGGAAAACCAGACAGGTTTAGTTCAGGCTTTTCTCCATATTGAGTAAGGTCAGGGAGGATGTTCCAGTAGTCACAGGTATGACTCCTCTATTTCTCATCGTGTAGCATGAACGGCATACACCAGGGTAATACTGTGTGGTTTATTTGCAAACTTCTATACCTAACCTCACTAAATATTGCTTAGTGATGTCAGAAATTAGTGGGAGGTCATGGAAAAGCTCCTTTCCTGGATTTCAACTCATATCTTGCCTTCCAGTATTCCCCACCTCCTCTCTGTCAGATTTGGCTCACCTCATTGTACATTATTATAAAGTCTCCAGAAAGGATGTCAAAATACCTATAAAAAGCTAAAAAACTAGAAATCTCAGTTTATAGGAAAGAAATGAGATCTGACAGCTTGTGAGGCAGTGAGAGAGGATGAGGCAAAATTTTTGTACCCAATGTTGCTCACATTTTTCCACCTTATTCTCAGTTATATTTTTTCTTGGTTATTTTAAGAGACTGGTATTGTTCAGCTGAGAACTGGGATATAAGTGTGAATTGGGGCTAAGTTAGCTGCTGTGCATGTTGTTCACAACTCACAGAGATGAGCAAATGATATAGAGATTATCCATCTCCAGACTGGTTGGAAACTAGTCCTGCTTAGGTAGAGTTGAGGATTTCTGTCATCTTGGTGAATGTAGTTGAAGTATGGATCCAACCCACCAGCTGTGTAATTCTGGTCAGCCTTCTTGGCTGGAGACAGGAGATGTGTTGCCAGTTCCATAGTATCTGCAACTGCTTGAATGCAACCTGTTATGTCCTGACAATTGCTTTTGCGTCCCTTCTTCATTTTCAGTACATCTCATCATTAGAGGTTTAGCAATGAGTTCAGAGAAATAGACTGGGATCAGTTATTGCTTTCATGAAAACAGAATGACACGTGCAATTACTTTTAGTGCACTCCCAGCACCTCTCATCTGTGTTACTTGGGTCTTCGTTAAATCCTTTCATGTGTAGGAGATGAAGCATGTCACACATCCAGAAAGCGCTCTGTATTCTGCATCGACGGTGGCAGTGTACTTTTCCATAAATTATTTCCAAGATGCATTCTAACTTCTTCAAGTCTTTCACACCGAGTTACTGAGCAGCATGTCATATTTTTTCATCTCACATTTTAGTGAAAAATCAATCCATCAGTCATTGTTAGACACACTGAATCAGATTTTACAATGTGGCAGAGGAGTGCTCAGCTCGAGGGGAAGGTTCATGAACCCATGCAGACTGGTGACAATAGCTGCTTGACTTCACTGACACGACTCCCATGAGACCTACAGTGGAGAGTGAGACAGATGAGCAAACTCTGCAGATCTGCTGGAGGGGAGGGAGAAGGGAGAGAGCAGTAAGGTCCTCGCTTAGGGGCTCTGAATCATGCTGTATGTAAGGGCCTAAAATCAGATAATTTGAATACCCTGGCACAGGAGTATGGAGGAGACATCAGAGTGTCTCCACAGCACCAGAAAAGCCTCAGTGTAAGGGAGACCTTGCAGAGACTGGGTTGGAGAGTTGGTTTTAGGCCAAATGTGCGTCTATAATGTCTTCAGGAGTAACCAATGATTGTATCTCCTGTCTGTAAAATTGTGGCCATCCTACCCTAAAATGTTTTAAGCAAAATTTAAAAAAGCAAACATTAGCACTTTTTATTATGTGTTTCTTCACAGAATCATAGAATAGCCCAGGTTGGAAGGGACTTGAAAGATCATCTGGTCCAACCTGTTGTGGAAAAGGAAGCCTTATCTAGCAGTCTGTCCAACCACACCTGAAAACCTCCAGTGATGGTGAATTTACCACATCTCTGGGGACGTTGTTCCAGTAATTAATTGTTCTCACTGTAAAAAATTTCTTCCTTATATTGAGATGAAACCTCTCCCAGTGCAACTTGTACTTATTGCCCCTTGCCTTCTTCATGAAGCTCCTTATGAAGAGAGAGCCTCCCTCCTCTTTTTAGCTGCCCTTTAAGTGCTGGAACACTGTGGTGAGGTCCCCCCTGAGCCTTCTCTTCTCCAGGGAGGAGAGACCCAACTCCTTCAGTCTTTCTTCATAGGGTAGGTTCTCCAGCCCTTTGATCACCCTCATGGCCCTCCTTTGGACCCCCTCCAGTCTACCTGCATCTTTCTTGAATTGTAGCGACAGAACTGGACACAGTACTCCAGGTTTGGCCTGACAAGAGCTGAGTAGAGTGGGATGATCACGTCTCTATCTCTGCTAGAAAAGCCCCTGCATTCTCCCTTTCTTCCTTACTGGAACTTGTATTTTTTGGAGCGAATGTGTCCCAGATAGACACGAAGCATCAGGAGAAACTGCAAAAGTTGATGAAACAATCTCCCAGTCTTGTGTTATAACCTTTCACGCAACACATTACTTTTAATTTCATGTCCCTGAGGGATCTCAGTAATTTATATTAATAAATGTATAATTTGCCAGTGAGATTTCTTTTTAAGTTAACCTAAAGTAACTTGAAAAATTCATTTGCTGAATCTAAACCTCAGTGTTGAGCTGGATTTTTTGGAATCGATAATCAGACAGTGTCTGAATAATGAGGATAATCGTTAATTAGAAAAAGCATATGGCTTCCTGCAACTTCATTATTCATGCCAGAAAATCACTGGGCAAACAGTGTCAGTACACTATATTCCCTGAGCGCTGAGTAAGTGAAACACAGCTAAATCCTGAGCAGTGCTCAGACCGGATAAAGTGTGGGAGTAGTAAAGAAAACCCCCACAAACGGCACCAATTCTACTTGGGAAATATCAGTGAACTTTTCTTATTATTATCTACCATACCCACTCCCCAGCAAAACCCTGAGATCTGGCTAGTTATGCAAAACTCTTCATCAGGACACTGATTCTTTCTGTGCTGAACATGTGTTGGATTTTGGTGGAGACATTCTTTCTGTGACAGTGGGCGTCTCAAGCAGATGACTAGACAGACAATAGGTAACATTTGAGCTGTGAAGGACCAACACGTAACTTGGTGTTAAAGTGACTAAAAGTAGGAGGAATGGATAGAATGCAGTTTCTTGGTAGATCTGAAATCTTCATTGTTGCAACATGTCAAAAATATCATGAGGTTCAGAAATTCAAATACTGCTCTCCTGTAAGGCAGTAGGGATAATATCTCTGAGATCACCTTATTTATCCTGTTTAGGTCCTTGGACTGCTTAAATGTTAAAGGAGTGCTGATATCATGATTAGTAGCAAGAAGAAGGATGCTGTATTTATCCTTACCTGCTCTTGGCCCTCTTAGCTCACCAGGTGACATGTATGTGTTGTTCACTGCTAAGCAAATGTATATAATTTGTTAAAAATGTTCCCAGAATGATCTGATTTTAGAAATATTTATCAGTGGGGTCCCCATTTCTCCACTGTACTTTTTCTGTGTATTTACTGTTTTCTCTTAAGCTTTTTATTAACTATAGCTGTTAGTCAGTGTGTTAGTAATTGAGAAGGTTTCTGAGAAGTTACTATCAAAGTTTGCTATTTCTTAGTCGTCTTTCTTCTTTGTGATGTTTGATGACAGCTTCTGATCACCTACAACATGCAGCTGATTGCATTGGACTTTTCAAACATATATTGATTTCCACAAATTTTGACATCCAAGGTGTCTTTTGGAGAAGAGATTACAAATGAATCCACAAATGTCATTCCCATACGATTTCTAATGGGTCTCAGCTGCTCAATTAATAATGATGTACTGAGGTACAGGCTACACTACAACTAATTTAAGTGTGATTGACTCTCCAGGATGGATCAGAATTTAGCACCAGAAACTTGTTCATGGAACATTTTCCAAGACTGTTTGTCCAGAATGTAGTCTCCTCAACCTGTGAGAAAGGTCTCACAATATTTTACAGCTGTCTTTTATTCCCTGTTAGCACAGTGGTATGTGGTATGTGTGGTCCAGTTCTGTGAAAAGCAACCCCGAGTTGACCAAAGCAGTGATTCAAGAATAAGTCTTAACAACATCTACATTTATCCCTTTCCCTTTTAATTTTTTTGAACAGGAAGATCCTACAGTTTTTCAGTCACATAAATGTACATTATTGAAGCCTTTTATCCCAGATCTCACAAAGTTTGTAACAAAATAAACTTAAAACTGGGCGATTCTTTTCCACTTGGAGTAAATACTCAACTTGAGGTGCAATGTTAACAGATCTTTGGGCAAGGACAAACAAAAATGACTGGCACCTAGGTACTTATAATTAGCATCCAGCTATATTTAACGGATGCTGGAAAAAAATTACAAAAAAAGAAAAAAAGCTTTAGGATGAGAGCAAATTACCAGTGGTGGAAAGGGCACATGGGAAGTTTAGCCTATCTACACATTGTGTATGCGTTTCTGTCAAAAGCAGGCAATAAATTATATGTAGAAATGGAAATGGCAGAGGAAGGTCTCTCCAGCTCGGTGGAAAACTTCATACTTTTCTGGATGAATGCCATTTTTGTCTTACTCTTCTGTTTTTATTTATTTATTTATTTAATTCCAGCGGTTTTCAAGGGCACCTGCCATCTAAGGAAAATGAAAAACTGTGAAGAAATCTAAAAATTCCCATATTTAAAAAATGAGAAAGAAATAGCTTATAGATGTATGAACTAAGCGTGTCAAATAGCACATGTTACTGAACAATAAGGAAAAAGTAATCAACACCCTTTGGGTATAAACGCAACACAATTCACAACCCACAGCTGTGACTCAGAAGGGAAGTTCTCTATTAAAATGTCAGCCTTGTCACTTATTCCTTTTACCATTTACTTAATTCTGTGAGGAAAACTTTGTTCATTAATGCTGTTCTTTATTCTTGGTAGAAGTCGTGCTCTGGTGAACACTTCTATTTGCATTCAGTCCTGAAATTTGGACTCTCTTGTAAGAAGAGAGCTGCACGTAGTATTTGACTCTACGCAATTTTGCGTGTGTAAATAGCTCCAGCATCACACAGCAAATAATTAAGTTAAAAATAAATACCAGGTTAAGTTCTTAGGAAGAGGAGGAGAGGAAGAGGAGGAGAGCAGAAGACAATGAAATGAGCTTGAAATTCACTTTGCTTCTAAGAGAGTATTTAGGAACACATGCATTAAAAGACGGGTAGACATGGTGCTTAGGGACATGGTGTAGTGGTGGTTTTGGCAGTACTAGGTTGATAGTTAGACTCAATGATTTTAAAGGTCCTTTCCAATCCTAGACAATTCTATGATTCTGTGATTCAGGGCTTGAACACTAAATATATGACCAGGCTTCAGAGGATTATATATTAACATTGGAATACAGGCTATTTTCAAATGGACCAGAGAACTGGCAATGATAAGAGATAAAGCCAGGGAGACAAAGTTACTAAAAATTGCCCTTTCCTCTTTTCAGGAGTCTCTGACTGCAGTGTGTCCTTCTGAAAAGCTGTACAGGGACTACTGAATGCTCAGTATGGCTATTCATAGCAGGGGGCAGTCCTCAAATAATTTTGCCGCCCTTCTCAGAGAGCCAGAGCAGAGGTTGGTGGTCGTGTGGTAGGTGTAGATCCCTCAAGATCCGTGGACACCAGAGGAACAAATTTGAACTGTTTCCTGTAGTAGCAAATTGCAGTAGAAAAGATATGGGGATTCTCACAATATTTTTGAACTCTCTTGTAAGAATTTCACGTATGGTCCTATGCTGCAAATAGTGTTTGACTCTATGCAGTTTTGTGTGTGTAAATAGCTGCAGCATCACACAGCAAATAATTAAGTTAAAAATAAATACCAAACTTCCTTACAAAGAAATTGCCATGGGCCTGAGCGGTATGAGCTACTGTACTTGGACATCTTTTGCATCTAAAAAGTTGTAAGCGTATGCTTCCTGGGAGGAACGAACACTGTGATTATGCTTCTGTTATCCGAATTTGACAAGAAATGTCATGCTCAAAGGTACAGTGCATTGTTTCTGTAAGCCTGATTGTGAGTGACACCCACTAGTCACCTTTCAGATGAGTAGATAATTGGAAATGTGCACTTTTATAATCTCTGGCTGGGTCTCTCAGGAAATCTCTAGTATTTCTCTATTATGTCCTTTAGGGAGAAGAGAGCTGCTTCTTTAATATGCCCTCTCCAGCTTCCAACTGCTGTCATGAGCTACTTAATACATGTTGCCTTACTGTATAGGTGACCTCTGCTTCAGTCTTCGGATCTACTGGCAGAGTAAGGGGCTGCTCTGTGTGAGCAGCAGTTTCATAGTCCATCCTGTAATATTTTCCTGGGACACATGACAGCTCTTGTAAATCAACACCACTCCACTGGCTCCACTGTGAAATGAACCTGCAGTGGTTGGCATCAGTCTGTCCTAGCCTCTGTGTACGTGCTCCACCATGCCCTGGACCACTGTTCCCTTGGGGCTTCTTTATCTGCTTTTCTCCACTACACATCCCCTCCTCCTTTGCTGTTGTCTTTCCCAGAGGTTGCCATCTCCTCTTCTTCATATTCTCCCACCCTGGACCACTGTCAGTGCCTTCTTACTTGCACGTTGGCCAGCTCTTAGCTCTGGTGGTGCCTGTGAAAAGCCTGTGGTAACCAGCATAGCCCAACACAGCTGACTGTGCCAGGATGCTGCAGAGGTTTCCTCTCTCCGTCTCATCTCTGTAGGAAAAGTGTCAATGTTGGGAGATGAGAGTTCATGACACCTGGGAACTGGTTGAAAGCAAGCTTCCTGGAGGGCAGGCAAGAGAGGAGAGCTAACTCAGCTCCCTGTTCCTGTGAGGTTTCCACTGCTGTCACTACCTGACAACTGGGCTGTACGCTGCTTTCCTCCAGAGAGAACCTCTCCTGGGAGACATCACTTGTCCTCCTTTGGTCCTGGTTTACCCCAAGTTGAAGGCAGTAGTCATATCCATGTGAAAGTGAGACTCAAATGCCTTAAAGTGAGAGCTGGGTGGCTTACACAGAGCAGAATTGAAACTGTATTAATCTCCAGTTTCTTGCGACCACCCTGTGTGCTGAGCTGGCTATCCTCATTTAGTAATTATTAATGGTTTCACGAAGCATGTGTAAGCTCTGGAGTGTCAGCACATACTGACAGCATTACAAAGTTACCCTCCGTATTGGACAAACTCTGGCGAAGCAGATGTACCTAATGTGTTTGTAGGATTTCAATAAGTAGGAAGTTTAGGACATTACTTTGCACCTCAGTAGCAGTTTATAATCTGAACGAGGTACTCGCCTGCTTATATGTGAAAAACAATCTCTCACTTTGACTCCAAGAAATATCCCTGTGCTAATACCTTTTTAATGGATGTATCCTGCTCGTTTCTTTTTTTAACAAAAAGGGCTGGTGAGAAGAAACACAGACTGACTTTCATCTAACTGACTTCCAAAAATCTTCCCACAGACTAATCTATATTTCATTAGATGAAGTACATAAGAGGCTGTATCCCTCTTGATTTATGAGCAAAAGTTTTATGAGAAATATGAACTCATATAATGTAGCCGATCCATCATTCAGAGATAAGTATTAGTAACCCTAGCCAAAACCAAAATTCTCTTGAGCTGTTATCCGGTTATTATATGAGATAATTTTCCAGAGGTCCCAGAACACTACAACATAGGTAAATTGGCCTTCAGACCGAGTGCTATGCTAGAATGTGTAATTTATTGAAAAAGGATCATTAATCTCAATTTTGACCTGAATTAATATACTTCAAGGATGACAACACACTTTGGCTTGAGATTTGTGTATGGAAACAGAAAAAAAGAGAGGGACTTAGAAAGACCTGATGAAGGTCTTGTGTTCCTGCATGCATTAATTGGTCCAATACACGAACTCACTTCTCCTTAACCCTTTGAGATGACTGCTGTGGTTACAGCAACACACTTGCTATTTCCAGATATGCACAGATTGTAAAGGACCTCCCACCATTGATGAAGGATGGGTGAGGACGCTGGCTACAAGTGCATATTGAGAATGTCTCTGTCTGCTAGACAGTGGCTGTGTGAGGCTGCTTGTGCATCTCCTGTGTGTGGCAAACAGAGGATGTGTCACTGGTTTTGTGTTGGTCTACAAGGGGGACTACATCTCTACATCTAGGATGGACAGATCTGTGCTGTGGTTCACGACTTCAGTGATGATTCTGGGTTGAGGGAGACCTCCAGTTCCACAGGGACTTTGTCCAGACAAGGCAAAGCTATGACTTACCTCAGTAGCATTCCTGGTTTCAGTCCTCGTGTCCCACCCCATGTACAATTTTGTCCAGGGATACTTTCACACAGGGAGCACAGCTGGAGCTGGAGCCCCAGACTTCCCCTCTGCAGGTTGACAGTGAAATTGCTGGGTCGTAGGGTAGGACTCTGATGTGGTCTCACCTTCCAGCACCAGAGACTATATCACAGAGTTTCTATATCACAGGCAAAACCAAAGGATGTCATCTTCCTCACCGGCTTACTTCCAGCTCCGTGCCTCAGGCACTGTTTTGTAAAGCAAGAAATACAGGAGTCTGCACTGTTTCGTGTTGGTACCATGGCCCATTTCTTCCCACGAAAGGGGGAATTAAATCCTATTCATTATGGGAATGGCAAGGACTGTCCCTCCAACCTCTACTAAAAGACGGAAGCAGTGGTCAGCTCCTGCCCCAAAGGCATCCCTTTGTGCAGGGCCCTGATGGAGATCCTGGCTTTATGTAGGTGCCTGGATCTGAAAGAGGATGCTCCCTCCCCTTTGGAGTTTCTTATTAGGTGATTTTGTACCCTGCCCCAAAACTTGGTGTGCTGTCTACTGTGAATCTTATTTTGAGGTACTGTAATTCTAGCATTTTAGGTGCCAAAATCCCTTTCGTGGGTTTGGCCCAAGGTGACTCTCCAGAGTCTCACATGATGTACACAACGAGGAGGTGCATTGGTGCCAACATGTGGACACCACTCTCACTCATGGACTGCAGGCTTCCTCTTCCTGTCCACTGTGTTCTATATTTGGCTGTTCTGCTCAGACTTTTGTCGCCCTTCCTATCACCACAGGGTCTTCCACATCCCCTAGAAAGCCTAGAGGACTGCTCTTCCTCTCCACTGGCTCCAGGACTGCAGCTAATCCCAATGAGCAGGACAACCCGAATTTCTTTAGAGCCCGTTGATGCTGTGCTGAATCTGATGTTGCAGAGCAGGTCAGCCTCATGCAGATATCACAGAAACCACAGGGCATCCCAGATGGTGCTAGGCATTCAGGTATGTTGAGCTGCTCTCTGCAATTGGTGTCTACAACCTACTGCTGAATCTCACCTCTAAAAGTAGACGAGATAAACCTCACCTAGCCCAAAAGCCACATGACAGCTCTTCCATTTTCAATGTGTAACATCATCCTTATCTCCTCATACCTTTACCGTTCTCATATTGTTAGTGAATTAGTCCTCAATGTTACTGTGGTTTTAATTTATTTTCCCTGTGCTTGAGTTTCAAATAGGAAAAGGAAAACCTGTGATCATCATCCTGGAAAAAAAGTGAGCCTCCTGAATCTTAGTCCTACCTATGATATTGTTTTCTCTTTTAGTATTGAGCAGGTCACTTGTAATGTCTATTATATGTCAGAGATTGGTAGCAGCATCTGTAAAATGGTGATGACAATGGTCCCAAGGGTTTTTTCAGGAAAGAAGTGATTAAAGAAAGCTTGTAAGAGCACTTAAAAACTGTAAAGCAGCATCCAACCGGTAAATTGCTATTTAATGATGAGGCTAATTGCACAGAGCTTCAGGAATGAGGAGAAAAAGCAGAGTATGGGCAGATAGGTTTGATTGGCAGAATGAGGCAAAGGTGAACTTGTGGCTTTTGCTTGGATTCATTGTAAAAACCAGAGAGGACTGAGACACTTTGACTCATGAGGACTCTGAGAGGACCTGGATTTGCTCAGTTCAAAATCTCCCACCACAGCCAGATGGTCCAAACCTAATGAGCTGAAAATACAGCATTCTTCCAGCTTCTGATCTCTCTTTCATAGAGGACATGGACCTGTCATACCATCTGTTCTGAATACACTTTAAAAAATCCTGTTGGATCTTCATGACACTGCTTCTTGACAGACCTCCACATTGCATTGTATCTGCTTTCTCATTGCACCCTACCTTACAGAATATGGTTCAGTTTTATCGTGTCTTTATATATAATGAATTTCATCCATTTGTAGCAAGACTTCTGAGAGGATAATTTAGCTGCTGGACTATATATAGCTATATATTTAGGATACATCTTCTATGTCTATCTACAATAAAAGTAAAAGAATATAAAGGCTTAAATGTCATTGTATTTGTTGAAAAGGTCTTGCAGAATATTCCTTCTGTAGTACTTCTGGTTGCATTTTCAGAATTAGTTACTTGGAGGCAATGCTTAGGTAGTAATTTTTGCCTCTTCTGAACATTGAGCATAATTGTTCATTTGCATTCAGTTGCAAATCCCCTTTAGTACTCTTGAAAAAGACAAAGTTCAGAGAAAATAGTAACTCTCAAAAATAGTTTTAAGAAATGAGTAATTTTTCCATGTTGCCAAGCATCATGCTAGTTACTAAAGCCATTATTTCTCATGCCATCTCTGGGGAGTTAGTATTGTCACCTTTATTATTTATCTAGGTCATCGTATTCACAGAATATGTATAAGTATTGCTTTTTACATATAATACTTCTATTTTGGAAGAATAAAAGCAAAGGCATCAAAGCAGGTCTAGGCTAGCTGTAGTTTTTCCAATTCAGTAACACGGTCTGTTAAAATCATAGCTTATTCCTGAACCACCTTGAAGTTTGTTCTAGAAAGCTTATCTTTCTGCTGCAGCTATTTCTTCTTCCAAAAACTGTGCCTACCAGATCTCTCCTTATTTCCCTGTATGTCTGCTCAGATTTGCCTTGGCAGTCCTTGCTGTTGGCTCTACCCCTCCAAGCAGTTACTACCTTGATTCTTAAACTCAAAGTACGAGGTAAAAAAAAAAAAAGGAGGAGGGGTGGGTGAGTTGGCACTTAGGGAGCTGCTCCCACCTGCAGAGCATGAACTTGCACAGGAAACAGAAGAGAGAATGTTACAATGGCAAGAAATATGAAGGTGAAGAGCACAGAAAAATATGGGCATCACCTTAAGTGTAAATGGTGAACAGACAAGCCTAAAAATCGCTATCTTGCGGACACTTTAATTTTGAAAATAAATCAACCCAGCAAAGTTTGATGTGCTGCACACAGCATCTAGTGTCTGTACACATCAAGTGGCCTTCATCTGACAAATAAAGAAATTTACAATAAAGCTGTTCACATTCAAACTACTTGTCTGAGCTCCCTTTATAGCCAGGATATTATTATAATGTTAGGATCTGATTAGTCTTATTTTAAAATAAATGACTGTCATTGGTCACATAAATTGTGTCCTAAAAGTACCTGTTTGCCTTTGCGGTGTGTGAAAGGAGCCGGGGAGAATAACAGGCACAGACATCTCTGCGTTTCAAACTTCAGAGAGTCTGGTTCCTACCAACACGGCTTTTGAAGGGATAAACTTGAACTGCCTTCCTAATCAAACCTGAACCCAGGCTGAGCAACCTGTCTACCAGATGCTTCAGATGGCTTTGGTATTATTTTATACTTCCAGCAGCTATTTTGTACTTCTCATTTCTCTTACACTTCCAGCAGTTACGTACCATTGCTGTTGTGCTGCTAATAATTGTTATCAACCAGATACTTGCACAAAAGGCAGCTCCATTTCAATGCTGGGTAGAGTGACCTCTCTTAATGAGTTTCCCTGTCATGCTGCAAAATGTTGTGGGTTCCCTTGGGCTGAGAGTCATACAAGCTATTATTTTGTCATTACCATGTTTTTCTCATCGTTCTCAGCTTTTCCACAGGTTTCCTCATTTTGATATTTGTCCTAGTCACTTCTGAGCAGCTGTTTTCAGTGCAGCTTTCAGCCTTGATTATCCCTGCCTATTACCATTCAGAATGGGTTAATTAGGGTGTATCTCTCTGGACTTAGATGCTGATTTAATCAGAACTGTATTCTATTCCACTGTGTTTCACAGTGGTACAATAGACAATAGGTCAGGACAGGTCTGTTCTCTCCCAGTGGAGTGGCCAGGTCCATTTTTACACTTCTGCCTGTCTTTGGTGTCTGCTCATTATGATGTTTGAGGTTATGGGGTTTTTTAGTGTTTAGGTTGTTGGATTTTTTTTCTGTTTGTTTTTGTTTGGTTGGTTGGTTGGTTGGTTTTGGGTTGGTTTTTTTTTAAAAGTATTTAAACCCCTTTCTCTTAAAGGGATTTTC
>JAOXJK010000001.1:180879382-180894992 GCA_025774025.1 Xenus cinereus | reverse complement strand
CCTTTGTTCTTTTTTTTTTTTTTTTTATGGTGGAATACCAAGTATCCCATGAAAACGTGGTAGCAATCAGATGTCATCTAAACTACCAACCATGCAGAGGGAAGGAGAAATCGTGACTTTGCATTTAAAAGGGTCTTTTTGAGATAATCTTTCACTTGTTCTCTCAAGAGAGGTGATTTCCCGGTACTTAAACTTGAACAATGCTTCATTTCATCCTATTACTTTGCATTACTGGTTGATTATGTTCATTTAATACACCCAAGAGCACTGGTAGAGATTAGGTCCCGGCTTTGCTAGCTCATGCCACCCTGGCTTTGCTAGCTCATGCCTCCTTTCTGAAAGCTTCCTGCTTTTGTCCTCCAGTTGTGAAAGAAATTTCAGTGAAAGCTTCTGCTTTCTGCGCTGGGCAGTTCTACCCCTGGCTGCGACTGTGGGTGCCTGTCCCCTGGGCAGGCTGGCTCCAGTCCATCCCTTCCAGTTTGGGGTGCCCAACTGGAAGTTGTCTCCTTCCCTCCACTGAGGCAGCCTGTGCAGATTTCGGTGCCAGCCTGGCCACCTCCATTAAGTGCCCATACAGGAGGTGGGGGTGAATAGGGACCAATGTCTCCAGGTAGAAAGTTTGAAACCCTTGTGTCCCCGTGGAGAAAGATCCAGTTGTACAACAGTTCTGTGCCTCGGCTGGGTCCGAGTGCCACAGCTCACACCAGGGGACCAATAACCCACTTGGTAGACCAGGATTAGGGAATTTTTCGCTGCCTGATATCCTCAGCCCCTATTTCCTTCCTCACTCTTCCTTTGTCCCGACTCATTCTCTGGACAGCTGGGGGCTCCTTTACTCTTTGCTTGATTTAGCTATTATTGTCGTCTTTGTTGTTTAGGTAGTACCACTGATGGCCACAAAGATCGGTGGTAAATGGAGTGTGACAGATAATAGCTGTGTACCCTGAGGGCCTTAAAGTGTAAAGGTAATGTATCTAAACCCAAGCAAACAAAGAGAGGAGAAAACAAAAAGATCAATCACAGACTAGGGAGGAGTACATTGCATTCAATATGCTTTTTGGAATAGTTTGGAAAGACTTTGAAAGACTTTGCTGAGGCAGTAAGAAACTTGAAGAACATTAAATAAAGGATATTACAGACACTTGAGGGAGATTAAATATGGTTTTCGTTCCTATTCTTTATTCCTCCTTTCACAGTTACATTAGCAAAAGATAGGTAGTCAGGGATGGAGGGTGCATTGTTAGGGTAGATGATGGAGTGAATATTTGTCCCTTCTGCAGAAGTCCACTCCTCAGGGACAAGCTGGTCCAGGGAGAGCCCGGTCTCCTGTGTGTGGAAGCATTGCTCTATTACCAGATTGCTTCCAGGTCTAGGTGAGGTTTAAGCATTCCAGGCGCTGGCCGTGTGTCGCTGGTAGAGAAATACATCTGTTCATTCCCCACTAACAGATCAGTTAGTTTCTAATCAGAGCTTGTCAACAATTGTAAATGTAACAGCTTTCCGTCAGCAAGTGCTATTTGAAAGAAATGAAATTAATTCATGGTTGTGTACCGTGGCTGTGTCAAAATATTTGTAGAAAATTATCAAAATATTGTTAGATAAAAGATTGTAACATGTCAGTTTGACTTTATTATTGCACTCATTTGTTTCAGAGTGAGATAACTGAAACAAAATATGTAAGAACAGTCTAAGTGAAGTATTTTTTATTTTTCTTTTGTAATGAGGGATGAAACCAAATGCCAGTGCCTTGAAGCTCCCCCCAGGATAAGAAATCTGGATTTCACCAGCTTGAATTATAATTCTAATATACCTTTCTATGTAAGCAGCTTGGCTTCCTCATCTGTACTGGAAAGCAAATGAGAGCCAGACTTCCTAACATATAGACAAGAAAGAGGGGCCATTTCTAAGTATAGAATCATAGAATCATAAAATGGTTAGAGTTGAAAGGACCTTAAAGATCATCTACTTCTATCCCCCCTGCCATGGGTAGGGACACCTCCCACTAGACCAGGTTGTTCAAAGCCTCATCCAGCCTGGCCTTGAACACCTCCAAGGATGGAGCATCCACAGCTTCTCTGGGCAATCTGTTCCAGTGCCTCACCATCCTCACAGTAAGGAATTTCTTTCTAGTACCTAATCTAAATCTCCCCTCTTCCAATTTAAAACCATTACCCCTCGTCCTATCAATACATTCCCTGATCAAGAGTCCCTCCCCGTCTCTCCTGTAGGCCTGGTTCAGGTGCTGGAATGCCTTTATGAGATTTTCCCAGAGCCTTCTCTTCTCCCAGATGAACAACCCAGCCTGTCTTCATAGGAGACATGCTCCATCCCTCTGATCATCTTCGTGGCCCTCTGCTGGACCCATTACAACAGATCCATGTCCTTCCTGTGTTGAGGACTCCAAAGCTGGACACAGTACTCCAGGTGGGGTCTCACGAGAGCAGAGTGGAGGGGTAGAATCACCTCCCTTGACCAGGTGGCCACAATTCTTTGGATGCAGCCCAGGATGCTGTTGGCTTTCTGGGCTGCCAGCGTGCACTGCTGGCTCACGTTGAGTTTCTCACCCATGAGCACTCCCAAGTCCTTCTCCTCAGGGCTGCTCTCCAGTCATTCTCTGCCCAACCTGTATTTGTGCCTGAGATTGCCACATCCCAGGTGCAGGACCCTGCACTTGGCTTGGTTGAACTTCATGAGGTTTGCACGGGCCCACTTCTCAAGCCTGTCCAGATCCCTCTGGATGGCATCCCTTCCCTCCAGCATATCAACCGAGTCACACAGCTTGGTGTCATTGGCAAACTTGCTGAGGGTGCACTCTATCCCACTGTCCATGTCTCCAATAAAGATGTTAAACAGCACTGATCCTAGTAGCAGATATACTGGGATATACATACATACTTTCTCTTCTGCTCCAGGCTACACTTGATTAGGACAATATTGTGATTAAAACCCGTCTTGCCTGCACCTTTAAATACAGCTCCACTCTAGGAACAGCAGGAGGAAAGCTGTCTTTGTCTAGGACATGTCTTCCCCTGCCAAATATATAAACTACCCAAACAATATGTAGCAATTTGTCTTTCATTTAATGATGAACATTTGATCTGATATTTGTTCACTTTTCCAGAACTGTCTTAATTAAACTGCTGTAATCTATGTTTTCATACCAAACATGGTGATTTCATTATTCAAAAGACACAGAGCTGGCACACATTCTAATGCTTCTGAAGTGAGGGTGCATTATGGAAATGAAAACTTATCTCATCATTTCTGGAGGCACATAAAAAGAATTAATTGTGTTTAATGTGGAATTAACTCCATCTGAAAATGCTGCTGTTTTGTCTCCAGTTGAAAAAAAAAATCACAATAGTATATGAGCCACAGTAACACGCTTCTCTGTTGTTTGACAGTCACTGGCTAGAAAATTTTGATCCAAATGCAAAGTAATGACAATGTCTCACAGTCACTGAGGTGATCAAGTGCATTTCGTTGGGGGGTGTGTGTTGAAGACTGACTGTGTCAAAGACTGTGTGAGGAAAGCACTTCTCATTTAAACGCTTTCAAAATTACCATCAACTTTGAGAAGCAGGGACTCTACATTACAAACATGCGCTTACTTTTGAGTTCTAGCTACTTAAATCGTCAACCCATAGCCATGTCTGGGTGGGTTTGGAGCCCAAATCTAGACCATTAATGCAGAGCTGTGTCTCATCACAGTTTGGACTCCAGAGTGCCCAGGAGCACAGTGCAGAAGTGCAGGAAGGCAGAGTCGTTGGCTAGCACTGATGCAGAGCTCATTAGTCCTGCTGGATCCAGGCTGATGCCATGCAAAGCCATCCAGATGTCTCTGCTCTCCTCTGCCCCAGAGTCTAACAGCCCCAGGTTGCTCAGGCCCAGAGTGATGAGAGCATGGTATCGTGCTCCCAGGACCTGTGGCAGGGGGCCCATGTTTGTCCTGTTGTTTATCCGCAATTGGGTTTTCATCAGGTTAACTCTGAAAAGTCAATATTGATTGTGCTTCTTGACAGTGTAGCACAAATGAGCCCTTCCTGTCTAAATCTCAGAGCTGGACTAAGGCTGCCGTTCTGCAATAGCTTGTGTATGCTCTGACAGAGCATCTCTTCGTGTCTGCCTGCCTGCCTGCCTGCTGCCAAGCCCAGGGGAAAGGCTGCAGTGAGTTTGCATGCACAAACCACCCCCCACTTAACAGCTGCATCACAGAACAAAAATCTGAACAGATCCTTTTTTTTTTATGACTCTGTACACATTCAACTAAGGGGCAGGATATTTATCTTCAGATGGGTAAGGATAAATGGATGGTTAAGTTTTACTCCTTGCCATAGAAATGTGCTCCCTTTTGCTATCCTAACTTCCACTGTGATAATAGAGTGGTTGGGTACCTCAACATTTGAGGCTGACCAAGACTTTCAATAGCTGCGGACATAACCAGGCTCTATCTCACTCCCATCTCCCTCTTACTTGAAAGACATTTGCTGAAGCAATTTATTGACGGGCTTTGAACCACACTCCTAAGGAGTTGTCTAAACCGTACGTATTTCAGTTACTTCTTCTAATGATACAGTTGATGACCTCAGTAGTTTAGCTCACAGGGAACTGTGCAAGTCTGTAGCCATCAGTCAAAGAATTTATCTCAGTGCCTGTAAAGTGATTTTCCCCCAAATCAGAGCAAAACACAGATGTTTCTGCTGCTTAAGAGGCCACAGAAAAAGTGAAAACTGTCTGACAACAGATTTGAATTGGCTTGGGGGGAAGAGAGAGGAGTTATCTTCTGATTCTGAGACTTCAAGGCTGACAGGAGAGTCAAGTTTGGAGGAGAGAGAAAGGGGTGCCAAAATCAGTCACATGTCTTAGTTGGATAGTCTAAATCTACTGCTGGCTGTGGACACACCAGAACCATAGTCAAACTGCAGTTAGCTATTATTACATTTCATGTAATAATGGTCATGGAAAGATGTACTTTTCCACTGCTGGAAATGATCATGGAAACATGTACTTTTCCACTGCTGGAAGCCTGGGAATTGGGTTGGTTTTGGCCTCCCAGGTCTTAATCAAAGGACAGTCACTGTTGGCTTCCACTTTTGCCTTATTCAGTGCTCTCAAAGGGTCTCCAAGACAAGTTCCAGCGAGTCTGTGGACTGATTATACCCAAGTCCTTCTCTAGTATAATTTCTGATTTTTCCATACAACAGATAAACAAAATGGTTTTGGATGCTTAAAGACACTATCTTATTTTATGTGAAGAATCCTAGGTTAAGAAATCAAATTCAGAGGAATAAAAATAAATTGTGCTTTTGGAGCACTTCTAGATGGAGTGCAAGATGCGTGTCACAGTTTTTCCATTAACTACCTGCCTGGGACCTGCCTGCAGTGTACCCCAGCTTCCCTCTAACCTTCTTGCCTCATTTTTTCCTTGGAGAAATCAGTACATGCAGCAGGGTCCAGTGTGCCTCCTGTGTTTAGATGAATATCAGGGCAAGATGTTAAGAGAAAAACCAAGGACAGCGTAGGATGCTGGGTGAAAAACTGTCCTGGGAATGCTCCCCTGATCATCCACTCCCCAGCCCAATTTGCATAACCTTGCACTTACCAGAAGCACTCTCTGTGCTCCCCATGCTGAGAGACAAAAACATTTTCCTAAATTGTCTCTCAACAGTGATCCCATCCCGTTTGAACTACAGGAGAACTTTGGGAGCTGGTAGCATTGAGCTCTGAGCACAGGGCCTCTGGGATGTACACCACAGAATTGGGAGTGTTTGTCAAGAGTTATACGGTTTGAAAACAGAAGAAGCTAAGGGCTAAGCTCAGAGCCCAGCCCTGCTTTAATATGCACAGGATATCTCCGGGAGTGTACCAGATCACATTATCTCACTACATGTGCTTCTGGGAGTTTTGCAAATGAGGTTGTGGTGTTGTGTTGACTTGAGATGCTACCCACATATTGATAAGCCACTTGTGAAAAATAATGAGATTTCAATGTGGATGGCTCAAAATCTGTTTGACACTATTCCAGAGAGCTATATGGCTTTTACTGATGCAACAAGCTGTCTTTGGCATTGCTGTCTCCTTGGGAAAGCAAAGTATAAAGGTGCCCTTCTGACTGTAGCAGCAAATTGCCTACCCCACAGCTTACTCCCCAGTTCAAGAAGGACAGGGAACTGCTTGAGAGGGTACAACAGAGGGCTAGAAAGATGATTAGGGGCCTGGAGCATCTCCCTTACGAGGAGAGGCTGAGGGACTTAGGTCTTTTTAGTCTGGAGAAGAGAAGACTGAGGGGGGGGATCTGATCAATGCCTATAAATCCTTAAAGGGTGGGTGTCAAGAAGATGGAACCAGTCTTCTTTCAGTGGTGTCCACTGACAGGACAAGAGGAAACGGGCACAAACTTGAACATAAGAAGTTCCATCAAAACATGAGGAGGAACTTCTTTACTTTGAGGGTGGCAGAGCACTGAAACAGGCTGCCCAGAGAGGTGGTGGAGTCTCTGTCTGTGGAGACATTCAAAGCCTGTCTGAACACGTTCCTGTGCAACCTGCTCTAGGTGGACCTGCTTTGGCAGGGGGCTTGGACTAGATGATCTCCAGAGGTCCTTTCCAACCCCATATCATTCTGTGATTCCCTGTGTGTTGTCTACCTGTGGACCACATAGTTAGCAGTGGTCGTTTAGGCTAGTGAATCAAAGTCCTTGGCCCACTACTCATGGGAAATAACTGCTATACAACTGTTTGTCCAGTCCTATCCCATTCTCCACATTTCTCTTGTCAAACTACCTTGTAGGCTTATTCTTTATGTGGTCTGCTCACTTTGTGCTCATCAGACAGGCACCCTCTCTCATTTCCCTTGGGGTGACAGCTTCCAGCAGTACTCCTGTTTTGCTTGCAATGTTCCTGAGTCCCAACTCCAGCATCCGGGTGTCTTGTTTCAGATCTGCCTTTTAGCCAGCCAGGTGGTGATTTGCAAATCTATCCCCTGCGAAATCTTTGCTGCCCATTTCCAGATTTCACACTTTTGCACAGCCATCAAAACCATGGATCTAAGTTGGCGAGCTTGAAATTCATAGGTAAATTGACGTAGCTAATTAGTGATTCCCGCATCACCCAAAGATATCAGTGATGATGTGTGTGCCTCAAAAGTGCAGCTGTTGTTTACTGATATGTTGATATTGATGTACCTGCAAGAGCTTTTCTTATGCCACACAGCCTTATCATCTTGGAAATACCATCCTCCAAGTTTCTATCCTTAAGGTGAACAGGTGAATTTGGTTTTTATTTGCAGAACCCAAAAAAGCTTCTCTGTGAAAAAAAATCAGCTTATAATATATATATAAATATATATATTTATATCACACTGTGTGTACATATATCACACAGTATGTATATGTATTTACAAGAAAAGCCATGTTGTGATTTTTCCATTTTCTGTTATGGGGTCTACGTTTAATGACGGGTTCGATGTTATAAGAAGAACGACTAGCTGGCTATCTACCCTGAGGGAAAACTGAAGGAATCTGCAGAAACTTATGTTGCCCTTTGCAAGGCAGATGACATTTTGAGTACTCCTTGGGCACATATATGAAGCTGTAAAATCTTTCTCTTTATTTTTAAATTGCTCTTTGAGCGTAAAGAATTTCCCCAGAGGAAGTGTGAAGAGGAGCATGAAGGTCTCCCTCTGTCCCACATGATCACAGACTAGGGTGCAGCTCCCTCCTGCCTCTGGGAAGTGCTGCTGTGCTACCTATACCCAAGACCTGTGAAGAGTTGTGACAAATCACAAAAATGAGTGGTTGTGTCTGTTGTTTGTGTCCTCTCTGCTTAGGGAACCTTCCTGTTTCAAACTGATCTCAGCATCCTTTCCATGTCATTGCTTTGGGCTTGCTCCCAGCTTTCTTGGTAGCCCCTTGGGGTGGTCGATGACTTCTGCAGCCAGAGCAGAAGCCAGCACAGGTGGGCAAAGGGTCCCTCTCTGTTGAAGACCAGGCACACAAGCAGCTAATTTGTTTGAGGAGATGAAGAGTACTTTTCCCTATGCTACTAAGGGACAGTATGGTCTAGAACTTTTCCTAGGCCAGTGAAGCTTTGTGATAACCCTGCTTGATCTGCTGTTGAAGCTGCCACAAGCAAGCCCATCAGTACCACTACAGCCTGGAAAAGTGGGTAGGCCAAATCGCCCCATTCAACCTATGTGTGAATATTGACGTTAAAAGATTTGCCCCAATTCCATAGAAGGAAGCAGAGCAGGAAATCTGCTCTATTGTACATATGGCACACCCCAAGAAAGTTTTGAGAGTACTTGTACACCTACAGTACAGCGTGGTGTTTCTCCTGTTCTAAAAAGCAGAAAATCATTTTACCTCAGTGCTGCTCTATTATTCTGATCTCTGACCCACAAGCAGAGCTAACCAGCTTGGATTTAGTACCTTACATTGTCTCAAAGCCAGTTCTAGCTAACAGTTCTTTCTCCTGTAGCCCCCTGAGTGCTGCAGGTGTTCTTCAGCAGCACTTCCTCCTACCATCACCCCCCTCTGCACCCAAAGTGACAGTCCAGCCTCGCCGTCACCTGCATTCCTGCTAAGCGAGCTTGTACTGCTTTGCTCTTACAACCTGAAAGAGTGCATTTATGAGAATAACTGGCTTCCCAGAGTTAATGGGTCAGTGAACGTCCTCATTTATGTGCTCTCAATCTACCCATTATATTTCTTATTGGAGTCTTTCTGCTGAGACAACTGGAGAAATATGAAGCCCCCTGTAACCTCTTTAATCAAGTTCTGGTGCAGTATCAGTAAGGTTCAGCAGACCCCTATGAAGTTTTTCATTTTCATCGCTATTTTCCTCTGCTTTCTGGGTATGGGCTTGAGAGAAGGATTTCTCATCTCTCCACAGAGGTAGGCTGGAATTAGACTGCCAATGATGGGCTTGCGTGTGCTCTGGCAATGTAATTTAGGAGGTCATCAGTCTATAATGAAAACTTAGGTCCCTTCTGGCATTTTCATTCATTTGAGATGGCTGAGTGCTTTGCCCTCTTTCTTTATTGCATGATTTTTATATAATTGTTCCAACTTACACATAATTACATTAGATCTGCTGTTTAAATGCCATCTAGTGCTCTTCTTTGTTCAAAAGACTGCTGCTGTTATCAAATTTAAAAGAACATGGAAATGTGAGATACTTTCACAGCGATAGTAGACTTCCAGTCTACGTTACCCATTTATATTTTACTCACTTCATAACCTGAAGCACCAAGCGCACAACCATGTACCACTCAGTGCTGAAATCCTGCTGCAGTGAGGCAAACCTTAGCGAGGGAGAGTGAAGCAGGAGGATAAACACTTGACCTCCCTTTTCTTAGCTCTTGCTTTCCATATTCAGGTAACCACTAGCTTCAAACTGAAGACATGAGTGTCAGTGTAGTAACTTTTCGAAAAGTAACCTCTTTCGGGGTTGAAGGATGTTGCCTTCTCTTTTGAAATCACTTCATCTCACTTTAGAATGTGCTATGCTCATTTTGGAATGTGCTATGCATTTTGTGCATCTCATTTTGGAATGTGCTATGCTCATGGATCTTTATGGCACAAAGATGATGTGTTTTAGCCACTAGCACAATGCCTATCTTCTCTTGAATTCAGGCACTCCTGACTCTTCTATTGTTCCAGTCTTATTTCAAGCATCACAGTATTAATTTGCAGAAATAGTTTTTCTCATGAGCTGAGGTTACTACTTGGTTTCTGTTAATCATTTATTGTTCTATCTCCCCTGTTTTTCTAAAAGATACTATGAATGATATGGCTCTGAGTTTATATGATTTCATTAAAAAGACAATTTCCTCCAAGTGCAGTTTCACTCTTTAGATTTCCTTGTGTGCTGCTGGGCACCAAAGCAACCCAGGAAGCCAGCAAGCCAAGCAGGGTCCTGGTGAGAGTTCGTTAAGTTTTAACATTCAGCACTCTGTAAATTGCTTATGAAGGGCTGTGGCCCAGCCTATGTGGGATTAGATAAAAAGGTATTAGAAAGCATTCAGAATGCACTATGGATGAAACACATACATACTTTATAATTTGGCTGTTGGAGGGAGAAGGATTGGAAGTGGTGTTCCTTCTGTACGTTTTGAACGGTTGCAGTCAAACTGGGTATGCACCAAATGCATAATTTTAGATGCAGCTAATTGCTGTGCAGGTTTATAAAAGTGTCTGATGTGTCTCGTGTTTATACCCCATTTTTAGTTGTTTCATATGTTGCCAGCATTTAACCATCTGAAGCGAAGCTTTGCCTGTCCTGTCTAATCAGGTGGAATTACAAAGAAGTTTTGTTTCTCCTTTTGACTGGCTTACAATTTACTTTGAGAGTATGCCATTTATTCTTCTGGTGAAAATCTGTTCAAATCTTCCCGCTTACAGCTTGTTGAGAAACAAGCTTGTATGTGCTCAAGAGGCACTTGTTGCAGTTTGATTTTTCTCTGTCTTGCTGTTTTCAAGAGTAGACACTTAAGAGTCTCTAAGGCAGATTCTGAGATTCTGTGCCATCACTGCTTTTAAATGGACTTAAACGATGCACAAAGTGATCAAGCACCTCCAGCACACTATAGTTGGGACCAGAGTTTTTGTCTTGATTGCTCCTTCTGAACCACTGAAGCAATCTTAGCTAAATCTGCTGAGCTTCCCACCCCATGCTTCATGCAAGACTAAAGGATGGGGCAGCCATGCAGTCCCACTTTCAAGGCTTCAATGAGCTCAGTTTCTATTGCAAATTTATGGGCTGTTCTAACTAATACGGTCTTTTACAATCGCTTTGGTGTCTTTCTGGTGGTCAGAGCAGCTGGGTGGAAGAAGCTCTTAAGTGTGGGGCCAATTTCTTTTTTTCTAAGAAAAGGTGAGAAAAGGATCTGTAGGAGGGGCTCTACTGCCAAAATTCTTCAAAAGTCAATGCAAGAGGCTTCAGAATTGCTATTAGCATTGATAATGTTAAGCTATCTGAATAGCACTGCGATCTACCCTCATTAAGAGAAAATACACCAACATATCTATTAATTTTCCTTCAAATGTTAGAAAACTCTATTTGAAATCCTCCACTTCCACAAAATGAACAAAATTATAAATGTCTCATTTCTCCCCCTCTCTGCCTCTGATACATTCATCTTGCCTATCTCTAACTGAAGCCCACTCTGTGACCGCCACTACATTTTCCTCAGTAGAATTAATGAGATTTTAGACATCTGTATTTGCAGCCAGATGATTCTCTCTGGTACAAAAGAGCAGTTTGTTTCAAAATCTCTTAAGAAGCATGTTACAGAAATTGCGCATGAGATGCAAAGAGAACTGCCTGAGATAGAGAAGGAAGATCTCAGGGTTCAAGCGCCTGGAGGATAATGCAGCCTCTCAAAATTAAACTCTTTGTTTGATAGTGAAATAGCTTTCATGTGTGACAGGAGAGAATTAGTCATCTTCCTTTAAAATGAATCGATCGCCAGCCACCTGCTGTTCTAGCTGTCACGAACTGTCCTCTATTTCAGTTTTAAAAAAACAAAATAAAACAAATCTGTTTTTAGACTGTTGGAGCTTTAAAAATAATAATCAAGATGAATAACCTCTTGGTTTTCCACTGCCATGGAAGTGACATCAGTCACTCACTGGTGCCAGATGTTATTGTTAACAACATGTTTTTGGCAATCTAGGCTCATATTTAGGTAAAATCTTGAACATAGAGAGGTGCAAAGCAGGTAGAAGTTGGAGTGCCAGAATCCTAGGTCTGTCAATGAATGGGAGGGAGACTCCCCCGTCATTGCAGACTTGGTCTTGCTGTGGCCAACCCAAGGCATCCTTCTTATAGGTTCTGCTAATAGTTTCCACTCTCTGGGTTTGTCTGCTGAGTCTTTAAATACTAAGAACTTCAACATAACTCTTGAGTGTTAAATAGTGTTGTGCAAGTTTGGCAAAACCATCTATCTTCAATGGTTAACCTCCCACTCTACTCTGCCCTGGCGATGCCATGTATGGAGTACTGTGTCTATTTCTGGGCTGCCCAGTTCAAGAAAGACAAGGAACTACTGGAGAGAGTCCAGCAGAGGGCTACAAAGGTGATCAAGGGACTGGAGTACCTCTCTTCTGAGGAAAGGCTGACAGTCATGGGTCTGTTTAGCCTGGAGAAAACTGAGAGGGGATCTCATCAATGCTTATAAATATCTAAAGGGCGGGTGTCAAGAGAATTGGGCCAGACTCTTTTCAGTGGTGCCTAGCAACAGGACAAAAGGCAACATGCACAAACTGGAACACAAGAAATTCCACCCCAACATGCACAAAACTTCTTTACTTTGAGGGTGACAGAGCACTGGGACAGGCTGCCCAGAGAAGATGTGGAGTCTCCTTCTCTGGAGATATTCAAAACTTGCCTGGATGTGTTCCTGTCCAACCTGCCCTAGATGGACCTGCTTTGGCAGGGGGGTTGGACTAGATGATCTTCAAAGATCCCTTCCAACCCTTGCAATTCTGTGATTCTGTGCTGCCAGAGAGGAGCAAAAAAACCCACTGCTATATATAAAGCAGGTGAAAATGAGAGGTACTCATTAGAGGGAATCTAAGAATCAACTGCTAGCCCTTGAAGTGCACAGTAAGTACCCTTTGTTCTCCTTACCCACAAATAGCCCCGATGCTGTCATATTGAGAAAAATGAGCTAATCTGATAGCTATAGAAGATTTAAATAATTGAATGTAGTTTGGAAGTGGTAAAAAATAACAGCTATGCTGTGCTCCAGAGTTGAAACTGTGCCTGTCACAACTTATAGGGAAGGGTAAGAAGTGAAGGTACCCCTTATTTGCAGTTAGTCAGGCATGGCAAATGTTCTTTCAAACACTCCAAAGAGCTGGCAAGCTCCTCCAAGCATTGTGCTGCTTACGGTGCTGCCGGGAGTTGCCTCTTTGGTCAGAGGCTCAGAGCATGTGCTGAAACTCTCCCGATTTTCTAACCCAGATTATTCTTAAACAGCTAGCAAAGAAAAAAGGCAAACCAAGATGATGCAGAAAGAAAATCACACACAATGGAAAGAAAAAATAAAGTCTTGTGTCTAGCTGCTCTTCAGTGTGCAGGTGAAGCTGATGGTTGTGGCTATATAATGGGTTTCCTCTCTGTGCTATAGGTAGTAAATATCCAAAGAGACTATGGCGGGCGGTCATGAGGATAGTATAAATCATTGCTTCAGTCCCTGATTTTTCTCTCATTTGAGCTATTTTTAAGTCCCTCAAAAGAGGAGGGGGATGACATTAGACTATTCCCTCATTGTTTTGCTCACTAACTAGCTCTCGTTTCTGCCACAGCCGTTTTGGTTCATTATTTTTCAGTTTACTGCTCCCCTTGTTTATCAGACGTGATTTCAGCATGTTTCCTTGTGCTGTGCTTGGGACAATTTGTCTTAAACCCGAGCCTCCCTCAGAACAGCAGGAGTAGCTGCGGCAGAGCTCACCAGCGGTTGTCTGCTCGAATATTTACCCACCTTCCCAGCAAGACCTTGAAGTTGTTCCTGAATTCTCAGCTGCTACAGAGGTGTTTTTATCAGTGTGCTACCTAGCAAACAGAAGGCCAGTTGGGTTACGTCTGCAGGGCGGTCATTAGAGGGTGGCTGCCTGTAGATACACTGTAAGGGTAAATGCCTCTGGCAACAGGGGTCCTTGCAGCCAAATTCTTTGATGTCAGTGGCAGTCACTGGCACTGTGGGCAGTAACACAGGATGGCTTCTGCTTATTTCCTCAGCATTGAAGATGCTGCTAGCAACGGAGGAGGTATTTTATCAAATCCAAGCTCTTCCCCTTCAGCCCATGCACTTTGGCAAGCACTGTGCATCAGCAAAGAGGGAAATTGACTCTGGTACAGTGAAAGACAGAAAAAAAAAAAATCAATGCCATGCAATTATCAGCAGTTCCAGCCCAATAGCCAGCACCCTGCACTGCATCAAAAGCAAAATCATGGAGTCCAATATTGGAACATTAGTGCCAGCTGAATATTGCACCTTTGAAGTTATGTTGTCTTCAGTTTCCCCTGTTATTATTTCCTTTATTGTTTGTTTTAGTAAGACGAAAACAGGGAGCATGTCCAGTTTGCCCTACTTTTCAGCAGTTTTTAATAAGCAGCACTACACTTCTGACAGTGGCATTACCGCTGCTGGAGCAGACATTAGGCAGGAAGGACCCTCCTGAGCCTCAGAGCCGTTCTCTCTTGCTGCAACCATAACGTATCAACTGGTTTAGATCTGCCTGAACTCTCGCTAGGTTTTGTGCCCCTGCTTTGACCAAAACAGTGTTCCATAACCTCCCTTCTTAAAAGGCAAGAAACCTTCCCATTTCCATGCTGAATGTGTGCACAGTCAGTCATTTTAATGTATTTTTTAACCTGCTTGCTCTTAAACCAACTCTTATATATATATATACACGCACAGATCTTTCCTCCACCATGTCTGGGTTTAACCTACTTCTCATATTTCTCTCTTAAACGATACACAAATCAAGCTGTTTTCCTTTTTTCCCCCCAAGACAAACTACCTATTGCTTTGGCCACCTGAACAGTGCTGCTCTGTATCTGTTTAAATCTCAACTCAAATTCTTGAATATTGATGACCATAATTTTACCCAGTTCTCCAGTCTTTTGTACATTAGTCCTAGCATTTTTTTATGTCCTTCTCCATTAAGAATTAGTTAGAGCCAAGCGAACGGCAGAAATATTTGCAATTAGTCACTACACAGATCTTTTCAGTACCAGGTGATTTAATTAGTTTCCTTCATTTCTAATAATGCTCTGTCTTCAGTGAAGAACTTGCAGACCTACTTTCCCAGTTAATTTAATATAAATTCAGCTTCTTAGTCTTTGGGATTTTATTTTTAATGATCAAATCTTCTAAAATGGTTTCAGCAATTACAAGACCAATAAAAATAGCATACAGTATGTTGGGTTTTTTTGACTATTTGGTTGAGAAATCTGCCACCCATCCCATCTAGAAGTAACTTACCCTGCTATTACTCACCAGTTATTCCACATTCTTTATCTAGGACATTGAAGTGTCCCTTAATGGTGCTATTACTAATAAAGCTCTCTTTCTGATAACATTACCTAAATATCTATAACAGACAGACCTCATAATGAAATTATATAGTGATTTCTCAGCCCAGTAGAATATGTACTCTTTTATATGTATTATTTGCCTTTTTTTTTTTCCCAATGAGATTGAGACAGATGCTGTTTCGCCAGTGCCATTGTTTCTACCCTTATACTTTTACGCTCAGTTCCTTCGTTGATACACCCCACTGCCTTTATCTTCATCTCTGTCTTTCGGCAGACTGCTTTTCCTCCATACATCTGCTCTAAATGTGGCTGCTATTTTACCACATGCTGTTATCCCTTATAGTGTCTGATTTCACATCCTGTTCCGATACTTTGACCTTGCCCGGTCTGTTTGCCAGGCCTCCTGTATTAGCGATCGACAGGGAAGCAGTTTCTTACCAGCCACGCTCGGTAACCCAGCTGGGAGAGAAACAGTCCCTTCGAAGTGCTATCAGCTTCTTGACTTTGCTTCCTATCAGTACAGGTTTTCTTCTTCATGCTCCATCAGCTGTAGCCTTATTTTT
>JAOXJK010000001.1:180846944-180872072 GCA_025774025.1 Xenus cinereus | reverse complement strand
GGCGCGCGGCGGCGCTGAGGCGAAGGACGCCCACCCGCCCCAGGCCCGGCCATGGCAGGAGCTGCCCGATCGGTGGCCCGGGGGGTACCGTTTCCTTCTGGCCGGGGGACGCCTCGCCGCCGCCTACCGTGAACAACAGAACGCGTTTGAGGAGAGGGTTGGGCTGAGAAGAACCTCCTGAGGTTTAACAAGGGCAAGTTTAGGGTCCTGCACGTAGGCAGGAATGCCCCCATGCACCGGCGCAGGTTGGGGGCTGACCTGCCGGGGGCCAGCTCTGAGGAGAGAGACCTGGGAGTCCTGGGGGGACGGACAGCAAGTTGACCGTGAGCCAGCAATGTGCCCTGGTGGCCAAGCAGGGGGAAAGCCCAGAGAGATGCTTTCACCTGCATGTGCTTGGTTTCTGGCAGTCTGCTGTTCGGGTGCTTCCTGAGTCGAAGGTTGAATGCTCATCACTGTGATTCCCAGCCCCAAGGAAATTTTCTTCCTTCGGCTCCTCTTAAGTGCTCTGTGAACCCGTTTCTATTTTTGGCATGCATAAAACTCTGGCAATGGGTTCTGCAGTTTAAGAACTGTGCTGTGCAAACCAGTACTTCCTTCTCCGCTCTGTTCATTGCTCATCATTCTGTGAATCTCTTACCACGTCTTACCTCGGTTGTTCCTCTCAAAGGTCATGTCCCCTTCTGTGACATCCTCGTTCTGCCATCTTTTTTGCCACTCTCTTGCCTTTTCTACTTCTGCCATGTCCTTTTTGGGAAGGGGGCACCAAACTTGCATCCAGCATTCAAGCTGTGAGTGTCCCAGAGATTTATCCACCTTTTTAGAATGAGTCCTGTTTATTTCTCTTTTCCTTTTTCTTGTTTGCTCTTTAGAGTCGCGAACCTGACACTATAAAAGAACTGTCCTCAAAGACTTTCTCAGCAGGAATAGGTAGGTAGCTCCCACCACTACAAAAGGGAAGGATTCCTTCCTTTTCCACTCCGCCCTCATTGCAGTATTTCACTTTGCATTTATCAAATATCACTGCCATTTAAATTCCATCATGCAATATTATGAAAGTCTCTTACAGCACCTTCCTGCCAGTTATTGTTTTTACAGTCCTGAATGATTTTGTCTCACCAGGAACCTCAGCATGTATCCGGGAAGAGTGCATCATCCCTCCATTTATGCACACATAGGGGGTTTACTCCTCAGTCTCACCTTTATGCACACAAGTTCTGTCGTTGTAGTTTCATGCAATTTGTGTCATACAGAAGTTGGACTTGGTGGTTTATGGTTTGTTGGATTATCTCCACGCCTTTTTAAAGATTGGTGTCAGACTTTCCACCTTATTTCTTTGATATTGAGACCATTTTGATGAGCAGGTTGCACATTGCAGTTCATCGTTTAGCATCTTCATCCTTCAGCTGATACAAACCTCTTGGGTGAAGCCCGTCTGATCCTGGTGGTGTAGTGACTCATTTTATGCATTTCATTTCACATCTCTTACTAACACCTCACTGTGAGACAGTTAGCTTGACTTGTACCCCATTAGTAAAGGTTCTTGTCTGGGAATGTATCCAAGATCCCATGCAGAGATGCGAAGAATTAATTTTGCTTCTTTCCTATAGCCTCTTTCCCTCAATGCTTTTGTACAGTGTCCTTATCTGTTGACCTCAGACTCACCAGCAGATTTTCAGCTTCTGTTGTGATGGCAAAAGTTGTATTTATTCACTTTAGGGATTAAGTTTATGGTTAGAAACGATCGTGCCTAAAATTGTGCCTTAAATTGAGGGACAGTTTGCTGGATGCTAATCCACAGCCAAATAGACCTAGGGTGCTTCTCTCCAGCTGGTCTTTTTTGTACAGCCTGCTCTGATAACAAACTCTGCTGAAGATACCAGAGCAAAGCATTTGTTGCAAAAAAAAAAGGAAACATGTTTAGAAAGAGAAAGCTATCTTTTCTTTTCCTATAAATCTCAGAAATGTAAGCCACTCTTGGATAATGTACATACTGGAACAATGGATTTAGAATTGCAGAAATGTACTTCAGAGTAATCAAAAGTTTCCCCAATGACTGAGATATAGCCAAAAAATCGTGTGACTCATACATGGCTAATGCAGCCACCTGAAATTATTCTATCCAAACCAAAAGGTTTCTGGTCAGAGCAGGAAAGCTAACAGTTTAGAAGATGGAATACTTTAGAGGAATAAGGGTGGGCACAAACATGAGTTGACAAAGGGAATTTTGAAGTAACAATGATTTTAAAACAGATTGCCATTTCAGGGTAGCAAAGATTTTAATCTAAGACAAAGATGAGGATACAATACTCTTAGGGCAGGAGGTGTAGTAGATGTGCTGCAAAAGAAGGTTTCTGTAACTGCACAGAGAGCTATATTTTGTGGGCATGTGTGTTGGATATTCTTAGGCTCAAAACTTGTGTAACGAAGAGGCAAGAGTATGTCATACCAGCGCAGACTCAAAGAGATGAATTCTCAGCCAGATTTGATTTCTGAAATAGGTAACATTACACTCGAGGCGGAAGGTTGGGGGCCCAGCTACTTCAATGTGGGTCTGGGGGGGTTGGATTCCGTAGGAGATACATCACGGCAGCAGAGTCTCGCGGTGTAAAGGGAAGGGTTCTGTTTTCTGCCTTTGCAAACAGCTCCTCTGGGAGCAGGCTGAGCATATTCCATTTCTTCTAGACGGCTTATAGAATAGCTATTAAATGGTCAATAAAAGCATAAAATATACCCATCATTCTTTATGTTTGGGTTTGAGTAAGAGCCTCAGTGAAAATCATGCTTTGAGTTCCTAAAGAAGGATAAAGGGATTGGGGCTATACTTAAATTACTGACACTCAGTCTTCTTGTCTGATTCTGTCCTGTTGGCTCATAAATGCGCAGATACCAAACTAAAAGTGACACAGACAATCTAGCTTGGCAGGTAACTCTTTTCAAATACAAACAAATCTTTACAAATTATTTGACTGTTAGTGTGCAATTGTTTTAGTATTTAAATGAACACCAGCCTTTGATAAATTGTCACTGTTACTGGAAAATTAGATCCACAACCAAAGCAGCACATTCAGTTTGACTTGATTTGATTTCCCGAGCTAAGGGAAAGGCTGGGTAATTTAACTGTAGAAGTTGTTTTTCCTTCTTAAAATTGATTATATTATGGTTTCTATTGTATTTTAGATGACAGCCAAGGAACACAAACTGCATTGTGGGCACTAGGAAAAAAACACTACTAATGAAGTAGCAATAGAAAAGGACAACATTTAGAAGGAGAAAGCAGAAGTGGAAAAGATGTATTAAACTGACTTGCTCTGCAGCAAGTATTTGAGTTTCTTCTAGTAAAGAGGCAGAATACTTAGGAAACAACTCCCACCAGCATATCTTTTATCCCACATTTCATCTGGGAAAGACAGTGGGAAGGAATTAAATCACAGCGTAAAGTCAAAGGGGAAATTAAAGCACTTCCAGATTGTTCTGTTTATTCACATGAGACTTCTCTCTTGTACACAAATTCCTTTCCATAATAATTGAAGTTACCCATCCCATCTACAGTGTATTTTAAATAGCAACATATCAGAAAGAGGAAGCAGTAGGTGTGTTTTGTATACATCTTTTCACGTGTACCTTTCTAGAGACCATTGCACGTTGGTTTTTTTTTTTTTCCTAATTCATCTCTTCAATTCAAAACACAAGATGGGACCATCAATGCAGAAATAGATTTTGTTATTCCTGGAGCAATCAACATTATTGGCATGCTAACAATGCCTAAAAGCCTCCCTGAGTAACTGTATGAGAAAGCATCTTCACTTGTTAGTCAGACCTCAAGATGCCAAGGGATTCTTGGATACAGCTTGAAGAGCACTTCAGAAACACCAAAAACATCATAGCATGAATGGTTTCATAAGTGTTGAGCACTGGGTGGCTTAGAAACAAACATATTTGTTGATAAATTCTTTCTTTTTAGAATTTTGAATCCTTTGTTTTTAAAATTCTCTGCATTTTAGTGATAGCTCTGCATTTTAAGCCAGTCCAGTTTTCAAATGTTGGGTGTTCATACATGTAATTAGTCCACTCACTTGGTTTCTTGAGTGTTAGATGCTTCCAGAAGAGATGGTGCTTTGGCCCC
This sequence comes from Xenus cinereus, assembly GCA_025774025.1. NCBI lineage: Eukaryota > Metazoa > Chordata > Aves > Charadriiformes > Scolopacidae > Xenus > Xenus cinereus. The sequence goes on along the minus strand of JAOXJK010000001.1, from coordinate 180,867,949 downwards.
AATTAAAATCAGTGGTGATACTCCAGCAGGGTCATATTGGCATGTCAAAGCAGCATACAGTATAGCTATTAGCATATATATCTTTGCATAGACCCTTCTTCTGACTAGGAAACCCTTCCCTGATACCTCAGAAACAATTTTTCTTCAAAAAAAATTATTTGAAGCAAAATTATATTTTCATGTGTCTTTTTTTCTTACTGTTTAATCAGGGAATTTTTTTTAAACCCATCAGTAATTAAAAAATAGCTGAGCATTTGTTTTAGGTGAAAACATTCGGTATATGCATTGCTGGGGAACTCTTCGCTGTGAACTTTGAGTACTCAGCATTTATAATTTGAGCTATGCAATTGCACATCTGACTCAAATGGGACTATTTCCGTTCCTTGGCTCGATTACTCGATTTATGCTTTATCCAAAATCAATTTCAGTTGAATCTTTACCTATGCAGATAAAATTGCAGGAGGAAGGACTTTATGCTTAAGCTACAAATTTGAAATCCACCTTTTGGAAGAGTATTCAATAATTCAGAGCTGATTAGAGAGCTCTTATCCAGGAAGGGGGAGATTCAGGTTCTCTTTGTTTCTCTGCCCATAGGGTTTTAAACTCCAGCCCAGGCTATGGCTATTAGGAATAGAGAGGAGTGTTTATCTCCCCTGGCTGAAGTTACTTTGCTTTGTTTACAGGGATTAAAGATTCAGTGCAAGATAAAGGGAGCAAAAGCCTGGAGAAGAGAAGGCTCTGGGGAGACCTTATAGCAGCCTTCCAGTACCTAGAGGGGGCCTAGAGGAGAGATGAGGAGGGACTCTTTATCAAGGAGTGTAGTGATAGGATGAGGGGTAATGGTTTTAAACTGAAAGACTGTAGATTTAGGTTAGATCTTAGGAAGAAATTCTTTACTGTGAGGGTGATGAGACACTAGAACAGGTTGCCCAGAGAAGTTGTGGATGCCCCATCCCTGGAGGTGTTCAAGGCCAGGCTGGATGGGGCTTTGAGCAACCTGCTCTGCTGGGAGGTGTCCCTGCCCGTGGCAGGGCCTTGGAATTTGATGATCTTTAAGGTCCATTCCACTACAAACCATTCTATGATTCTGTGAACCTCCTCTTTGGCCCGCTTGCTGCCATTGTTGCCTTGAGCTACAGGAACAGCAAACAATAAAGGAAACATGATTTAAGTATGAATGGATAAATTGCTGCAGACTTATGACTGGAATATGCTAAATTAAATAAGAGGGATAAACTACCTCTGCTGACAAGAAGTGCCTGTGAGATTTTGTATTTGGTCATATTTTTTTAATGGCAATTTTGGCAGCTTATTCTTAGAGACTTCAGAGTCAGCTTCTTTATCGCCGATATTTATGTTTTATTTTCCACTGCCTAATTTCTTCTCCTAACTTCTAACTTTTACCTCCTGTGTGGCTGAAGTAATACTTTTCCCTCTTTGATAGCTAAGCCCAAGGTATTTGGGCTCACGTTAGCTGTACAAAACTACTGAGCTTCAACAATTGTTCACTGTACTAGCAAAGTTGGTCCGAAGTTTCTCAGTGAATTATGTAAAAATTATCACAACCTTCATTTCCTCTCCCAGACAGCTTTTTTTCTAGGATATGAACTTTATAATCCAGTTCTTAATGATTTGCTATAACCACGAGACAAGGATATGGCTATTGTGGCATTCAATTTATTTTAAGATTTCACATTTCATGGGAAACATAGGTGTAGATCACGAACTAGAAATTCCATCTTGCATGCTGATGCTCCCAATAGATTGCTTTTCTTTGCTGTATGCTCTGTTGTATTTGAAAGGCATTTTGAAAATTCATGCATAGAAAAATTTTCCATTATCCTGGGGTAATTCAGATCCAGCAGAGGATGTAAAGTATGTCGATAACACATGAAAATTGCACCAAATTAATTAATGCTAAAGCTAACTGTAATTCCCAATGTATTGCTAGACAAACATCATTACAGTAATGTGAACTGAATTTATTAAGAATGTCATCACCATGGATTTCCCTGTTAAGAAAGGATGCACTTGCAAAGACTGTGTTTCTTCTTGTTACTTTTGCACATACAAAAGCAAATACGCAACACTTGAAAAGTCACATTGCCCTTTTAAATAAACCTCAGTAGTTTGTCTGTAAGTCTATTTTTAATTTTGTGATAAACTAGTAATGCCCCTGGGCCCTCACAGAATATTTATGCAAAACAAATAATCAACCAAACAGGAATTTAGTTCTTTTTAACATTAACTTGCAGTCATTTCAAGAACAAATCTCTGCTCTTTGCCTACAGATGCTGGTTTTGAATAACTTTCATTTTCCTTTGTTTTCTGGAGCTTCTGGTATTCAGAACTAAACCTTGCTTCATATTTTGAATTCTCTTTTACCTTAATTCCATTAAACAAATACTCAGCAGTGATGCTCGCTCAGTGATTTAGATTTCCTTCCACTAGTCATGTAATTTATATCGGCTTGTCAAGCCATTGACAACTCCTTTCTATGAAAATACCTTAGAACAATGTCTAGAACCAGCTTAATCTAGTACCAGGTTGTAATATTCCTGTTAGTGCCTTCCTCTGCCACCGTCTTGCAGCGTTTGTGTGTCACCTGTGTCTCAGAGCCACGACTCGTCTCTCCTCCATGTCCCTAAGTACCAAATGTGTCAGGGTGGAGAAAAGGTGTGACTCAGAGCTTGGAAGGTGAATGCTGTATAGGATGATGGCCTAAATGTGTTCCAGCCTGCCTCCTACTCTCACCGTGTCTTAAGGCCACAGGGGAACTCAGTCTGCTCTTCTTGTTTACATCATGGCATCCACTCATGCATGCGTATGTTGGGGTGAAATTCAGAAATTCATGTGCTGCAGAGAAGGGGAACAAGAAAACGATGGTCCAATTTACTCCACTTAACCTTGAGGGTTTTGGTGCTCTGGACCATGATGCCAATTTGTCCACAGATCCCAAATTAAATTAAAGTCACGTAGCGACCTCGGAGTGTGCAAATTGCAAGTGTGTTTACACTGACACTGTTCCACAGTGCAACTTCAACCTGCAGTAAGTGACCTCCTCTGCTATGACCTAAAGGATAACCACGGCTTTAAAACAACAGCGGGGATTTTGTACTCTGGGCAGACAGCCACGGTCATCGCGGGCTGGGCACTCCAAAGTGGAAATGTTGAAAGTCCTTGAGCACTTCTGAACTTTTTGTCTCACATTCCTCTGGACTCATGCTCTGCCTTCCCTGCTTCCATCGCAATCCAACGTAGCCAATGGGACTCGGTGCTTCTCGTGCCCTGCTTGACAGGATCATGTCCAAGCGGAGCAGGGAGAGATGGAAATGACATGAAGCAAAGATGGAAAGGAAGGATAAATCACGGCACAGTCAGGAAAGTCAAGGCACAATATTGATTAAAGGCATGGGATTTAAGTACTGATGAAGAAGCAGCAGAGGAAAGAAACACCTACCTCTAAAAACAACAGAGGGAAAATAATCCCATGGGATTTTGTCTTTCCAGACAATAAGGTCAGCAGCAGCCCAGTTTGCTGTCTGTGGAGAAGGCATGTTGGCAGAGGGAAAGCATGACAAGTGTGTTGTCATATCCCCCTCCAAGCAGAGCCACAAATGTGCTTCTGAAATCTTATAGATGCAAAGCAGTGCCAGAGCATGAAAAGGTGGGAGGGTGGCAGTCCCGGTCTCCTGACAATATGTGCTGTGAACGAGCAACAGATGGAGCTTCCAGTATCACCAGCCTTTTCAGGCAGGCTTGCTCACATTGCAGGCTTGTTAGGTATTTGAAACTGTGCAAAGGGCTCTGATGATGACAGTCCTTGCACCCTTATGTAGCCTAAATCCTTTTAAATTGAAAGTGATGCTTAAGCACCACTAAACCATTTCCCAAGAGGGTTGACTATTTGTTCTTTCATGGACTCTCCTAACATTGAATGTATCCTTCACCTTGCTACGTACAAGGGGTTCTGGGGGGAAAGGATGAATGAAACACCTTGAATATACGATGCTGCTCGTTAAATTTCGATACACCACATAAACCAGGTTTCAACTGGAGCAGCATGTCTGATGGTGACTGGAATCTGCACCCTGGTGCCAAATGGGAGCTGTGAGTTTATTGTTTATTGTAATGTTTAAAATCCAGCAGTTGCTATCCATCATCCTCACTGCAATTGTTTCTGTAGTGCAACAGAGAGTAACCAGGTGAAGGTACAGAAGCTGGCACTATGCAGAAAATTCCACATGCTCCCAAATTACAGATGACAGGTAGGGGGAAGGCAGAGATGCGAAGCTCTTCCAGGCTCTTCGGCAGAGCTGCTTCCCTGAAACGTGATGATTTGTCCCCTTTCCTAAAAAAAAAGAGTAGTAGGGCCTATGGTTTGTGCTGCCTCATTTTGAGCCTGAGGAAGGGATAAATTTGGCTAACATGTCACTCTTTTTTTTTCTTTTTCTTGTTTGTTTTACAGGTTTAAAGGTTTAGAACTTTGCTTGATTTATTAGCTGGCTTAAAATTTATACTTCCTTTATTTCCCAGATGGAATGTCATGGCTGATGGCTAGGATGTTATTTTAATGAGCTATCAGTTCTGAAATACACCAAATATATGCCATAATTAAACATAAACATGATGCAGGGTGCAGAAATTGTTCTGTGAAGGAAGAAGACTGCCTCTGATTCAATTATTTTTTTCCCCCAGTACAGTACAGCAGAAAGCTGTTCCACAGCAATATTAAGGAGACAGCTACTGCCCACAAGACATCTGCTGAAGTCGAAAGTAATAATAAAAATCATGCACATTTGTGCTTTTACAGTTTAAATGAGTTGTGAGGCAAATACCCAGAACACCCTCTGACTTGGGGCGTGCTACTCGGTGGCTGCTGAACGGGGCTGGCGGGACTCGGCCGCGCTGCTGCCAGCGGGACCTGCTCACCCAAATTCTCAGGGGCTCACCGTCAGCGTATTGCTGTGCTGTGGCTGTCACCAGGCTCTGTGTTTCTGCAGCTTTTCTCTTGCCCTTTTTTTTTTTTTTTTTTTTCCCCCTTCTGAAAATGAGCACTGCTGTGCCAAACAAAACAGAAGGAACAATGACTCTGAAGCGCATGCTGAAATCCAAATATTCTTGCGGGGACTGAAGTGGCAAGAGTGAGACAGGCAGCAGCAGGTTGTCACTCAGAGGAGTGATTTTCTTTGCGTACCTGCGATTGCCCTGGAGACTCGTGCTAGCTGGTAGGAATTCACGGTCTTCAAAAATATATTTATAGATCAGTTCTGGTTCAGAGAAGCTCTTCACGTGCTGTGTTAGTATTTACACAGCATGGAAATTATTCGAGGAGGGCCCGGAGTCCTTCCTAGGGAGTAGAATAGGAGATTGTCTCGGGAGATGGAGAAGCAGAACGTAAGGATTACAGGCTTCACATCTGTGTGCTGAAAGCAAATGATGATCAGAAGGGAAGGGATTTGTGCATGGGGTGCAGCTGTCCTGTCCAGTCTGGAAGCCCATCCTGTCCCTGGGGCAATCCTTCCCTGTGTCAGCACTGCTTTTTTCCAGGAGATCAGAACATGGGGAAGGGAAGGGTGAGAGTGTAGGGGTGGCAGCATGAAAGTAACATCCCCTGAAGTTACGCTTTGGTCAATACGAAAAAAAATCATTCTTTGACAATAAAATTCCTGTCCCCTTACACTGTCCTGTATGTGCACATGCTCTGTGTGTGTCAGCTCTTGCTTTGATAAGTCTGTATCTGAACCTGTCACCCTGGCATCTCCCTATGGTCAGCAGAAAGGACAAGGCACCTCCAGAGGAATATTTTTCTTGTCCAAGGACAGATGTTGAAGACAAGTCACAGGAGCAGCATTCACTGAAAGTTAAACTAGAGGAATTACATTCTTCATTCCTCAGTGATACAAAAGCCGGGAACTTTTATTCCTCCTCTTGAAGAGCTGGGACGTTCCCCAGCAAATACCCTAGATGGACATTATTTTGAGGCTGTGGTTCATGTTCCCGGGCTATGTGTCCCTGTGCCATTTGGAGTGACAAAGTGTGCCAGGGGAGCAGCTGTCAGATCTTGTCAGATTTATCCCCTTTACAAGTGAGGTTCTGTAACTCCCCAAGCTGCACCCATGGAGACTGTAGTTATTGCAGCAGATCCAAATAAGTTTGTTTAACCCATAGATGCATTGCTTCTGGCAGTTCTGGGCTTGAACAGATAGAAAAAGAAGTAATGTTTTCAGATGAATTTAATTTGAGTAAGAAAAAAGGTGAGGAAAACTCATTTTTTCATTCTCTATATGGTTCTATACTGACAAAACTAAATTCTGGAAAGGGGACAATAAGTGCCTTGGAAAGAAAGAAAGAAAAATGGTTCCTCATACCTTCACAGATGATTGAATTTTTATCATTTCTCTATGACAAAGGTCTTCAAAAGCAGTGTGAATATCTGTGAAGAACAGAACAGTCAATGCAGTGTCAGGATCCAGGCTTCCACAGGGTTTCGATTTGCAGCCCTGGAGCAATTTGAACATCCTCATGTACCTCTCTTGGACAGTCCAGGCTCTCTGATCCCAGTTTGTAAGTCCACATGCAAAGTGGTTCAGCTCGTGGTAATCAGGACAAAAAGCTGGCAACCTGGGGGCTTGCCCAGGCCATCTTTCTCATGTTCTGTGTCATCAGAATTCATTCTTCAAATGACAGCTTGATTATGTGACCTGTGGTCCTGAGTCCAGTAAGACAGTAGATGTGTTTAAGTGTGCTTCCCCACTGTCAAGATGGTGTCCTTGCATACACTGAAGATTACATGTAAACTACCATATAACATTCATATTAATATCCAGGACCTCTGTATTAAATAGTTTTTCTCCTTGATGTTCCTCAGCAGTGAACGCTGCTGGGCACCACACTCCATTTGCTCTGTGTTCTGATTATGGGGACCATACGGTGAAGTTGCCTGGGGAAAAGGCACAAAGAGAGACATATCCTCCTCTCCTGGTTGACCTTGTCTGCTATGGTGAGTCCCACCTGCATGCCACTTCAATGCAGCCCCATCCAGCTGTGTGTGACACCCATTTTTGCACTGTTATGCCGGAACTGGCTCAGCTATTTCCTAGTTTCACGTAAAATTAAAACGGGGTCCTTATGGCTGGATCCTGCCTTTTGCAGGCAGAGGCATGAAAACGAAGGGAAGAGTAAGTGTACTCTGCAGCCTGCCAGCTGCCTCCTGTGCCATATCTCTTTATTGAATAGGAATAAATAGAACAGGGCCCAGATGGGCTTCTTATGATTGATGGGTGTCAGGATGTGTACAGCCTTGTCAGTCAAGTTACTCCATGTCAATTGAACAACTAAATGGTTCGTGTTCCACTTGTTGAAATCTGAAATGCTTACTAAAATCAAGCTAGAAGATATACATTTCAGTATTTAGCATTTTTAACCAGAGCTGTTTTCTGTCTCATAGAAATTCAGCCAGATTCTCAGTAAATGCTCTGGTGCACAGTTTGGGTTCATCTGTGGGAACAAGGATATCAGTGTGAAGTGTATTCACTGACTGCATGGATATCATTCAGCATTTTTATTGCTTCTGCGGGTGATTCAGGAAAAAACAAAAAAAAGGAGTTTCAGATTGCATGTCTTCCCAAAATCTGCATAAACAAACATAGCAATACAGCTCTGACTGCAGATTTGTTATGATTGCCACTTTGAGAATAACAGGAATTGTAACTTTTCACTTAGGCAGAGAAAGATGTCATTTTTGCAAGTGTTACTCAATCCTTGTTTAAAACTGTTTATCTGTAGCTGTACCAACAAACATGTTCTGTTAGCTATGTTGGGGTTTTTTTTTGATTTTTAAAAAATCATCATTCATTATTCCTCTCTTTCAGAAAAAGTAATTTTCCAGGTGTGCAACAGGAAAAATGTTGTCATATACATGTGATATATCACATTAGAAAGGGGGATCAGTGAATTCAGGTAAATATTTGGAAAGTCTACATAGACTCTATCTAACTTTGATAAACTTATTAGGAGGTACTCACAAGTAATTGACCACAAATAGCCAATGGATTTCCTTATGTACCACATTTACAAGGTCCTTTTTTTTTTTTTCCCCCACCCTAGATGTCTGTGTTGTATTTTTGCACATTGTCTTTTTGTTCATTCCTTCCACGAAGTGAACAAAACACTGTAATTGCAAACCTGAGACAAAGCTGTTTTCTAGGAAGGAAGCACAGGGTTTCTCTCTAAAGTCTCGGAAAGTCTCTTGCTGTCTGTATTCTCCAGTTTTGTGACACTATGTATGGTTTTGGTAGATTTTGAAAGGTAAATAAAATGATGGCAAAACATCACATCTGTTGTGTTAAGAACTTGTTTCTTCATTCAAGTCTCAAGGCAAAAAAACCAAGCAAACATTATTTTTTCTTGTATGCAGCCAGTTCACAGGAACTCCCCTGTGAAAACATGCTCGTATATTTAAGGCTGGAGGATAAATGTTCTGACTCAGAGTCCTAAGAAATAAGTAGTTGTTGTTCCCACAGCAGGCAGCTGCTGCCTTACAGCTGAGACAGGTTCTGTTGCCTCCACCGGTTCCCTGCCAGACACATGTACAAACCGTCTTCTGTCTCATATCCTAGGTTTTGTTTTCTCTAACGATTTGATTTTGCTCGTTATGTGTTTGTTCTATGACTAGGAGAAAGCCATGCTTCCTTCACCAGGGGTGACACAGCTTGCACAATTACTGACATATCTCATCTTACTCTCTGTGTCTTCTTTCAATTCTGTGAAGAAAGGTAACAGCTTAATACACGTTATTTTTTATTTTTTGCAAGGAGAGAGAAGGACTCAGTGCACATGGGTGTGACTGAATTCTTTCACTTGATAGTACAAATCAGGCTTTACAATGTGTTCAGCTAAGTTTGGCATTTTCCTCTGCTATTGCTTGATAATTTTCTTCTAGGTCTGGAGTTTCTTGGCATACTGTAATGCTCCAAAGCATTTTAGTTTTTTGTTGATGATCACTCACTCATTTTGGGAACACAGACAATAGCCATAGATCTCATGCGCAAAACTGAGTCAGTTATTGAAAAGACATGTATAAAGCTTAAAAGCTGTTTCTAATTGCAGTGCATTTCAAGAAAAACATCATCCAAAAGCCTTCCTCCTCAAAAAAACCCCCATAAAGTAACAATCAGCACAGAGTTCTTTGTTCCTTATAACTACCACCATACTCAGCTCCAAGTTGACAAGGTCTAATAATAAAGACAGGTTAATATCATCTTGCAGTTGGGAAGCCTTTTTGCTGTAATAAAAGACTAATTAGGTCAGCTCATCCTCAACATTAGATTTCAGCAATTCTTTCAAGCTTTCAGAAAGATTGGGTAAGGAGCATTCTAGATCTTTTTGAACTATAAGAAAAATAATTTTAAATCATGGTTTATCTCTCTTTTGGTGAGATAAGTGGTATGCTTCCAAAACTCCACTTGCCTATGCAGCATTTGCCTCTGGCTATTCTTTTTGAGTTATTTCCATGAGCACGTGGAACTTCACCTTTTTTCTTACATAAAAGAATAGTGATATTCAGGAGTTTCCCACCTGTTTTATTTAATGGAAAGTGATTTTTTTCAACATGGACATTTTTATACCAAAATTTAACTGCTGATGGTTTGGTTTACATTTTATGTGGGAGTTTAAAACTAAACCAAAGCAAACAGGATTTTTTTTTTTTTTCACATATTGAAGCTTTCTGTATCCATCATCTCATTCCATTTTGGTCAACAGAATGTTTATGTGTATTTGCATGGGATCCTGCAATGCCTCACAAAACTAATAGACCAGACAATTCCATGTTGTCTTAGTCCCTTAGTGATTTTTCTTCTTGGCTGGGCTATTCCCCCAAGACAAAGCATTTTGTACACATTATTTGACCATCCACAGTACAAAGCCACTGGTGATCTAATTTAAAGATGACTTGAAGCCTTTAGGAAGAATAAGAAACTAAGATGCCTGAATTACAGTCTGCACGGAATTTGCTATAGCTTAAGATGGACATATACTTGACACTGATGTGAAACAAGCTGTTTTCACACAGAAAACTATATGGAAATAGTGCATGCTGAGAAAAATAAATGCTGTAGAATTCAGTGTAATGCTTCAATATCAAAACCAATTGCCTAAGTATCTGAATTTCCCACAGGATGAAAATGTTTGTGTTTCTATTGACCCTACAAAAATGCAGGAGTCTGAAGCTCAGTTGGGAGAAAAAAATCCAGGGCAAATATATTAAAAAATGCAAACTGTATTTTCTGAAACTGTATAACTTTCATCAGCTCTGAAATGATATAATTTTCATCAGGGATTTTAGGTACATTTGAAAGTGAAACCAGTTTTATAGGCACTTAGTCTATGTTCAGAGGCCTAGGAGGAAATATCCAGTTTTGAAAGTCTTGCTTATTACACTTCATAATGTTCCAATCTCATGCAAAGCCATGAAGCCTTCTGTAACATTGAGCTGCTATGTTACTCTGAAGATGGTGAAGTTTGTTTCTGGGTTACGCGGTACATGGAAATGCTAAATTCTACCATAGATCAGCCAGCTGGGATAATTTGGCTGTGTGAGTCCTGCCCTAGGACATCCCAAAAATCTTCAGCTCCATCCTTATTCCTAAATGCATTTTAGGATGGGATAGATATCGTATACCTGAAATGAGGATGGCAGCAGCACAGCGTAAGTCTTATCTGTCTGTCTAGTAGTATCGGAAAAGACTCGTCAATAGATGCTATATAATGTTTAGTTTCGATTTTGCCCTAGTTCAGCAAAATATAAGGAAAATGTGCAGACTGAAGAGCGTACTGAATATTAGGCAGGTATTTGAAAAGTTTTGCATAAATGGGTCTTGCAAAGTTGTCACCAGTCACCAGGTTTTACAGTAAGAAGAGCTTTGCAGTAAATGAGTGTAGTTTTCACAGTGTATTTAAAATGTAATTTTCCCCTTTAAGCTGGCAGTGTTCATTAACAAACCAAAATATTTTATGGCTCATTAATTGCAGGCAGACAAGTTCCTTACACAAACAACAACCCTTTAACCCTTTTCCCCAAACAAACTTCCTCTGAGATGATAAAATACTTTAAATACCTGAGTTGTTTCTTTTCATCTCTATGCACTAGTGGCGATCTAGAGCAAGTGTACGGTGCTTTCCAGAAGACCAACAGTCAATGTTATATGCAAGTTCACTTCCCTGAGGTTTCCAACCAGTTTTGCAGGCTTAGGGGTGCAGGTATATGCTGCAGCACTTCTGGCTGTGCAGCTCCATGGAAGCTGAATGCCACAGTTGTGTCATTCTCTCTAATACTGATGGTACTTGGGAAGATGGAGTCCAAGCAGGTGAATCATAAATTTCCAAAGAAGTGAGCTATAACATAGTAGAAATAATAGCCTTTTCATTCAGATTAAAAAAAAAAAAAAATTAGGTTTTATTTTCTAATATTTTATTCACAAAGGTTAAACATTCATCTGCCGCTGGTATGTCACTAATTAAATTAAAGAGAGAAGAGTATTAATCTTTCTTCCCTGTAGTCAGGCACTTTCTACAGGCAGTTTGATATGGTTTTTGGACAGGCATGTAAAATGTGTTCGCTTGCCAGAACACCTAGGAAAAGACTCATCTCCCAGTAAAACAGAATTTTGTTTTTCTCTCTTGTAAGCAAAGGTGACTGCAAAATAGTTTCTGTGCTTTGTTCAAGAAGTCTCTTTGGACAATACCGTTGAATTATTCTTTAAAGATGTCATCCCTCAGTGGGATACGAGACTGCCTTACATGTGGCTGGGCAGGCAATAATTCCTCCTGTGTCAGCCACAGGGTAAACTGGAACAGGGTCTTGAGGGGGAAAAGAGACCTGGCCAAACTCTGTAACTTAATGCTGACCTTTGAAACAGACCTTTCTTCCACTTCTGATAGCAGGCAAGAAGAGTGGGATATCAGTCAAATGTGTTTTGTTCCTAGTTAGCCTCAGCATGTTAAAATACGGCACATTCCCACCCCTGTTCCATTCATAGACGCAAAGGAAATCAATATCTTGCAGTCGTCTTCAACTAGGAGTCTCTTTGCCCACCTTTGGAGTTATTTTGTTCCATCCTGCAAGTCCTAAATTAGTATGATGAGGTGGAAACATGCAGCGCTGTAACTGTGATTCTCCTCACACTAGCAGCAAACTTTTATCTAGAAAAAAAAAAAAAAAGGACTTTCAGTGACTGAAAGAGGAAGCGCTTATTAGATTTGAACAAGAAATCTATAAGGAAAACATGTCATTAGGAGACAATGGCAATACATCAGGTGGACCCTTCCAAACTAGGAACAGATATGAAGATTGTACTGGATAACTCTAAGCAGTTGCTTTCTTCAAGCAGCCCTTGCTCAGCACCAACTTGAACCAGAAGCCCGGGACTGCAGCGGGCTGACCGTCAAGACTGCAGCATGTTTCCTGGATTCTTGCCTCCTACCCCATTCCTAGCAAGGTGATGAAAAGCCCAAGAAGGCAACTGAGCAGCATGAGTGGGATGTAAATGGAAACTTTGTGAAGCAGTATGTGGGCACATAAGTGTAGCAGAGAAACAAGGCCCTTGCTACATCTTAAAGATGTGTATGCACCAGCCAAAGTTTAGGATTTCTGTCTTTGCAGAGTCATCAACTAGAAATCAGAGGTATGTAAGGGAGCTAAATACTTCAAACCCATTGAAATTTGGATTTGGACTACATTGAAAATCCAGAGCCATTACTGCCCAGAACTCCAGATGCTTCATTGGGGCCCTACAAACAAAGCCAAGGATAAAAGACAGGTAAACACCCAACATGCAAAGAAGTCAAGAGTTGATATTAGTTTGTTTGCAGCCAAGTGCTTCAGCAGAGGCAATGCAGGGGACACGCAGGATCGCTGCAGGACCTATGTCACGTGAAGTTGAGCAAAAGTAGACCTGGCAGACGTCTACATGTCTCCAAGGCAAGCGCTGAACTGATGCCTTGAGCCGTACGGGGGCAGCACAGCCGTACCATCATGAAGCAGCTCGTGCTTCTCGGGTACCCTAGCAGCAAACCAGCACTCTGGAAGCGGGAGAAAGCACCTTATCACTACATCATCCATGGCAGATGTGTTTCAGCCCATGTGGAGACAAAAATGTTGTTTGAGAAGAAAGCTACGTCTGTCAACACAGCAGGAGATAAAATAAGATGTTAACAGGCTCCTTACCTCAGCTACCCAGCAACTATAAAGGATTAGATCTTTTCTGAAAATCTTCCTGATAACAGCACCTGCTGAGATTTGGAAATTCCTGGCTTTTAGCTCATTCAAATGCAGTCACAGCCTGTTTCTGCATCCTGATTTACAGTTGCAGTACAAAGGGGCCAATCTCACAGCCTTTAATCATGCACATAATCCTTTTGCTGCAACTGAGTTTGAATAACAACTTCATAACCAATCCACAGGGGCTAAAATTTAGCCGAAAATGATTGCTCAGGATAGAGAGCTCTTGAAGCTTCTTTGCCTGTTAGACAGAAATGAAGGAGCCTCCACAAATGAGTAGAAGATTGTGCAACTGGAGCATAGTTGCAGGATTTCAGCTAAAACTGTCCTTTGTGATTGACAATATAAAGCTCTTCCATAAGTGATCTCAGAGTCTCACAGCAGTGAGCTGCCAGATGTATAGATACCTGAACGTTGCTTTCCAGCCAGTCTGAAAACAACTTTCCAGTTTATGTTACTCAGGAGTTTGGACCACATGATCACAACTGTCTCTCTGGTCCTAAAAATCTAGTCAATCTGCTTCAAGTAGAAAGTTAATATCCTTCTGGCTCTTTCTTTGACTGTAAATATGACTATATGGTTTGTATCACATGAAGTGAGAATTGTGTCTGTTGTGAGCATCACTTCATATTAACAATCTGATACAGAAGCCGTGTAAACGGTATTATAGCATCTCCATCCTTGGGGATATTGAAAACTTGACAGGAGAAGGTCCTGAGCAACCTACTCATCATTCTGATACAAGGGGTTTCAGTTTTGTTTGTATGAACTTCTGTGCCTGAATTAAGCTGGCTTTATTATGCAGGCTGAACACTCTTCCTCACCCCTATCCCCAAAGAACAAATGTGCCTGAGCTTAATTTTGTGGATTGAAAATTTTAAGATCTTAATTTCTAGAGTCTTCAGTCCTCTCTTGTGGGATTAGGACTCACTGCCATGAGCAGACCCATTGAACCAGCTGAACTGTCAGTGCTTGTTCTCAGCTGTGTACGAACTTCATCTCTATCCAGGGGATCAGCGCAAATTCCATGTATTCCAAGCAACTACCTGTGCTTCCAATGTGCACTGCAGACATACTACAACAAACCTGCAAATGTCTAAGGCAGACAGTCTTACAGGGATGCTGAATGAGAGCTGAGAGACCTGGTTAGGGGAGATAGATGTGTGTAGCGAAACTCACATAGTTATCCAAGCATCACTACAAAGTAGTCATATCAGTGAACTTTATCTTACTATTCAGAGAAAGTAAGATTTTTCTGGACATGAATTTTGGTAGAGATCCTGTTAACGTCAATTAAGCCTGTGTCCATTTTTAAAAATTATTATATCTACCAGTTACCAGAATGTGCTTTAAAGCTAGACTTGTTAATCCTTTCAACAACAACTTTGCAATTTAAATGTCAATTCAAAACAAATCACTGTCACGTTTTACTACCTACTTACACTGATTTAGGCTGGATGCGTTCCAGAGCATAAACACATACTCTGAATGTAAATGTATTTAATCTGCTATCTAATTTCACCTGATATTTTACCAGTCATAGAAAGCTTCTGGCAAATGATGAGTCAGCATTCTCCTTCTGTATTATAATAAAAAAAAATATTTAACCTAAGTCAGATATAAATACTTGTGCTTTAGGATCTGCATTGCTATAGACTATATATCACTTGCACACAAAATGAGAAGCTCAATGGCTGAATGGAGCAGCAGCGTGCTCCAGCAAACATCTTAGAAACAAATTTTCTCTGGAGATTTTGTAGGGGTTGGTTAGAGCATGCTCAAATTGCTGCCTCTCTGTAAGGGATGACGTATTCCCTCTACAAGCATTTCATCCCAGTTGTTTTGGGCACTGCAGGGGACAGAGTGACAGTCTTACCCAGCGTTTCCCAACTCCTTGGAGCTAGAGAAAGAAAATGCTGTTTGGGCAAGTTCTCAGACAGTGTGACTCAAACTCAGGGATTTTCATGCACAATCTCCCATACTGTGGTGTGCTTGATTTCCCTGTGAATTGTCTCTCTGCACACCTGCAGAAGTGGCCAAAATCTAGCAGCAAATGGGCCAGGGATATTACTGCTACTTTTTTGCTTAGTTTCTGGTGGCATCGCTTTGTACCAGATTACTGTCAAACCTCATTACATCTCTGAGCTGCCTGTGACCGGCTTCCATATCTTACCCTCCAGGGAAAGTGCCACCTTCCTGTCTGAGCAGTCCTAAACTGTGCTCTTCTATACCCTGAGCTGTGATTGTTTAATGTTATTTTTTACTGTTAGGAAAACATAAGGTGAACACTGACAAAGTAGCCTATGATTTTCAGCTTGATCCCTCGTTTGAAAGGAATACAAAATCTCAGGGGAAAATCACAGTCTGATCCCATACCCAAGTCCATCAGGCTTTTGTGTCAATCAGAGACTGCCTCCAGTCTACCTTTATGTTGACCATTAATTGCTCTCAATGCTTTGTGAATGTACTGTGAGCTTGTTTGGACTGTGAGGCATGCCGGGTTTCAAGCACTGCAGTTTCCAGACTGGCATCTTCCCGGGGTGCAACTCATAAATGCTGGTTTCCCTCCTTTGCTGCAGATCCCAGGTGTGGCGGGTTGGAAAAGCTGAGCCAAGGGCCAGAAGATTGTCTTTTTCTACAGAAATTTCAGGCAGGGTGGGAGATAGGAAGGACACAAAAAAGCCTTTTTTTTTTTTTTTTGGTGAGAGCAAAGGAGAAATTCATAAAGGCAGAATGAACAACCTATGGAAATCTAGTCTTGGTTTGGAAGGGCTTAGTATTTTCTTTTTCTTTCTGTTGATATTTTTTAGGGGAAAATAAAGTTTTTTAACCTACATTACTACAGTTACTGAACAACGGTCCTACTACTTTAAGTAGGTTGTTTCAGGAGACACAGTGCAGGCGTGAGGAACTGTCAACGAAGGGATATGTGAGTGCATGCACAGATGCATACATCCATGCATACATATACAGTGAGGTTGCGATAACCCCCTTCATGAGGTTATCACACTTTTTCTTCCACTGTGTTGTTGTAATTCCTTTTTTCTTCAGGTCTTTATTCATTGTGCCCATTTCTAGAATTGAACGAGTAGTACCAAATTGAGGAAGGACTGTTAAAGAGCCTGTACTTCACATCAGGCAGAACTGGCTGAGCTCAAAAAAATCTTCTGAGTGGAAAGGATTTTACCCTTATCATTTTGCACTTCTCCATCAGAACATGTGCCAAAAGTTTCTTTTTTTTTTCAGGAGCAGTCATTAGAACTGTTTAATAAAGGGGTAGAAGGAAACTGAGGCCACTTGAAGTGCACAGCCAAAAAAACTCCACCATGATTGTTACTTATTCCCTATAGGGGAAGGATGAGAGAAACATGCTTAGGGGAAAGCAACTCATATAGCTGGGAAGATAATTCATTCCAAGTTAATCCAGGCATAACACAGAAATATCTCTGTTGGTGATCGTTCTGCATAGATGCCATTCTTGATTTGTGAATACCCAGCACCAGGGACTGGGAAAGTGTCTCATATTGACTCATGCATTCCTTCATGGGTTATTCATAAATAAGTGGTGCTATCTAATTCTGGCTAACAAAAATGCCTTATGTAAAATTAATAGAAGCAATACCCAGAAGGATCTTTCTGCATTAAGAATCTGTCCCTCAAAAGCAGTCATCTGATAAAGCTTAAAAAATCATGTTCCTGACTACTCAGGGTGCCTGTTAAGGGGAAGTGCTGGGCACCCACAAGTACGAACTACTAACCTTCCATTCTTTGTTACTGAGGGGGGAAGAAACAATACTCCAACCAATGAAATTCAGAACATTTTTTTCCACTGTCATTGTCTGTATGCAATGTACCAGCTACTGAGTCATTACAACGTTCACTTCTTTTTACTTTTATGTGATTTACAAGAAACATTAAAACACCCAGAACCCCAATGAGCTTTGTCTTATGTTAATAAAATGGATACTCAGTGCACCTCTGAGCAAAGCTGAGGGAAAGCAGTTGGGGCGCATCAGACTTTTTGTAGTAATAAAATTAGCACAATTCTAGATCAAAGGGAAGGATTTCAAAAGCACAGACCTTGTGCGGTGATTGTCTTGACTCTCAGTTTCTCACTTTTGAAAATGAACTTAAATCAAAACAAGATTTCTGCTCCAGATACAGGTAGTCCACTGATTATGAAGGGACCCTAATGAATACAGCCACTGTGACTGGTGTCAGCCTCCGAGGGTACTTTTGTGACTGGTTAAGACTTGTTTACAAAGAAAAGAGCCCCAAAACCAGAGGTTGGAAAAGGCCCCTTAGAGAATGCTGAGGGAAGGGTTCAGACACCTCTCTGGAGCGTGGGAGCCCTTGGTTGCTGTCAAAGTGTTTATTAGGCAGAGAAAGGACACAAACTTAGGTCTTTCACACCCTGAAGAAGTGCCCTCAGGACCAAATGAGGGGTGGATCTTCTCTTCTGTAGTTTTGTGAACTGGACTCACGTCCCATCCCTAGCCTTGTATGCTGCTTTTATTAAAATGCTTGGGAAGATGAATAAAACAGAATTTACAACTCTTTTTCTCTTTGGTTTCACTTAAAACTCCATGAAGGCTTGACTGTGAGCTGATGTGTGCACACGCACACATTATTTTTTTCATTCTGCAGTTGGGACTAAACCCAAATGATTAAGATAGCTATTGTATGTATAATTTCCATAGCTGGTCAAGCTGTGTTTTCTGCAAAGCATGTGGACTAATTGCAGCTGAGCCAAATAAAGGTCCTAAATGGCTAACGCTTGAAGAAGACACTCCAGGTACTAATGTCATGAATTCTTTACCAGGCCGAACCTGAATGAAGTTTGTAACCTGGTAGGGTTCCCTCTGGTCTCCATGGCTTTATGTTACTCAGGGTGTTATTCATAGATGAGTTAATCTACTGACGGACAAAAGGAGAGCCTTACCAGGGCATCTCTCTGATGGTCCCACCTTTCCTTCACCGAGACCTCACAGTGACAAACACAAATTCCCTTGTGATCGCTGTGACTGGGACAAAAGAGTCAGCCCTCCCTGCCCAGCCCCTGCCCCAGCACCAGATGAAGAAGGAGCAGTAGCCCACTGGGGTGTCTGAGATCTGTGATGGGCAACCATAAATTTTTGACCTGTCTCATAAAAACCCACCAACAACACTGCCCCACTGAGTGTTTGCTGAAATCAGTCACTGCCATCAGGATTAGTGTCTGCAGCAGCACATTTTTGGGGAACTGCTGCGGTTTCTAGAGCAGCTGAGTGATCGATGTGTGCTAACACTGCTCTCTCCTGAACTCCAGATGATCACTTGCAGATAAAACTTCAGTGCCAGGATGCTGAGCAGCGCTGCTACTGCAGATTTGGCTGCTGGTGCTCAGGACCAGCCCAGAGACAGCCCAGAGCAGGGCTTCCCACTTCTCAGTGGTGACCATGGGGAAAGTCTTCCAGACACACCTTGGGGAGGCCGTGGCCAGGGCTGATCCCGACCCTGCGTGAGCTACTTTCAGCTGAGCTTCTCCCATTTTGTCCCTGCCTGGTCCTGTTGTGTTGGGCTGTGGAGCATTTGGTGTGCTCCCAGTTGGTATGGGGAGCAGAGAGACCAGTGAGCACTCAGCCCCTGCTACCACCTGGTTCTCTCCCATATACCCCACCCATGCTGTTGTACAGCTTTCCTGCCTGGGTTCCAGCAGCCATAGTGCTTGGATCACCTTCTGCACCTTGTGTTTCCTCAGTGAGGACTCCGAGTGCACTGTAGAGCAGATCCAGAGATCCCTGAGTGTTACCTCATAACATCCCTTGCTTTGTCACATACTCAGCATTTGTACACTCCTAGGTTTTGACCTCACCATACTCTGTGTCTCCTTCAAGCTAAGCTGCAAACCACAGAGGACACCAAATGCTATCTCTGTTTTATAACATCCTCCAATGGTACAAAAGGCCAGCTCAAGCCTGCCCCAAGTTTTTGGGCCCCTGTGGGAAAAGTAAACACATCTGCATCCTGTTCTGGACACCTGGGGTCCAAATTTAAATCCAAATCCTACCTGACCTTACTCAACCGTGCAATGGGTCATATCCACCAATCAAAACCCAGTATTCTCAGTTAGTAAACTGAGAATTATGAGTTAGTAAATTTGTGCTTCAAAGGTAAAAAAAAAAGGCCTACCCAATATCCACACTAATATATTGGTTCAGCACAAGCCTTTCAGAAAGTGCACAAAAGAGCTGTAGAAGTGGGGGCTTATTTTTTGGGAAGGTGAGGAAAATCAAGGGGAAAATTGTCATACATTTGAATAAAAGCATAATATTTACAGGGAATAGAGTTAAAACAGTGCTGTTTTAGCAACAATGACAGAACACATCAGCCACTCCCTTTGATGAATTATGTGTTGTATCTATTTTTTCAGTGTATATATATATATATGTATCTGTGGAACATACCCTGGGCAATAAAAAAAAAAAAAGTGTAAACCAAATAGTTTCTTAATTAATTCCATTCACTAATGATATATTACTGGAAAAAAAAAATTGGACTCATCAACATTTTCACTTATCACTTGAATAATCTCTCCTTATTAGGCAAGGTCTGAAGAAAGCAACGAGCCATTTGCTGAGCCCCCATGGACAGACTCAGAACTGCTGTGACTCTGAGGAATAGTTGAATTTCCTATGAAAGGTCATTACATCCTCATGTCCATGCACACAAGTAAGGAGAATGAAAGTAAAAGCAACTCATCTTTCCCAGCAGCACAGTCACACAACAATATATCTTAGAGATCTCAGCTACAACAAGAAAACTACCTATCGTTTCACGCTGTCAGCATGAAGAGCACTAGAGGTAACAAAACTTAACAGTGCCAGAGGCACAGGGAAGGCCAAGCCATATTAATTAGCACTTCAGAAACTGTTTTTAGGCCCATTTCAAAACACAGGTCTGATGGCATCTTCCAAAATGGTCTAAAACCCAGTACATTCTGATTTAAACTTCCATGATGTTTTTCTGCACCATAACTCCCATAATTGCTGTCTCTAGAGGGTAATTTTCCAAAGCTCCAGGACAGGAACTGTGCAAACAATTGATTTTTTCAGCTCTTCAGCTAACCTGAAAAATTGAGATTGAAATGAGTTTCAATCCCTGTCAAACAGCAAGTTTTCTTTTTTTTTTTTTTCCTCATTTAAACAATAGACAAAATAATTGCAGAGTAAAATCCATTTCAGGATTCAATTCTTTGTCCAATCCAAAATGCACTGTTTTCCTTTGATTTTGGGATTTTAATTTGTTGAAAAAGCTTTAAAATTAAATTTTTAGTGTTTTCATCTGTCTCTTTCCCTCCTAGGAATGAAGCTACTTGCTGATTTTTACTCCCACATGCAAGCAGCTGGGCCCTGCCGTGTCCCTTTGCCCTGGTTGCATTTTCAGTGTAGAGAAATACTTCTCTCCTCTCCCCCTGCCAAGTTGCCTGTCCTCTTCAGGGCAGCCAGAAGCCCATCACACAAGGCTGTGGTTCTCTCAGTAGTATGAATCTTATCCGGATCTTCTAATTTTGTTCTCTAAGCATGTCTCTCCTAACCCCTATTTCATAGAATCATAGAATTGTCCAGGCTGGAAGGGACCTCCAAAGGTCATCTAGTCCGACATCACCGCAGTCAGCAGGGACACCCCCAACTAGACCAGGTTGCCCAGGGCCTCGTCGAGCCTCACCTTGAATATCTCCAGG
>JAOXJK010000001.1:180836099-180846844 GCA_025774025.1 Xenus cinereus | reverse complement strand
GTCCTTCTGGATGATGTTCCATCCCTCTGGTGTATCAACAACACCACACAGCTTGGTGTCATCTGCAAACTTGCTGATGGTGTCTTTGATCCCCCTGTCTATATCACTGATAAAAATGTTAAACAGTATTTTTATGTTTGGGAGAGGAAGGATGCCAGAGTGTGTGGCTAGCACAGTAAGCAACACGATGTCTTCACAGCAGCCTTCACTAAGGAAGGGACAGTCTTGGATATAGCTAGCTGAGAAATAAGTTTTCTGGTGAGCTAGGTCTGATGGACCATTATCAGCGACAGCTCCTGGGGTGTGTGAGGGTCCAGAAGACTGGAAAAGGACACATGTGGGGCCTATCTTGAAAAAGAAGGGCAAGGGAACTGAATAATTTAAAAAAAACCAACCCAGTTAGCTTAATTCAGTTTTTGGAAAAACTCTGGAACAAAACAAGCAAAACTGAAACTGTAAAGCTCTAAGGAGAGACTGAGTGACTGTCAGTGTGTATTAGTCAAGATCAAACTATTTGAAACCAGTGTATTTAATGAACTAAAGAAAAGTTGGTATAACAGGGTGGACAACCTTTCAAAAAAGAAAAAAGAAACTGTTGACGGTTCATTGTCAAAAAGGAATAGGTTCCTTAAAGACTTTCATGAAGTCTGAGATAACCTCAGTGTTGTTTCTGTTAGGTGTTTTTGTCTGTTTCTTGGATGGTAGAAGAGAGAATACAGATATTAAGCTGTCTTATAAAAGAAGTTGTGAGAGTCTGTGAAGCAGGCTTGAACTCCAAAATAAAATTCACAAATTGAATAGTGGTCTGTGAAAAAAAAAAAAAAAGAATGTAATTTAATATGGACAGGTGCGAGATACAATACAGGTAGAAATGGTTAAGTAAATACAGAATGGGAGACAACTGTGTGGGCCAGTGAAGAGATAATGTTTTACATCCTCTCCAGATGTGACCTTTTCATGACACTGAGCCCATGGAAAAATCACATACACAGATGTGAGCATGCAAGGGGTGAGCAGGAAGAGTTGATATTAGTCATTATGTTTCTACTGGATTCAAAGTCTGTAATTCCGGTAACAGTTAGATACTGACGCTTCAGCTGGGTTGCAGACAGACCTGCTTTCAGCACTGATACCGCAATACAGCAGGAAACGCTGCGACTCTTAGACAGACAGAGGCAGGGGTTATTTTGATGCCTGCAGATTTCCAACGGGAATGAAATGTCACCACATTAATTTCGTGGATTTTTGCTCTCCGCTCCGTTCAAGCCAAGAGAAAAGGAAGCTCGCCAGCTGCCAGCACACAGGGGAACTTGCAGTCTGGACTGCTGCGAAGTTTATTCCCCTGCCCCATGACCGTGAAAGGGAGCAGCCCATGCAGTGCTGACTCCATCCATCACTGATCCGTGAAGGATCAGACGTGCACCACTCCCTCTGCCCCTGAGCTGGCAGGAGATGCCTGTCCACAGAGGAGCAGGGCAGACAACTGCATTTCTAACATCTTGAACCAAACAAGCTGAGATACAGCTGCCATAACACACTATTACAGCCTCCTGCCCTTTGCTGTGGTAATAGACAGTACTACACCTTCCAAAATTGGGCTCCACATACTGGCTTTTCTCCCCACTTTACTCAGCAGTGACCTTCACCTTGCAAAGCCCAGCTGCCTACTTTGTGGCTGCAGAGGCAGAATGGATGCCACCCCAGATGTCCCCCCAACCCTAAGCAACTGACTACATTGCCTAGACATGGAGCTACTCTTGGCTACTCTGAGATGCTCTCTGAAATTCTGGGTGCTCAGGGCTTGCATAGCTTGTCCCTGTGCAGAAATGCTGCCTGAATACTTCACGGAGAGGTACATACCCAACATGGGAAATACCGCAATGAAAACTGATAACATGAAACAAGTAGAATCTCTGGAGAGCAATAGACTTCACTTACTGACAAGAGACTAGATGATAAAATACAGCAGCAGTAATGAAAAGCAAGGAATGCAAAGAAGGAAATACTAGCTAGTTAAAGGTACTGGTGAGAAAACGGCAAATGGAGTTGTGCTCCATAGTAGCTCTGGCAAAAGATTCCAGCAGTATCTAGGGGTTTTAGTGGCACGTGTTAAATAATGTGCAATAGGTTGGTGAAGTGGACAAACCCAATAACATTTAGATACCTGCCAGACTTCCCTAAGTCTTTTGAAGACTTCCTCAGTATCTTTCCCTTACTCTGACTGTTACTATTTGTTGATGCTCTCCTCTACACGAACACATGCAGGAACCCTTTCCTGAAAAGGTCAGGAAAAATGACCTTGTGAGAAGTCTGGTAACACAGGAAAGTTTCCTGGTGTTGTAGAAAAACCTATATAAAGTATATCTCAAGACTGAAAGTTGCTGGATCAATGCAGTCGGTGGTGAAAGGGCAGCTAGAATTGCAGGCTGTGATGTCTGGGACTTCTCTTTGCCAGGCCACACTGGCATAGAGAGATGGTTTTCTGCCATTGCTTCAGCAGAAATTACTCTTGATTCAGGGACTCTACATACTTAGTTAAATGATCACAGATCTGGAAATAACAATTAGTTAAATAATGAATAGCAAAGAAAGTTTGCAGGTGGTAGCAAGAAGTGTTTGGAGAGGAACAGGTGTGTAGAAGCAAAATTTTCGGACAGACAGCTTCCAGATGCTGCATCTTTTACATTTCTGCCATGTGAGAGAGCATCTGTGTATGTCAGTGTTGTGTATCATCCAGCAAAGACTGGGTGCTGTGCTGCCTAAAGCTGGGCAAGGCAGAAGGAACCATTGCTAGAAGCTTCTTCAGCTGCTGCATTCAGCATCTTTATAAAATTGGTCCAAGCCTGGCAATCAGGAGCCTCGCAGAGGCTGTCAGGCAGGAGCCTGACAGTGCTCCCACTAATTAAACCAGTCAGTCATTTTCAGCAGAACTCACTGCCATTAACATTTTGCACGAAAACTCCCTCCTCCCTTCGCTGCAGTACAGCACGGAGTCACAGACTGCCTTCCGTGAGGCCGTGCTCCTCTTCTTCACCTTCATTTTACTTGGGAGAGCTGTTTGCAGAAGCTGAGGACTTTCTCAACCTGCTGCTCCTCTATATGTCTTCGGAGGAAGGAGCAAGGTGGAAAGGGACCCAAAACACCCCTTGAGAAGGCAGCTCACGCTGGAGGCAGCATCTCAATGCAAATGCAAAATGCTAAAGCGATGTCATTGTTCTCCTGAGCCTGAAACTCCAGTGTTTGGGAGACTGATGGCATTCGTGCACTAAAAGAGGCAAATCAGCATTTCACAACTAAGAGCCACTCCATTCTTGGCTGATAAGTGATTTTGGAACACCACTTGCAGCAATAAAAACCAGAGTGAAATTCAGACTTTATCCCACGGCAAGGCTCTCACTGACTTCACCAGAGACAGGCTTATGTCCTCAGGGGAACACAATAAAGGGAATAAACACAGACATGTATGTTGATGCATATTCTTATTTGTAAGACATTTTTTCTACTTTTTTTAATAAAAAATTGTTTATTTTTAAAGTGGATATTTAAAAGAAATTGCCAATTACCCAGTATGACAGTAAATGAGGTTGCCTGCTCACTGACTGCAGAAATATATTAGTAGCCCAGTGACAAAAGGCAGCTGAGCCATGAAATAATGGAGCACACAAAGAGCTAAGCGAAAGGGGCAAAATGGTAGTTGCAGAGATATTAGCTGTGCTATGACAGGGTGAGGTATGTGAACTGGAGCAAATAGAGCTGGAGGACATGTTTGTGGGACTATTATTTTTAATGCAATGCAAAATATCCAATGACAAGGAAGGAAGTTACACTTCAATGTAATAGAAGATGATTCAGACAGTAACAAAGGTCAGATGAGAAGAATCTGGGAAAAGCTATTAAGACAGATGCCTCTGTGATGTCTTTTATCAAGTCCTTGGTTGGCTCTGAACACAAAAATGAAGAAAAAGGAGCAACTCCTTTTGGAGTATGTGGTTTGAAAGGTTACCTAGACTACTCTAAATTTGGAGCTGATGGTTAGGAGGAAAAAAAAAGATACTTGATGTGACATTTAAGCTTTTAATGATTATAGGGCAAATTCAGCATAATGACTATATCTAATGAAGGTACCAAGTGTAGATCTAGAGCTCAGCCCAGCCAGCTAAGGTGTCTAAAACACAATTTGTCCAGACGACATTAGGATTTTAAGATTGTTTAATAGCAGATTGTTTAACAGCACTCACTTGAATGAGTGTCCACAGGCACTGATGGATTAGACATCCAAGACAAAGCCCCTGGCACACCCCAGAGTTATCTTCTGTGGGGAAGTCAGAAATAGTGTCCAAAAATGAGCATGTGGAGATAAAACAAGTGCTTTTTTCTTGTTGCATTGGGAGTGATGTTCCTGCATCTGCCACATAAGCGTAAGAAAATAGTCCATAGAAACACGAGGAGAAGAAAAAAATGAAATTAAGGAAATGTAGTATACATTTAGACTCTATTGTAGAGTGTACATTTAGACTCTATGAAGCTGCAAGGCCTGATGTCAGTTAATTTCATACAAATCATTCACCTGACTACCATCAAATCATACAGGGCAAAATACATGCCACCTCTTGTTGTTCTTCCTTATCTTTTCAAGCCTGAGCTTTTTTATTTTATGTAGTGTCTGATTTAGGACTCAGGACAAAGCACTTCAGGATTTCTTTGTCCTTCTCCTTCAGCTTTTTGTATACAGTAGGAAATTTGTCTCCTTTGTCAAACTATATCCACTTTATCTTATTCCAACTGTCAGGTAAAAGTTGTCCAGCTCTACAGGGTGTTGCAGAAAATGGACAGCTCTGGCTCCTGGAAGGCATGAGGGGCAGCCATAACATTAGAATTTGTGCTTGATGAATTTGATGTTCATCTTTTGCATGGACATGCCTACAGAAAAATGGAGCATTTTTTTTCTCTAGAGAGGGAAATTGGAGACACAGGAACTGTCAGGGAGAAAATGTTTTAGAGAGCCCAAGATCCTAGTGCCCACTTTTTGCAATAGTAAATCACGCCCACAGTTTTGCATCTACAGATTGAAATATTAGTTGTAAATCCAAGTGGTTTTTTCTCTCATCCTGTGAATCACATTGTAATGATGTTACCAGCCATACAAGTCTCCCAAACATCTCTGTAGCTGGGGTGTTTGGGCAAATTTGTGGTGCAAAGGAAAAGAAAATAGGACCATCCTCTTTGTGATCTCTCTGTGGATATGGCCATTTAAAGGAATAGGTAACAGATACGAGGACAGGATGCTTTGGTTCCAGCTCTCCCAATCTGAGTATCAGTGACTACACCATTATAATAATTTAGTGCTGAATAAAGGCTGCTTGGTGAAATTTAGGAAGTCAGTCCAACTTTCGGAGCTCCAGCTTTGCCACCAGTGAAAGAATCATGTTTTTACATATTGTAAATGAAGCAGGAGATGGAAAATCCACATTAGAATAGATAAGATCTTTGATGTGAAGACTCTCTGGTACTATACTAAACTTGCCCAACATTTCTATTTCTAAGGGTAGGACCCGCATGGAGTAGCCGCTCTAAAGTTCTATTGTAATTAGTGAGAAAGAAGTACATTAATTCAGGCTGCTAATCACATCATCCTATTGAAGATATCTACAATGGATCAGAGAAATCCCACCTTTAAAATGCCAGTAATGGCTATGATGGCAATTTGGGGTGACTAACTCAGACACAGACATCATAGATTGTGAGATGTCTCAAACTGACACTCGCAGGAAAAGACTCAACAGGTTTGTGGACTTCACATTAAAAAATTATCTCGTTTTTCCCAGCATTCAAGACCAGAGGTATCTGACAAGCTGGAAATTAACCATCAAAAATAAAATAAGGCTTAGGATTAGAACAGTGCGTAGATTCGGTCCCAGAGAATAAAAAAAGCACCTGGAGAGAGACATCTTTTAAGTCGTAGATGGAGTGAGGAGAAAATGGTGGATGAGGATGGCAATGAGAGAGAAATTGATTGAATGAAAAAATTTAATATAATCTTGACTGCCTCCTTACTCTGGAAGTCAGTAATGGGACTTCAAATTTAGTAAACAAGCAACCCCAAGAGACTGTTGTGTTGGTACCCAGTGAAGTACTAAGGAACAGAGTCACAGGTTGAAATATGTGGAAATAAATGGTGCCTTGTTAACAAAAAGGGACCTCAGTTTGAAAGGGGGCTATGCCCTGTTGGAGGCTGTGGAGCCTAAGCACGGGAGCAAAGCCAGGATAGGGGCATGGAGCAGAAGAAGGAAAGATCAGCAAAGTCAGTGAACAGGCAAACTGCAAATGTTTGGCAGTAAGGGCAGATTTGATGAGGATCAAAATGGTCTATTTTTTGGAATTTGCAAAGTCAGCTGCATGGTTCAGTGAGTTCAGTAGGCAAGAGGAATAGGTTTATTCCCAAATCTGAAGCTGTATCTCCAAACCCTCCTTAAAGCTCAGGACATAAAGCTGCACTTTTTCTAACTTCAGGGAGATCATCTTGAATGAAGACAGAATTAACATGATAAGAGATTCTTAGCTCCTCCAGCAGCACCCAATCTCCTGATCCACTGCTGAATAGAATAAGTAAGCCTTTGCAATAGCCACATCACGTACAGTTTGAATTGCCATCCTTCCATCCCTTTGCTACTCCAACAAATTAAAAGTCTCACAGTTTCTCCAGAAAGATTGCATTCCCACTCAGCATGCTTGTCACGGAGGCAGGAAGGCAGCCCTGCATGCCAAGGAGCAATCTAGTTCTATTAAATAAATGCATTTATAATTCTGTATTACCCTGGCTGTGCCAGATTCCCCTATTCATGACTTCATAGTGTCCTGTTTCTCTCATCTCAGTACCTCTTGCTTATCACTGTTTTTTCACATCCTATGCATTATTAAAGATTTTCATGACGCATAAATCTCACATCTGTCCCTACAAGGACCAAAGAATTGTTTGACTTATTAGATGAATGTGGCATATCAGATAACGCCCAAGAATATAGTCTTGTATAATTTGTTGAGGGCATGTCAATACTGAAGAACAACTTGAAGCTTGCTGAAGCACATTTTTAAGGTTTTCCTGAACCAGGGTCACATTCCTCAATCTCCAAGTCATTAATTCAAATCATAAATAACTAAAACCAGCAGAAAATAAATGTTCCTGGGGAGGAAGAGTCCCGTAAAGCAGAGAGTGTGTCAGAAGATGACATCTCTCTAAACTATTATCTTTTCAAACCTACCCGTGCTTTTTAATGCATATAATTGCACTACTGGTTTCAGAAGTTACACACACTTTTGTTTTAAAAGCTTTCAATGCACATTTGACCTGTTAAAAATTAGAACAACAATACAGTTGTGTTCAGGGAGGCATTTTCTAGTTGTCAGTTTCAGGCTTTGCTTGCATAACAGTGCTTTCTTGATTTGTTTTCCTCGTCTGTATAGATGGTTTCATTCATCTTGTTCTGTAAGACGGAAGATGCGTGATGCGTGTCCCTGCTGAACTGGCTCCCCTTTCTCTAACCAGTCACATCACTCTTGTTTACTGTCACTGTGCTAGCAAACGAGACCGCCCAGTGATCTCAGAAATTTTTCTTCTGTGCTTTACAGGCATGAAGAGACAGCAGGAATAGCAGAGACATTAATGTTATGACCAAAGGACTGCTTTCTACCTTTCTGAGTTTCTGCTCTCAGCAATGACCCAATGAGAACCCCCATGCCTGTTCCCGTTACACCCAAACAGGTCACAAAGTCAACAACAGACAACATAATATTCTGGTTCATATTGAGTAAGTAGGATGTGGAATATGGACAATGACATTTAGGACACACAAACAAGAAACAGATTGGCAAAAAACCCCAAACCAAACAGCCAAAGAACTGACAGAACAGACAACATCTGCACAAGGAAAAATATAACTACAGCTATTCATTTAGAAAATAAATGTTGGTAGAAAATCAAGCTTGTTCTCCGTCAGGGTCCCAGAACAAGCTCAAAGAAGTTCTTTCTGTTTCTTAAGACCTGTAAACACTGCGTGGGGACAAAGAGAGGTGCTAAGCTATGAGTCAGGCAGGGTCAGTAGGATGTGACAGGCCTTTTTTGTGTCCTTCAACAAATCTCTCATCACCTTTGCGAACAGTACCAATAATAAAAGTGGGCCTGCCATAAGTAGCAAGCATGGAGACACTGCTCAGGCTGCTGTGTTCAAATCCCACAAAGTGAATCTGAAGATTTTAAAGCTCCAGTGTGCTCTTTTCAATTTCTCTGGCATGTTTGCAATCTGTCAAGAGCCATGCCTTAGACAGCCTTTAACTCCATTCTTGGGTCCCACTGGCTTACCAGAGCGTCAAACCACAAAGCACTAAAAGGTTTTCTGCTCCATCATTCTGTATTTTAGGTGGTAAAGGATATCTGCAAATGGGGATTTGGAGTTTGTCTGGCTGCTAGGCTGTCTGTTGAGAGGACCCTGCACGTTGGTTCTCTAAACATGAATTAATTGTAAGGATACAAACTACTACTATACTTTGAAATCAAAGCAGTCAGATCCTTTTGTGACTTACTGATAAAAGACAGCTGAAGGAGGACAGGGATAAGGTCAAGACAGTGAAAAGGACAATCATTGTTTAGGTATCAAGAAAGAGTGCGGGGGCAGTGCTTGGGTTGCTGTGGCTTGGAGAAACTGAACCAGCAAGGGGGCTAATCAGCCAAGCTCATTAACGGAGGAAAGCAGAGGGACAGAAAGTGTGCCTGCTGCTAGTAAAGACTTCAGAGAGAAGAATCTAGAGCGCCTGGAAAATGTCATGGTGCTACTGCTACCATTAGCCCCCTCCCTGCCTGGATTCAGCTGTGGGGAACCCTTCTAGAGGAGGATCCCAAGGTTGGGAGCATTTGCTAAAACACTGGTCTTGGTTTACTGAGACCATGGCCAGTGCAGCCCTTTTGGAGCAAGATGTGCAGGGTGTGTATCATGGTGCAAAAGGCCGGGGTGCTCCTCTGTGCAGTGGCAGGGGAAGCTGATCCAGGTGTAGATTGACCAAGGATGTTGGAACAGAACTCAGAAGGAGCTTACTGAGCTGCTTCATGATGAGTTAGACGTGAAAGGGCTGCCAGAAATGCTGGGTGGCAGTGTCCCCTATCTGGTTAGGTCAAAAGCAGCCATGGAAGTAGAATCATATGACCTGAGGACTCATTGAAGTACTAAACATTAGGCGTATTTGGCTAAGACAATGACAATGAACAGGGTCAGTGCATGCTTTAGTGTATAGTAATGCACCTGACTGAGGGACACTGTTGTGGGTGTTTATTACAGGCCACCTGATCAGAATGGAGAAGTTGATGAGGCCTTTTACAATCAGCTCCAAGTAGCCTCAGAATCGCAGGCCTTGGTTATTGTGGGGGACTTCAATTACCCAGATATCTGCTGGAAAGGCTACACAGCCAGGAATATACAGTCTAAGAGGTTTCTCCAGTGTATTGATGATAACTTTTTAACCCATCTGGTGGAAGAGCCAATGAGGAGAGAAGCACTACCAGACCTAGTACTGGTGAACAAAGAGGGACTGGTGGAGGATATCAAGGTTGAGGGAAACCTTGGTTGCAGTGACTATGGAAAGACAGAGTTTGGGATTGTGGGTAGCACACACAAAACAACAAGTAGGACTGAAACTTTAGATTTCGAGAGGGCTAACTTTGTCCTTTTTAAGAAGTTGCTAGGTGAAATCCCTTGGGCTAGGTCTCTGGAAGTTAAGGGGGCTCAAGAGAGCTGGGCAATATTCAAACATTGCTTCCTCCAAGCTCAGGATCAGTGCATTCCCAAGAGCAAGAAATTGAGCAAGGGAAGCAGGAGACCTGTGCGGCTGAGCAGGGAACTTCTGAAAAAACTAAAGTGGAAGAAGGAAGTTTACGCGGAGTGGTAGAAAGGACTGACCACTTGAGAGAATTACAGAGATGCTGTTAGACTATGTAGGGAAGAAACAAGGAAAGTCAAGGCCTCCTTAGAATTAAAATTGGGAAGAGATGTGAATGTCAACAAGAGGGGTTTTTCAATTATGTTGGAGGCAAAAGGAAAACTAAAGAAAATGTGGGTCTGCTGTTGGATGAGTGTTGGATGAGTTGGGCGCCATGGTAACAGAGGATGCAGGGAAGGCTGAGTCACTGCATGCCTTCTTTGCCTCAGTCTTTACTGCTCAGGCCAGCCCCCAGGAGCCGTGGACTTTGGAGGAATCAGAGGAAGTTTGGACAAAGGAAGATCTTCCCTTGGTGGAGGAGGACCAAGTTAGAGATCAGTTAAGAAGGCTAGACATCCACAACTCCATGTGTCTGAATGGGATACACCCGGGAGTGCTGAGGGAGCTGGCAGAAGTCCCTGCAGGACCACTCTCCGTCATCTTTGAGAGGTCCTGGAGAACAGGTGAGGTGCCCAAGGACCGGAGAAAAGCCAATGTACCTCCAGTCTTCAAAAGGTGGAAGGTGATGGAATGGCTCATCCTGGGTGTCATCTCAGAGCATATGTAGGAAAAGAAAGCTATCAAAAGTAGTCAACATGGATTTACCAAGGGGAAGTCATGTCAGACTAACCTGATAGCTTTCTATGATGGCATGACTGGATCGATAGATGAGGGGAGGGCAGTGGATGTTGTCTACCTTGACTTCAGCAAGGCTTTTGACACCGTCTCCCACAGCATCCTCATAGCTAAGCTTAGGAAGTGTGGGTTAGATGAATGGACAG
>JAOXJK010000001.1:180810977-180823457 GCA_025774025.1 Xenus cinereus | reverse complement strand
GTGTCTAGATCACTAAAAAAATGTAATGAGGATTAAACTGCTATTTTGTTTTTTGCACCACTGATAGCCTTTTAGGAAACCAGAGAGATATTGCACAGTATTTTTCAAGCCTTTTCCTCAAAAGTGTAAGCAGAGTCATAATCCTTAAATTATGTTTAGCACCAATCATTTCTTTCAGCCTATAAAAATAAACTCTCTTCATACTCTACAATATATTTTAAGAGATCTATTCTCAATTTCTGCCTCTTCTCCTGTTATCTCTTAATTTCTTCTGCTACTTACATAAAAGAAAGCAACACTCCTTCATTACACTTTCCCACCCCTACAGAGTCTGAAATTCTCTTAGTAAGAAAAAACCCCAAAACCAAAACATGATTAATTGTGTAATAGAAATAGAACAAGGCTAAGTGCTGATCTACCAAACTGTGTTAACTTTTTCATTCTCCTTGTATGCTTTTTCTACTACAAGATCTTTGAAAGCAGAACAATGTTTTCCAGTGTATTCTTTCAGCAGGTAATACAATGAGACACTGACCATCAAGAGTAATTCTGCACACCAACATATCAGGTAGCTGCTAATGAAGGTCTTTCCTGAGGATCATTGGTCATGATGGTCCTAGGGTCTGACCAGGATTTTTTAATCTTCCAGTGCCCTCACACAGTTCACAAGTTGTGCTACAAGTCATTCATGCTGAGGTAATCCAGCCTGTTTCTTCTCCATACTCTTTTCACCTCATTCAG
This sequence comes from Xenus cinereus, assembly GCA_025774025.1. Classification (NCBI taxonomy): domain Eukaryota; kingdom Metazoa; phylum Chordata; class Aves; order Charadriiformes; family Scolopacidae; genus Xenus; species Xenus cinereus. The sequence goes on along the minus strand of JAOXJK010000001.1, from coordinate 180,822,716 downwards.
TGTTCGAAATCTTTTAATGAACTGGTTTTGACCTGATGACCCAGTTATTTATCAATAACTATTAATAATCCCAGGTGGTACAACTGTCCTGGAATAATCAAATCATATGGTGTAGAGCTTCACACTCCATGAATATTTCAAGATACTGGGCAAGAGCTACGTCATTGAACACAAATTTATATTTTTATCCAGTGTCTCTCCAGCAGTTACATAAAGTTTGTCTTTTAGAAATTTTACCTACTGCAACCAAATCAACAAGCAGCAATGGTAAAGAATGGATTTTTTTCATTTTTTTTTTTTCCTGAGGAATATGGATTAAATGACAGCCAATATCTTAAATTTGGAAAGACACCTCCTAAAGACAAGGCCTTTAGATAACCTGTGCAAGGGTAAAAAACAATAAAGATTATTGGCAAAAGATATGGAAAAGAGGACATGACAGACACCAGGCTTTAAAGGATCTGAGCAAGAGAAGCTGCTTAGATTCCTTACAAAAGCAATGACAAATGGGGTGGTTAAAAAGAGGAGTGGATTCCTCTGGGAAGGTAAAATTATGAAGTATTTTTTAAAAAAGAAAAAAAAAGTGAGGAAGGCAGAAAAGCAATTATTTCCGAAGTCTGGATGGGTTGGATAACCTCATGTTGAGCACAAATCCTTCGAAGCTCAGTATTCTTTTCAGTTTCTCCAGGTCTTCAAAGTGGTGACATGGCAATGGTGACCTGGAAGGCTACACATATCCTGTCTTTCTTGTCCCTTATACAAGACACCCCCCGCCTACATTTAGATGCGATATTTTGTCTCAGACTCTCTTTCATGCACCCCTGAAAATAAAGGCCAAAGGCAGTATCTGTTTCTACATTGATTGGTGAGACTGACACTGACTAACATTTATTTGCTCGTGCCCGTAGCCATGAAGGCCTCAAAGCAAATACACTACTGAACAAGGCTCATATTGCAGAACTAGACTCTCATCCTAAAGGAGCTATTTGTTTAGGACACCAGGGAAACATTCATCTCCTTCCTTTCCTAAAGATTTGAGAACTTCCAGTCTGATTTTCTAGCAACACAAGTATGAAGCAGTTCCTCCAGCTATGCAGACATGTCATTCTGCTGCTGTCAAACTGTGTATCTGAAATGTAACTAGACATAGAGTGATGTGTTCATGGTCCTGCTGACCTGTGTAATATCATGAGCCTCCCTGATATTTGATGTCCTTATTAGGACTCCAAACTCTTTTTAGAAAGATTTTTTCTTAATATTAGTCCTGCAATTTTGGGGTGCATTTTATGCCTTTCAAATAATAAATGCCATGATCACAGAATCATATAATATTACAATAGTTTGGGTTGGAATGGGCCTTAAAGATCATCTAGTTCCACGCCTGCCTGCCATGGGCAGGGACACCTTCCACTAGACCAGGTTGCTCAAAGCCCCATCCAGGCTAGTCTGGAACACCTCCAGGGATGGGGCATTCACAGCTTCTCTGGGCAACATGTTCCAGTGCCTCACCACCCTCATAGATCACCATGTTGATGAGAAAACTTCCAGAAGGCATATATTAGAAGTAAAACAGGGTTTTGATGATGCCACAGAGGTTAGTGTTAGTCCTCATGAGGCAGTTAATACCCTGTTGACTTGTACTGATCGAAAAGGCCAAGGTAAATGCCATGTTATCTAGATTGAAGTGTGGGCACAGTGTGATGTGAAATTACAAACCCACACACTTCAGCTGGTGCAGGTGAGCACGTGGTTTCATCTCTTCAGATGTGATCTTTCTATAACACAAAAGGCCAAGAAAACTTCTAAGCAGATTTCCCTCCTTCAGTATGCTGTCTGAAATTATTGTGAGAAGGAAAATTGTATGAGGTTAGAATAGGAATTTTGTTCTCCAATGTTACAGCTGGAACACTGGAAAAGTCACCTGATAAAAAGAGGTTCTGAAAAGCAGAGGTGACAAAAGCCCTGATTATCTATTAAATGCATACTATATAAACCCAGAAAAAAAAATATTGAAGATGAATCCAAACTGAAGTTCTTTGTCTTGTACCTGTTCCCTGGTTTGTTCCAATGTAACAGAATTGCCACCTTTGACGTTTCCTCTGGAATTTTGCAAGACGTCATCTTGGTTTTCTAGGTCTGTTTGGGTAAGAAGCCATCCATATAATTTTGCTGGATGAAAGTTGTAGTGGCTGCCAGTAAAACTGGCTGCCAATTAGGAAGTCAATATCCCACGAAATTGGTGGTGTAACTGCAATACTGTGGGCAAATGCTGATGTTCTAGTGTGGGTCATTGGCTCCAACTCTCAAACACCAGAACACAAAGTAGTGACCTTCCAGAATTCACAAGGAAAGGACAGGAATTTGGCTCCTTGGCAAAGCAGAGTTGTTTGCTATAAAATGCATGTGTGTTAGCATTTCCAGGATAACAAAACAAAAAATGCAAAATGCTTGTAGTGTGATTGACAGAAAACACTTCAGCAAAATATCTTCTGAACCCAGTTGTCCTGATGATCACCACATTTCTGCAGCAAAAGGAAAGGTAAACACATATATAGAGCAGAATAGGTGGGAGGAAGCTACAGGACACTGCTTTTCCCTTGTTGCTGCATACCCCTCTGTAGCTACCCTAACACAGAGTAATTAAAGTAGTTGTGAAATGGTGGTTAAAATATAAGCACCAACAATTCAGATCTAGTAATTAAAATCTGAAAGTCAACAAGGATACCCCTTGAAGCAAAATAGTAGATTTCCGAGTCACCAGAGATAAGGAAGATCCCTGTGCTTAAGGAAACATTGCTGAAAACTGCCTCAGCCCCAGTTAATCTGGAGGAGCCCTTTCATACCAGTGACAGTCGCTGTCTGCCTCCAGTGCTCTACCTTTGGTCACAAGCAGGAATGCACTTTCCCAGTGCTCCCTCTTCCAGATCATCATGCAGCCTTCAAAAGAGAGTGCTTTCAAATGCCTGACCATGCTGCCTGTGGTGTCTGGAGTGGGGTGTGTGGAGTCTGCAATCCTCCTTTTTTGACAAGATCTCAGGTTGCAACCATGTTGCATACCAGGCTGAAGAAGCTGGGACCCTGTCTGCAGTCCAGGAATCTGTCAACATAAACGGCACCGGATTTACTCAAAACCGAGCACAGTTTATTTGTCAAGAGGAATGGGGAGAGATGAACCTGTAATAGGAAATCAATGTAAGTTCTGTCTAATGTCACATTTGGCCTTTCTGCAAGCTTCTTGGTGAACATGTGTTGAGTCTGGGTGTTCCCTCACCCTCTGAGGGGCCAGTTTGTGTCTTTTTTACCCATAAATCTTGAAGCCATCAGCCTTGAGCCGCTGTCAGCTCCCAGCTTATTTTGTGCAAGGAGTACTGTAGCTGAACAGTTTCTTTGATCCCTACAGTATCTCTTCAAGAATGTTTTCATAACTGTTGTCCCGCCTATCATATTTGTTAGTTCTGCTCTATAGATTGCCTTTGATATAATTCCATTGCACTTTGAGGAATGTCGTGGATTTGGATGTCGAACCACATTACAACACCATTCTTGGTCTAGTAGAACATGGTAGAAAAGGGCAATAAAACAATACCAAGCCCCTACAAAGACTGTACAGGCAGTGTCTGCTCCACACCAATGTTAAGCAGAACAAGGACCACAAAGGTTATAAGGCTGTTACTTCTTCAGTAGAAAGCTAAACCAAAATATGACCAGCCTGACAGGGACAGAACCACAGTACCTTGAAAAGTGGCAGGTATTGGATAAAGCAAACTTATAAAACTCTGTGTGGTCTGGTCTCATGACAATGATGTTGCTCCTGTATCTGGTGCTAGATAATGGTTGCAAACAGCATGGTGCAGGAGATCTAGCTGAGGTCACAAAACAAGTTCCAGGGGGATACACATCACAAAACATGTAGGTGGCTGTCATCATCAAACTTTAAAGGGAATGGAGATAAGAATCAACAATTTATTGGTTTGTTTGAGAGTCTCAGGGAGACAATATGCACAGAAGGGCTGAGGTAACTGAGCCCTAGTACACAGGGCACATTTCCAGTACTGCCTTTACCAGTGGTAGTGGTACCCCTAGGGGGAAGCATGGTAGTTTAGTCAATGGTGAAGGGAAGCTTATAGACTAATTAACCACTGCTTTCTTCAGTATGGTGTGTTTAACTTCCTTATTATGATTATTATTCAAACATGAGGCTTGGGAAGGCAAATGTGGAGAAGTGCTCTTGGAAAAGCTCACGCACAGTGCCCTCAGCGCTGACTGTTTTGTTCTGTAAATGCTCTTTGTCAGAAGCTCATGTGGATCTACAGAATCCATGCGTGGTCCCCGTCCTCATACTGCATGCCAGACAGGTCTCCTGGCTATTTTCCTCGACTGTTTCATCAGTTCAGCTAGCTTTTTCTTTCAGGCAATGCTGGATGCCACATAATGGTGTGACTAATTGGAGTTGTTTCTTTCCCTCCTCCTCCTCCAGATCTCTTGATTAATATTCTGTTGTATACCTTAATTAGCACATTTCTGGCTTCTGGCTGCTTGTATCTTTTAGAGTTTTCTGAAGAGACACTAGTAAAACTTTACACATTGTATTATGACAAATATTGCAGACACAAACTCCTTAACTAGATTTGTAATTTTATCATGCCCACAGAATTCTATTAAAAACCCAGCATGACACCGCAGATGGAGAAATGGGGAATGGGCTGCTTCCTGTATGCGTGGAATTAATTCTGGTAAGTCCCATCATAATCGTGTTACAAAGTTAGACCATTAAAAGGAAAATAACAATTTTTAGCCTTTCTAATACAGTTTGTATTTTCCAAGGGTTTTATTTTAGTGGCTCAGTTTCCTTCCTACTGAATAATGCTTTCAAATGGGGTTTATATACAAAGTCACAGAGGAAACCAGCTCTGCCTTTAGTTTTCCCATGAAAATCATTAGTATTAGACACAAGAAACAACCTTTATAATTTCTCTTAGGAAGCTTAAGATGTCTTCAACTTCTGCTTTTGGCCTTGCTTGCATGTAAACTTATTCCCACCGAGACCCAAGGCATCTTCATAATGGATGGGAAAGTCAAAAGTTACACAGTTTTAAAGAGGGTTAGGAGCAAGATGAGGTCTCAGTCTTGGCCATCTATAGTCTTCTCTTTAGAAGCAATAAAGCCTGCTGCAATTTTGTGCCTATCGATGTGAAACAGATGAAAAGGCATTCCTTTGAGACTCTGTGAACATGGCTACATAAAAGAGTGCCTACTTTAAGCCCTTTTCATACATTTTGCCTTCTGTTGGAGGGAGGGGGAACACAGAACACCACTACTACAAATTTATTTGATATAACCACTTTTCTTGAATTAAAACTATTGCTTTCATACTTTAGGTTGCTAGTAAAAATTCACATTTTCTGGGAAAGGGTAAATTTCCTATGTTTTCTGTGGGGATCTGGCTATACAACTTCTATTAATATTGGGATGAACCCATGTAGCTAAATACCTGTGAGCAAATATGCCTCTTTCATATGACAAGACTTGGCAAATCAATTTCATTTCCACAAAATGGGGAAGGCAATGACGCAGAAAGACAATAAGCTAAATCCAGTGCTCTGGGCATGTGATCTTTGAACGAATACTTATTTATTTTATCTATTTATTTTTAATAGAGTTGCAGGCTTCAAGCATTGCATCACTTGCTTGGAACAGGGATTATGGTAACAGATTTTACCAACATCAAGCACAATAATATAAAACATCTACCTTTATGAAAGAAGAAAGACATCAGTAAGTGAAACAAGCGTGCTTGCGCTCTTCCTGCTGAATAAAGCCTGGTTTTGAGAAAAGATGCTTGGATAGTGCACAATAATCATCTGTCTTTCTATAGAGACTGTCACTCTGTGTCTTATAAAAATTAAATAAAGCAGGCGTGTAGAGGCAGATGGTTATTTCCTGTTATTAAAGCTTTAAGGGACAAATTAATCTCTGTAGTAACTCCATTGACTTCAACAGGGTCTCCATTGGCTTGAGTGAAATTACATTGAAGATGATTTGGATGTGGATTCTGGAGGATGGGGACCATTTAGGGAGTCATCCATGTTCATCTTCTACATTACACTTAAATGTTGTGAGTTTTCTGTATATTTGGATATAATTTCATCATGTAGTTCCTTGGACTACTAATGTAGAAGATTTGCACTATGCTGTGGAGCACAGTGCTTGGGTTTTGGAAACAGCATAGCAGACATAACTGGAATAAACAGCTTCAATGTTTAACCAGCATTAAAGTGTTGCTGGGTTTGGAGCATGTTCAAATATCTGTGGAATTACGTAGTGCAGATGAACCCCAAGTTTAATAGTTGTCTTTTACTCTATTCTTACCTCCCTTTTTCACTTGTGCATCCATTTAATAAAAAGTCATTGGTTAAGTGCTATGAACACCTTAGTCAATCCAGCAACAGCAGACCAAAGGAGGAAGCAGCTTCATCTTACCACTGAAGCTGTGCTACCATATCCTAGCGCCACTCACCTGCAGTTTCATGTGGACTGGGAAGAATGGAGGGACTGGAAGGAAGAACAGAGGCTTTGAAGGAAGCAGGTACTCTCTGACTGGATAACAGATACTCAAGGACGAAAGTGATGAAACTCTGGCCCAAGTTGCCCAGAGAATTGGTAGATGCCCTATCCCTGGAAACATTCAAGGTCAGGTGGGACAGGCCTCTGAGCAACTTGTTCTAGTTGAAGATGTCCCTGCTCATTGCAGGGGGAGTTGGACTAGATGACCTTTAAAGGTTCCTTCCAACCCAAACTATTCTACGATTCTATGTAAAGTACTTCCTTCTGGGGGAAGAAGAATCTGTCTCGCTGCTAACACTGAAAGTGGTATTATGTTAAATTCAAATGTCTAAAAATTGCACACCTTGTCTAAGATAACCATAACCTCTTCAGATAGTGGAGGCAGGCACCTCTCATGCTCAATATATTCCAACCTAAATCTTGTGTCCAATGAAAATGGGATGAATTGCTCTCTGGAGACAGATCTTTATTTCTGTGGCCTGTAGAGGGAACCTGCCACTCCAGCACTGGCTGTAAGGCAAGTGAGATGAATCCAGGTTGATCTGGGCAAGATCATTCGAGGCGGAATGTTACAATTTAGTACAAACCTCTTAAACAACCTCTTGAAATGATACTGCTTGTTCAAAAACAGTGTGAAAATGGATGCAGATGTTTCCTATAGTTCATGCATCTTTATGTCTGCTCTGCTGCTTATATTTTAATGACATTGAAATGGACGTTTACAGAGTTAGCCATCTGTGTGCTCTTCTGATTATTTTAGGTAAACTTACTTCAAAGCACTCAAATCTAGCAGGTTTCCTTCAAGAGTCCTGAACTCACAAGGGTAGGTTTGGGCTCCTAGGCTTGCTCAAGACATAGTAGGAAGGAGCAGTGCTGATCTGGATTGAAAGTTAACAACACCTTTGGCATTAGATACACAATAAATGTGAGACTTTTTCTCACACCTAGAGCTGTAACCTCTAGGCGTAATTATTTACACTGTGCCCATGTGTGGAAAAAAAATTACAGTCATTGGTCATGAAAAATCCAAGGTGGGAGAATATCTTTGCAGTTCAGTGATTAGAGAGCAAGGCAGATCTGTGTATTTGAGTCTTTTCACTGTAGAAGAGGGAGTCTAACTCTTTTTTACTGTTCCCTTGATGGCTGCCAGACACAACTATTATCATATAAAATGGGAGCAGCTCCTTCTTCAAGTACACCTTAAAGAAAACAGTGAGTCCTGACCAAGTTGTTAGAAGAAAGACTACAATCGACTATTTTTAGTTTTCTCAGTCCCAGATGTGTGAATTGGTATTCTTGGTATTCTCCAAGGCCTTGAAAGGTTCATCTGAAGCATTGTTCCTTCTCCCAGGATTTTTTTTTTTTTTGGCCTTGTACCTTGGGATTGTGTTGTGCTCTGCTTGCTTGTCTCTCTAGACATCCCCAGAACAACTGGGCTGGGAATTATGTAGCCCAGTTTAAGGACCCTCCCTCCCTTTGTACCTTGTAGTAGGGAATTTGAACTTGTGAGCCCCAGCATCAGAGACAGGTGGCTAAAAAAGACTCAATTTCTCTCTCCAGAAACCATCACTCTCACCCAACCTTTTGTTCCCAAATATGAGTGTGGTTTCCGCCAGCTGGTTTCAAGCAGTCAGGGCTGCAAGCACCCAAGACAATGTTAATAAGATGACCCAGCAATGCTGAACTGAACATGGTGCAGGCTTTCCCGAGCAAAGAAATACTGCCTGGGATATTCAGCTGTCATTTGGCATGGAAATAGCACAGCCATTCTGCAGAGACAAAGAGTCTCTTCAGGCTGGGTCCATAAGGGAACACACTGGGCATTTCCTACCCAACAACAGGCTGCCTTCTGCTTGTGGTTCATTGTAGGCAAAGAATTGGACACCCTTGTCTAGGACTCCTAAAATCATCCCAGATGAGTAAAAAGTCTTCAAGATAGCCTGGGAAACACACCAACTACAAGGACTCTGCCTCATCCCCAGCTCTCACAGTCAACCGGTCATTTGTATCTGTTGTAGAGACTTTTCTCAACTGTGAACTGTGTCTTTGAGTCTGCAGGTAAATGCAGTCAACCTTGTCTTGAAGAAACCAGGGGCAAGTGCATTATAGCTGGCAATCTTTTCACAGCAGCACTCCCAAGGCATATTCAGAAATCCCGCTAAGGGTGGTAGCTTAAAGGAAGGTCCCAAATCCAGCTGACAACCCATCAGAGGTTAGTAATGACAAAGGTCTAGGGTCTTCCAGGCTTAGCCTTTCTCAAGCTCTTCTTCTGAAGCTGCACCATCTTTTGTCTAATCATCAAATATTAAAAGAATAAAGGGAATGGAGTGTGTTTTCCTGTGAGCTGGGGAAATGATGTAAAGATTTTGCTGTTTTTACATATGCCAAAAAGCCAGAATTTAAACTACTTCATCACTGGTAGCTGCTGAGAGGGGGTTTTGAAGAACCACAGTGTTTGAAGAGCTGACATGCACCCAGTACAGCTTTATGCTCTACTAAACCTATTCTGCTGATGTTACAAGAAATGCTAATGAAGGATGAGCTGTACAGCTTTGACCAGCAGGCAACAAGCAAATCCCAGCACTGCAGACTGAGGAATTAGCTATAGTTGTCAAACTCTGGGCCTTTTTCCTCATGAAATTCAAATCCCAGGGATGTTAAAATAAATCAGATGGTGAAAGCATTCCAGAGAAAAAAGATTCCAGGGTAAGAAATTGTTCTCTGTATGTATTTCAGAGTGTTCTTAAGTGTTTTGGTTTTAAATCAAGCTTGTTGTTAAGCTATTTATTAAACATTTTAGGATATTAGGGTGATTTATTTGGGAACATCAGATGCCAGCCAATTACTTCTGAATGAGACCGTGAGGAGATTAAGAATAAAAAGACAGTGCCTTCTACCCCAGGGCTTTGAAGGGCTGTCTGCCATGAGAGATGAGAGATTCACTTTAGTGAAGAGGTCAGACTTTGTGAAGTAAACTCCAGGAGAAGGTTTTTCCCTGCCCCTACCACTGCACTTGGATACTCTGGGCATGGTCCACGCTGCACCCCAGGGTGCAGCCAGTGGGGCTGGACAGGGTCTGACCAATCTGTCTCCACATCTGTCTCTCAGCATGAGCAACCAAGCCATGATCCACCTGGGATACCCTCTAACTACTATGGTCTCTAATGCTATAGCCCAATGGAGAGAATAAACCTCAATGTAATGTGGGAATGAACCTACATTAGTTTAAGATCTGTCCAGATAGGAGCACAAAAAACCTCAAAACTATTTTTTTATGCGAGACAAAACAGTGCAGCCTTCCACCAAGAACATAGGCCATCCTGTGTTATCCAGGAATGCCAATGTCAGAGCATGTGCAACAATTTGGAAGGGAGATGCTAATAGATAAGTATGTTTTTAACCTATTTGCCCATCTCTTTAATGAGAGGGTGTTTCTCTGGTTTTAATGAAGATGAACAACTTCACGTCTGTGGTTTGCTCTACTCTGGAGATACTGAGAAGTGGGGAACATTATGATTCCTCTTTCATCTCAAAAAATGTTTGCAATATGCTTAATTAGTCCTGGTAGAAACAAAAGTGACAGGAACATAAACCATGGAAGGAGTTCAATCTTGAATTTGCTTGGCTTGGAAATAGTGCAAATTGTGGCCAAATACAGTCATGTGCAAGCAAAAATATCCTTACCTTCCTTAGTTTGCCTGAACAAGTTATTTGAACGTAGGAAAAACCCAAGAAATTACCTTTCCCTTTACGACTTGTAAACAGTGCTGGTAATCAGAATAGATTTTGCTTATCCACTTACTTACAGCATCTTAGTGCTTTGCTGAAGCCCTTATTACTGTTGAATAAAAATGTTGGAGGCAAAGGCATTAGCCACTGCCTGAATATGCTGTGCGGAATGCGCACTGGTTACAAATAACTTGGGGAAAATTGAGAAATCATTAAGTAGTTGGCATTTAAAAAAACAAAACAACAAAACAACAAAAGGTTCTTTGAGCCTGAACAGCTGCAGTTATGTATGTTTTTCCAGGATCAGTAAGATAATGAATTTTGTTATTATTTTCGTGTGGATGTTTTTTATTTAATTCTAAGATATGACCTGAATGTAATGCACTTTGCCAATGTGATCAGACTGCCAACAATCAAAGTGAATGCAAACAATACAAATAAAAGACGTAGGAATCTGACACTTACTTAGACTAAGATTTTCAACTCAGGAGTTCAGGGTTTGGAAAAACGCAGGTCCTGAGCCAAATTTCAGAATTGTAGGTGTACCACTGGCCAAAATATAACGTTGCAAAGCTGAGGAATTGACATTATGTTGGCCACTTAACTCAACAAGGGATTCAGTGTGGCACAAGGAGGCCATTGCAATGTAGGTATTTGCCATACAGAGCTGTGTAGGGAGGAAGAAGGGAATATTAAAACAGGTAAAAAAAAAGTTGTTCTTGGCTTGTTCAGGCCATTAACATGACTAATGCCATGGGGTGACTAACCTCAGGCCCTTTAAGAGATGCTAGTTTTTAAAAATGTTGGAGTGCACAGATTTTGAAAGTCACACCGTTAGAAATGTATTTCCATTACTGGTGAAGCACAACACAAAACTTAACTACAAGGGTCATATCTAAAAGTCACCCAAGCCTGACTTCTAGCATGGAACAGCCCAGACTCTCATCCATGACACCTGGATCCCATGTGATGAGTCAAAACCCAGGCCACAGTATGTGGCTAAGTGTAAGGGAATTGTCCAAGGCTTCTTTACAAAAGGAAAATGGATCAGGTGAAGAACAGCCTTTTTGCCTGTGCAGTGCCTTGCAAAGGAGGCTTTCCTGGCAGCCCACATGAAGTCACCACAAAATGCAGAAACTGAAAATCATTGGTTATTTTGGGACACCTTGAATTTTTTCACATCTACTAGAGAAAACATGAGCTGCAGGGGATAGAAATTCCTGTCATCCTTCTGTTGTTAGGTCCTATTTCTACTCTCTTCCTCACGACAGTTTTTCTAGTGCAAATGATGGGATATGACAAATAGACTAAACTGTACTGTTTGCCTTTCTGAGATATAAAGATTAACATAAGAAATTCTTTACTGTGGGGGTGGTGAGGCACTGGAACAGGTTGCCCAGAGAAGTTGTGGATGCCCCATCCCTGGAAGTGTTCAAGGCCAGGCTG
>JAOXJK010000001.1:180782339-180805483 GCA_025774025.1 Xenus cinereus | reverse complement strand
CTAGGTTAATAACAGAAATTATACAGAACATTGGAAATAGTGGAGGAGAGAATGCTCATTTTGTTATTTCCAAAGTGTGATGTAAATGTTTCACTTGTGGTAGTGCTTAGATCCCTATGAAATAGGCAGGAGGTAAGGCAAAAGCTTGGTGAGGAGTCAGCCAGAGTGTGCAAAGGAAGTAGCACTCAGCTCTAACTTTCTTCAGAACGATTAAATTCCAATCAACCTCTTTTGTTTGCTTACACAGGAAGGATGCTGCGAAGACAGGACTTGTATTCAGCCAGGTCCTGAGAAACGGAGCAGTAGGAAGCATCATTCTACGCTATTCTTAGAAGTGTTGCTGAAGTCAAAGAGTACAGTCTGGTTCAGAGTTGACATTTCATGTTATTTGTTAACTGGACAAACGGTCTTTACTAAATTACAAGCTCTTTTCATTAGAATGTCTCCTTCCTGCCATACAGACAAGTGCTGTTTCTGATTTCTTGATCTTTTCTTTTTCCTTCTGATTTTTTTTTTTTTAATTTGTGGTCCAACACAGACACCCTAAATCTTATGGGGCCAAAATGAACGTTGCTTTGACATGCATAAGTAGCAAAAAATTTCTTGATGGGACAGTTTTCTCCTGAAATTTCCCCAGTATTTATGCTGAGCAGCAGGGAGGTCAGCAGGTTGCCCTCTGGGCTCCCTCCTGCCTGCTGTCGTGCCTCCGTGTCCCAGACCATACTTGTGTGTGAACTGCCAGGACATGGGGGCAGCCAGGTCACCTGCAGCAGTCTCCTCAGTCTCCTCTTGACCTCTCCATTTGGCAATGTGTGCTCCCAGAGCCTCCTAGATGATCTGAGATCTCCATATTCTGAGTCCTCTGTGCTATACTGGGGCCAGATCACTGTTGTGGGGTCACCATCAACCCACTGGACGTCCAGGTTCAGAATGAAGAGAACATGTTCTTCTGGAAATTTTCTGCAGCTTATCAGTCCAAAATCCCTTGTGGTGTAGGTTTTAGTGGCTACTTTTACTTTCCAGTTCACTACATGTTGGGTGCTGGTTAAAACCCAACAGATGAACACAAGTGGTCTTAAACTTTTATACTGAGAACGGGATCAGATCAACATTATCTACAGTTCAGTTTTTCTATTGACAAAAAAAAAAAAGGCAAAAAACCAATGTGCTGCTGTCTTCCAAACTCAGAATATCTGGAAAAGAAAGACTCTTGTCTAGAAGTAAGGGTCTCCATAAGTGAGTAGATCTAATAGAGGATTTTGCTGGTTGCACTGTGTTATGTGTAATGGAAGGAGTTTCAGCAATTTTGGGCTGTAGATCTTTCATTAACAGTACATCCATATTTGTACTCATGAAAGTCATTTCCTACAGAAGCCCTAAGCTTGTAAAATGTAGCAGAACCTGAAGAAAGCAAATTATAGTCACGAATACATGGAATCACTGTATTCGGTGCCCCATACAATAGATGCCTTTATGGATCCGTTGTGTAGGATTCCTCAGTGTTCAAGGTATATTCTAATTGGGTTGGCAAACTGTGCATGCAGAATCACTTAGGCATATAAATGACAACAATTACAGTTAATATTACTGTGCTGTGGATCTAATTCTCAACCGTTGTAGAACAGCAAAGCTCTAGTAATGACAAATCAGGGGAATTATGCTGATTTATTCCTAAAGCATTGGGCTGTATTTAAAATGATGACAAACTCTGACACACATTAGCCATTTCCCTGTGGTATATACCTCAAAGTGCTATCCTCTTGAGAAAATAATTATTTCTGAGCTATATCATTGCTCATCCTTCACTGGATTTTATGCACAACTGTACTACGACATAAGAGAATAAATTTTATTCAGAACCTTCTCTACGTTAGCCATTCTACCCTGTCTGTCATGAAATATTGCCTATGTAAGAACTTTACAGGAAAATGACAGTCATCATCACCACATTTACAAAGCCTACAACAATATTTGTTTGTGAGACTGACACAGGATAATGGAATGTATTTGGCCAAAACCCCATAAATCAGTCCAAACCTGTCCCTGAAGAATTCAATTGAGAACACGTTAGGGATTAGTTTGTCTCCATATTTTAAAATTAGTGTTCCAATAGCTTTTCCAAGTCAGTTGGATCTTGGGATGGTGTTATTGAATGAAGCATATTAGCCAAAACTCCAGCATTAATCCTTTCTCACCTGCACTGTCCTGGAGTTGAGCAGCAATGTGCAGGGCTCTATCTATTGAAGACAGCAGGCCAATTTCAATCAGAAAATAAGGCTCTGCATGTGAGCAGGGGCAAAAGAGCTCTTTGGATTCTCATCTGCAGAACAGACTGAGGATATATGACAAAACTGGTTGAGACTGTGTGCCTCAACCTCTGGGTATGCAAGAGAGTGCAAATTTAGATGAGGAGACACTTCAGATTTCCAAAGAAATTAAGCTATTGCAGCTAATTGAATTAGTTGCATAACCACGACATGTACACAGGAAAAGCAGAGCTCTCATCTTGGATCATCATGGAAAAGCCTTTCATACCATTTTCTCTCTTTGGGAAAAGTGCTTGGTGACAGGACCCAAAACCGAGGAAGTCAATCAACAACTAGGTGCTTGCAGGAAAATAAAAATTGTAATCAGATATCCAACATGTTTGTTAAATTTTCAAGGAAAGGAAGACCAAGAAAGGTGTGCAGAGATAATGCTGCTGCTGAGGCTACATTATTTCAGGGTGTTGGAAGAATATCCAGTCTGCCTAGCTAAGTACAGAACTATCTAAATTTGGTTGAAGGAATCTTTCTCAGTGTTGGAACTTCTCTGGATATTTCCACAGGCACCTCCCTCTTTTTGCACTTCTTGTGTATATAATACTGTTGCATTTTTTCACCACATAACACTTGCATGCAAGTTAGAGGTATTGGAACCCATCATCTGTCCTCTTTGGTAAAGGTGCAAATGTTTCTTATATTTATACCTGATTAAATATCCTCACTGAAACAGGGACATAAAAGAAGAGCTAGATCATCTCAGGCTGTATGAGTGTCCTTTGTCCAGGTCCTCCAGTACCATTCACCAACATGAGCTACCTGTAGATGCTTCCTTCCCAGTGCATGAGGAAAATTAGGTTTTTAGAAATGGGTTTCCCAGCAGCTATCATGCAGATCAGGAAATGGTGGACATGGGAGTCATCCAGTCATCTAGAGATGGGACCTGTGGAAATGCAGGGACAGTTGCAGCACACCGCAACTTCTGACTGGGATGTGTAACTAAGTTCCCTTTCCAGGGAAACCAGGGCATAGGAAGATAGGGCTGGTTGTCACTCAGATCTCACTCTGCTAAGCAGCTGGGACATGACTGGCGTTTGCACTGAGATGACATTGCAAAAGGTCTCTCAGTGTCAAGAATACAAACTAATGGCAGCACTAATGGCAGCACCATCCTGCACTGGTAGTAGAAAATGGAGGGACTAGCTTCAGACGGTTTATTTGCAGACAGGGGTATAAAGTCACTATAGGCTGTCTTTACACTCACTGGAAGGATAGATGTCTCCACAGAGTGAGCCATCTGACCTATTTCTTATGTACCCTCCTGGAACGCAATTATATGATAGCTTTGTCAATCAGTGACCAAAAGAGTCGAGCATTTGAGACACATCAAGATTTGTCAGGGGAGCTGCCTTATTGGGAAGCTGACAAGGAGATCTTTGTCTGAAGTATACACTTTGGCGTCAACCCAACCTGCTGCAGAGGTTAGCTGGATGCTGTGGGTGTCCAGACTCTTCTTGGTGTAAGCAACAATATGGAGTCCTCGGTCTTCTGTTGCTGAGAACAAGGTTCTCCTCTTTCTTCCCGGCCTGCTTCCTTTCTTCCCAGATCAATCTATAAAAGGGGAAATTAGGACCGAGTGATATCTCCAACCGCAAGTGCCTTGAGTTTTAAAACACTCTGGTGATAACACAAGGTACTGTCAACAGATTATACTGTACTAGAATGTTTTGGTTTGGTTTTATTTTTTTTTTATTAATAGGATAAAACTGTATTAACATTGAGTACCTGGACTGCAATCTATAAGACAGGACAAAACCGGTAAAATTGACTGGTTGGGAAATAAAGTCTGAATGTTCTTTGGTAGCGTGTAAAATTTTTTCGTTACTAGAGCACTCCACATCAATACAAAGACAAATATTAATTTAATAGATATTTAGGAATCCTTAGGCTAGTTTCATCTTTAGTAGGATCAGTAAAATGCCTTGTACTGCATTCAGCTTCCTCTGTGCAGCAATTCACATGAAGTACTCAACAGTGGGGAGATTCTCCAGTGTGTCTGGTTTTAAATACTCTTATTCCTCCTGCCTGCCCTGGCAAAGAAGTAGGAAAACTGGGCAAGGCAACTGAACAACAGTAACATTAATGACACTGTAATTTTGAGTATTTAACAGGTAGTAGAAAGCATGACAAAAAATAAATATTGCATAGGTACTCATCTGTACAGATTTGTAATGAAAAGCAGTGCTGTGGTAGAGTATGAAATGATGTTGCTATTTTCCTAAGCTCTCCTGTAAAGCATAGGATGAAATACCAGCTGGAGCTGAGTGATGTTCAGCTGCCCTATTTTAGTATCGTCCTGTACAGAAAAGTACTTTGTAAAAAAAACTAAAAATTAAAAATAATTATATTATCCTACGGTCTTTCCCTGTTGTTTCCAAAACTCACTGTGCCTTGTCTGTGCTATTTCCATTATCAACTATCTGATAGCTGATAAGTAAATGTAAATCTATGCCTTGCAATAAAAAGGAAAGTAAAAGCTTGTTACTAGTAAAAGCTATCTCTTTAAAAAACATTCAGCATTATAACTCTGAGATTTCCCTTTCCCTAAAGAAGTGATCTGCCTAGTGGTGTCCACACTCCTGAATTAGGGGTGTTGGCTGCCCTTAGAGTGCACAGGAGCCATGCAGAGACGACATATAAGGTAGCAAGAAATGCTATGGGAGGAATGTCATTATCACTTCTCAGGAGCACAGGTGCTAATGTTCCTGCTGGAAAAAGGAGCTTGTCTCTTTCAGTTTTTTTAACACTGAATTCATAGCTTCACAAAACACGAGTGTGAGTTTTTAAATACCATTATTTAGTGTATTGAAATTCCCAAATGAACCCCTCCACCACATCAGCCATCTCACACAAGTGGTCCTAGAAACAAGGCTAAAGATGAGTTTCTTCCCTTTCCTCCTCCTCCTCCTCAGCCCAGAAACAAGAGACAAAGATTCTGAGCACACACAGGAAAGCTATGCAGCATCCACCAAATACAGTCTCATCTTTGAACCAGCTTCAGGTGTTTTCAGCTGGAGGGAAGAAATGAAGCCAAGACCAGCACAGATTCAGAAGGTGTGTTGACCAGGAGATTATTGGAGACAATAGCAGCAAGTGAGAAGAAGAAAGCTTCACTGTCTCTAGAGTAAAGGTCCTCATAGTTGCACTCTGAAGACACCAACTGATGTAAGTGCTGAAGGTGGAATATGTGCAGGAATATGTGTATATCTTTACTGGGGACTTAATCACTAGTATGGCTGGGAGTATTCTGATCATGCACAAGGAGAGGCATCTAAATGTCACAGGACCTTTACAAATGACTGAAAAATAGCTAGGGAAATAGGAATGTTAGGAATCTAGTTAACATCCAGATTAGGCATGTTCCATTTTCCTAAGTCCTTTTGTGAATCTGGTATTATAAATATAATGGCAGTTGGCATTTCTCCACTTTATTTTTTTTTAATATGCATCTATATATAACATGAGATACACATATATATAAAGATATATATATATATTTCTTGGCACCCTGAAAGTTTCATCATCCATTTCAAATCTTTCCTCAAGTCTCTCTGCTTCTGGTACCACAAATGTAGTAACTGTGACCCATGAAATCTTATCCCTTTCTCTACATCTTTAGTTGCTCTCTTTAATATCTGTACATGCAAGAGATGCAAAGACAGCTGTTATTTTGCTTCCAAAACATTGGGAGAGATACTGCACAGATTTTGTTCATTGCTACTTTCCTGCTGTTCTTCCTGCTTTATTTTTTCTTGCCTAAATCTTCTCTCTATAACAGCTTAAAATTAGAAATACTGTTTTTCCTCCTTATATATAGGAAATCTTATAAATTCCACCACTGCATGATGGATCGTTCTTTATAGACTACATATATTTTTACCACAGTGTAAAATAATGATACCACAAGTTATTTAGTTAAAACAGGGAATGTAGGGAAAACAGTGTAGGCTCAGTTCCATTGCTTCAAACTCTAGGATCTCCTTACCTGAAACATATTTCTCCTCAACTCTCTCTGTAGACATTGGATCAGGGTAGGTACCTTTCCAGAGTTATTGATATCCTTCTAAAATCTGAATTACTCTTGGATATGCCTAGAATTCATCATGGGCAGCATCAAATTCTGGGATCCTAAGATCATAGAATAGTTTAGGTTGGAAGGAACCTTTAAAGGTCATCTAGTCCAACATCCCTTGCAATGAGTAGGGACATCTTCAACTAGATCAAGGTGCTCAGAGCCACTGTCAGAGCCTCGTCAACCTGACCTTGAATATAGCCAGGGATGGAGGATTTACCACCTCTCTGGGCAATCTGTTCCAGTGTTTCACCACCCTCATTGTAAAAAATTTCTTCCTTATATCTAATCTAAATCTACCCTCTTTTAGTTTAAAGACATTACCCCTTGTTCTCTCACAACTTCTCTTCTCCAGGCTGAACAACCCCAACTCTCTCAGCCTGTCCTCATAGCTGAGGTGCTCCAACTCTCTGATCATTTTTGTGGCCCTCCTCTGGATTCACTTCAATGGGTCCATGTCTTTCCTGTGCTGAGGGCTCCGAAGCTGGACACAGTACTCCAGGTGGGGTCTCATGAGAGGAGAGTAGAGGGGCAGAATCACCTCTCTCGACCTGCTGGCCACACTTCCTTTGATGCAGCCCAGGATATGGCTGGCCTTCTGGGCTGCAAATGCACATTGTTGGTTCACATCCAGCTTTCATCCCTCAGTACCCCCAAGTCTTTATTGGCAGGGCTCCTCTCAATCCCTTCATCCCGCAGCTTGTATTGACTGGGGGTTACCTCAACCCAGGTGCAGGACCCTGCACCCTGCTCTTGGCCGCGTGGAATCTCATGAGGCCCACACAGGCCCACTTCTCAAGCTTGTCCAGGTCCCTGTGGGTGTCATCCCATCCCTCAGGTGTGTCAACTATACCGCTTAGCTTGTTGTTGTCCACAAACTTGCTGAGGGTGCACTCAATACCACTATGTCATTGGTGAAGATATTGAACAGTACTGGTCCCCATATGGATGACTGAGGGGCATCTGTACATTGAGATGTTGACCCCTACCCTCTATGACCATCCAACCAATTCCTCACCCACTGAGCAGTCCACCCATCAAATCTACATCTTGCCAATTTAGAGAGAAGGATGTTGTGGGGTACCGTGTCAAAGGCCTGTTGTCCAGATAGACGACAAAGGATGCCATCCAGACAGATCATACCTGTAGTTCTTCCCTTGTCCACTGATGTAGTCACTCCATCTAGTACCTTTAGTCAGGTGTCTTACATTAGGTGAGAGAATTTAGATTTTAGGTGCCCACGCTGCTAGCTGCTCCAAACAGTGTCCAGAGATAACCAGAGGTTTGTATGAAGACCTAGAGCCTCTGCACATTTTGCTGGTAAAGTGATGTTACTATAGACATAACAATAAATGAGAATAAATTAGAATAAACAAAAAACCTATAGAAACAGAGTATGTTTTCTCCCTGTTGGACAGCTAGCCAAATTTCATTTTCACTGATTTTAATATCAATAATTCCTTTCTATTCACAGGAATTGCTTTTGTTTCAGCTTGATATAATTATAAAAGAATTTGTCCTGTTCTCCAGGGTCTATTCAGATTCAGAGTTTTCAAAGAAATCAGGAGTTGCCATTATAATTTTCATACAATTTTCAACATGATACACTATGCTTAATCTGATGAAACTGCATCATTACAGTAGTGGGGAACAACATCGCAAAATTATGTCTTACACAGCCTTACAAATGACTGATTACTCTTATTATTGGGACTTGAAATGATAAAAAAGAAAAACATTCAAAATTTTGCAAGTAAATCAAATGGAAACTGATAGGTATAATTATTTTATGTACTTGAAAGGGATTCAAAATCTCCAAAGTGAAGAGTTCTATAAACAGAACAGATGTTTTAAAAAGAAGAAAATGAAGAAATCTGCTTCTTAACATAGTAGCAGCTGGTGTCCTGCAATTACCCTCTACCCATTGGATTTTGTGAGTGTTACAGCCTGCTTACAGATAGTTTTATTGTTGTGTAATTTGAGTTTAATATTCTAGCATATTTTTATTTTTACATAGCAAAAGGAATGTGTGAGCTGAGACTCCAAAGCTGAGTGTTCGTGCTGGTGTGTGCAGACATCAGAAAAAAAGCATTCATGGTCTTTCTAAGAGATATCCAGACTGCTTGAAGATATAAGGCTAAGATCTAGAAAAGCTTGATGCAATTCCTTTGGACTTCTGCATATTGTTGGGACATTTTGTCCAAAACAGAGATCCCGAGGGTGGTTTGACCTATCTCTGCTTTTGGTTAAAGCTAGTTAATGGTAACTTTGCTGGTTTCTGTTTTCACAAATGAGAATCATCTTGCCTTGACTAAGCTGCTAAAAACTCAAATGCGTGTTGCAAGGTCCTCATTTCCCTTCTGTAAAATCAAAACATTACTTTTTCAAAAATGCGCATTGCACCTTTTTAGGTTTCAATGTTCCTGAGGACTGTTTGCAGGCATATTTTTAAGCATCTCTGTGTGGGAGCTAGGCTGCAAAATTTGGGTACTTAACCTGTCTCTAAAATTCAGCCATGCAGTGGAGCATATTTAGGAAACAGCTGGTGTTGTTTGCATAGACAAAAGAGCAATGTAGTACTTTTGTGGGCCTCCAAAGTTATGTCTAATATGGATACATAAACCCTCCCTCAAGGCCTTCAGGGTCACCTGCTGTGGAGGTAACTGATGAAGTAGGTATTTACTTCAAGAAAAAAAGCATCCCTGTATTTTGGATACACACAAAGATCCTAAGTCAAAAGCAACAAATGGCACCCTCTAACTCAGGTGTGCTCAGTGGCAGGTGAAGCAGTTGTGGGCAGCTTGTACCAGAATCTTTCCTTACAGAAAGTTGTCCCAGTTCAGTTTTTGACGCTGTCAGATTCAGCGAGGGTCTGATCTTTGTTTGGGGCTGCCAAAGTACAGCAATACCAACACAAAATATTCGTTCATTTTGGTTTTGTTCTTCAACAGGGAGAGTTAAAAATAAGTTTTGGAAGGCTTTTGATAACTTTGAACAATTAATTTTAATTATTACGACACAGAGGCCAACGAAGAGTGTGGTGAAAGTCTGGAAGGCTGAAAATTTGGCCAACAACTACCGGTATTGCATGTGGTGTTCCTTCTTTTTCTTTCTGGAGTGGGTGGAAGGCAAATGTTAGACTGTCCTGTGATACTCTCTCATGAATGCTGTGAGCAGTGGTTCCTATGTACATCCATCAATTTCTTCCCATCACAGAAAATCAAAGCCAGAATATCCTGCCTGTGCTTTATGATCTGCAGAGGGCTCCTCAGAGAAAAGAATCCAAAATGTGGCAGTGCTGGGGACTTGTGAGGAGCCAGGAGGTGGGGAACTGCAGCCATTCAAGGGTATCCTTAGGAAAATTTGCTGTAATTTCTGAAAAGGAGGAATTCTACTTTCCAGAAATAGTATAAATGTTATGCCAGTGATGTTTGTGTGTTATTTAGACCTTTCCATGTCTTGCTCATTACGTTGCAGAGCTGGAGGATGGTTTGATTATATAGTGCTATGTCAGATGCTTGCTCATATAGTAATATTGAATTCATATTGAGCTCCTGAAGTTTCTACAATTCCCACTGCTTTGACATTACCCACCCATCAAGAGTACTAATTAGAGGGAAAATATAGCTCACACCAGTCATTTATTTTTATACAGCACCCCTCAGCACAAACTTTCTAATGTCCTTTTCTCTCATTAAAATCCAATCAACTAAAAGTATTCTTTATTAAGTGGCCCATGAAATAACTTTTTAATTTTAGAACAAAAGGATATGAGGGCTATTACCTGTTTGAAATACTTCCTGGCAATGCACTCTGGAGAAAGAAGAGATACATGTACCTTCAACTCAGTGGGGAGTGAGAGAAATCTTGAGAAAACAGCTCCCCAAAGGGTAGCTGGTATTTCATTGCCTCAGGACCTGCACCTCTTTTTCCACTGTGCCATCTCCACATTAGTGATTGAAGCGCTGAAAGAAGAAAGTGAAAATAAAAGACAAAATCAGTGACAAGAAGAAGTATATTAAAAAACAAAAAGAGAGAACATGGAAATAAGAAAAAATAAATGAATCTTTGCTGATACCAAGTGCAGTGACAAAGTAATTGTTTCAGAGAATGCTCCTGTCAGAAAACCAGTTTGCTACAAAGGAAAGGAGAGCGGGAAGACAACCACAGAACAAGCTGGAATATTTGCAATCTTATTTGTCAAATAGTATTACTTGTTTTCATCTAAGTAATGCATTCATTTAAACCCAAACCCCATTGTAGAAGTGTGAAACATGTCAACAGCTGGAAGCAGTGGCAGGACTTGGCTTGCCATTGCTGACACATCATCCCAGCAAGATGAGGGGTCTTGTTGAATGAAAATGAGGGTTTTCATGTGCTTGTTGGTGGGATCAAAGCCACTCTTGTTCAGGACTGGGTAAATTTACCTTGCTTTCTCTTCATGTGGATTCCTCTTTGAGTCGTTAAGGGCTTCTCCCTGGCCTGGCTATCACCTGGGGGTGTCACTTGGACTTCATTGTGTTTCAATAAATAGCACATAAACCTGGTGCTGGCTCAGTTGCAGGAAGGACAATACAGCTGAACTGAAATGCCTGTCTGTGTGGCCACATGTGCCAGATAGCCCAACAAACAAGGTCAACTATTAAAACCAGAAAAGTCCATGTAGACTGCTGGCACAGAGTGCAGTGATGGCATTGTAAATGCTGAGCAGTAATGCTGATTTCTACCCTGCTTACGAAGTTTAAGGAAGATTAAGGAGAAAAGGATTCTGGGAGACATTTCTTGTTCGGACCTCTGACAATTGGATCCATTCAGCTGTTACCACTGCAATAGTCCTGCATCTTTCTTGTTTATCAAAACAGCATCCTGGCTAAACTATTATCTGGGAGAGGAAGGAGGAGTTTAGTTGTCAACATGCTTGCAACCTATTACATATTTAAAGAAGTAAGCTCTATGGGACAATACATATGGACCTCCTGGCATCCTTCCTGTTGAGGTACTTTATTATTTTACTATCTTTTATCCTTTATTTTGGATAAATATATAACCTTGATTGTTTAACTTGCTTTTGTTAACTCAGTAACTTTCAGCTACTTCACGGAAGTCTCATATAGTGAAAAAGATAGAGAAAAATAAAAAGGACGAGACCAAGGTTTCAAAACAGTGCAGTGAAATATTGCTTTTATTTACATACGTTAGGTCATGAGGGTTAATGGTGCTACATGAGGCCAAGTTAGGGCAGAGTTTTACCCTGGGTTTGATTCTAAGCTGAGATCACAGCTGCTGATGCCCTTGTCTTAGACTGGTGAGAGAACATACACACAGGGAAGTGAAAGATATTTATAGTAGGAATACAGGACTCCACCAAATATAATGCTTCATCTGCACATTCTGCACCATACCCAACAAAAATTTTTGTCCCAGTGGAACAAATACCATGTGAGGGCTACCAGCGAGCTATCACCTGTGGCAATGAGGGAATCTAAGGGGAAACAGAGTGAAAAAAATCTACTAATGGCATGACAGCTGACAGTGGTTATAATCCAAGCTTTATGCTGTTATCTGAGCTGACATACAGCTTGGATGCTGAGTTATATCAGGTAGGCAAGGATCTGCTGTGGCTGCTGGAAACACGTCTTTGAGAGAATGGACTGCTTTTTGTCAACTCAGTCTTTTTTGGTCTAGTAACATGGATCAGGTGAAACTATCCACACTATTTTTTCCTGTCAAATATCTCAAATGTTTTGGAGCCTTTAGTCCTGGTTTAGAAGCTAGGCAGCCTTGGCTTTCCTTACCAATTCAGTTCATACTCTCTCGGCAGACAAATCTTCACCATTTCAAATGATGAATTAAACACATCCATCCCTACTTACAGCCACGTGCCCAAAGCGGCAGCAACAGCTGCTGCTGGTGAAAGAACAAAATGTTTCTGAAAGAAGAAATGAAGGAAACTCCAGCTCTCTCATATCTTGTGTCTGGATGAGGAAGGGTAGAGGTGTGTTAGAGGAGAGGCCAGGGCATTGCCCAGCCCCACACAGGAGTACAACTGAAGTGCAAGTGAAGGTTGTGTCTGCCCAGAAACCTTCCTTCATAGTAAGTAATGCATAGAATGCTGGGTCCAGTCCTGGGTTCCCAAGTGCAACACGAACATGGACATACTGGAGCAAGTCCAGAAAAGGGCCACAAAGATGGTGAAGGGACTGTAGCATCCCTCACAAAAGAAGACGCCAGGACTGTTTAGAGTGGAGGAGAGAAGGTTTGTGTATAAATACCTGATGGGGAAGAAAAGAAGATGGAGCCAAATTCTTCTCAGTGGTATCCTGTGAAAGACCAAGAGACAATGGGCACAAATTAAAATACAGGAAATTCCATTTAAACATAGGAAAAAACTTTTTACTGTGACAGTGATCTGTTAGGTTGCCGAGAGAGTCTATGGAATTCTCATCCTTGGAGATATTAAAATCCCAACTGGACACAGTCATAGGCAACTTTCTCTAGCTGGCCCATCTCTATGCAGGGGATTGGACTGGATGATCTCCAGAGGTGCCTGTCAGACTCAAGTTTTCTTTGATTTTGAGAAATAGAGCACGCTAAGTATGCTCAATTAATCCTACATGTGGACCCGCTTGTTGCAAATACAAGTAACTACATGGATCTAAATGAGACAGCCTAAAGTAGCTCCCTCCTCCAGATGAGTCCTTCACCCGAGATGTCTGAGCTCCTGCATCTGATCTGCTCTGAGTTCTGCCCAGTGGCAGCAGCCCATGAGCAGTGAGGTCTTCCTCCACAAAAGTGTCAAAGGGGCAAGAGGGCTAGAATGAAAAGGAATAATATCATGGTCATGGCCCTGGAACAGGCATCTGTCCACATCCCCAGAAAGGCTGCAGACTGCCTGTGATTTGACTTCTGAGATGGGCAATGGACTCCTTCATCATGTGGTTGGTGTGAGCTAGTCACCCCTGCCAGGGAAAAGGGAGAGGAAAACATGGCTCCCCACTTTCCCACACCATTCCTTCTCACAGGGCACTTGCGTCTAACTAACCGCCCTCCCAGAGAAAACCCCCTAAGGATGAACAATTTCTCAGAGATACCTGGGCACCACTCTCCCAGAAAAGTTGCTGAACGTCAGGCACTTCAGTAGGAGTGGAGGGTTAAATGACTCGAAGAACTTACTCTCACCCCATGATTATGAGCATGGAGAAAAATAAAGAAGGAGAGACACAGTTCAATTCTGCTTTTATTAGATCCTCACCTTTTTTTTTCCAGGTTTTTAAAGGCAATAGCCTTAGAGCGAAAGAGGGAATGAGTCACTGCAATAGCTTCTCATTAAACTAATGACAAGACATATAAACAGAGGGAGCTCGCTTGGCTAATGTTCCTACCATCCGCAACACTAAGCCATAGGAAATTAAACCAGAAAAAACTCATGTAGCGTGCCTTGGACTGGGTGTTCAATTAACCTTAAATTGGTAATGTTAACATTTGATTTGAAAACAACAGTTAGGCATTTGCACCAGGTGCCCTGTAGCAGGATAGGGTGAAAAAAAAGAAGTAAAATCAAATATCAAGCTCTGTTGTTTGCACTTTTGAGTGAGTATGCACTGGGTAGTAGCACCTCTGTTGAATCACATTTCTGAAGGTAGAGAGTTCCTTACTGTTCTCCTTGGTCTCTTTTTAATACCAAGCCAATTACCCAGACATCTCCTTGGGTTACGGTAGGTGCTAAATACTTCTGAAAAATACCCTCTCGGTAAAAGCCATTATTTTCCAGTCTGACTCCATAAAAATCAACCTGCCAGAAAAAATAAGTTTTGAAGGACCCCATGTTAAAACCTCAGTTCAGAGAACACCCCAGTTTCAGTAGAGAAGCAGATATCAATGATCCATACCCAATTCCAAGAGATTAAAAAGGCAGTAAGATGTTGATCTGCAGAAAACATCTTATAGCAAAACAGTTCTAGATCTACGGCATTAACCTCAGATTGCAGGAAGGATAAGATCTTTTGGTACTGAGAAAATAATGCTGAAATTGTTTTTAAAATTGCAGACACTGGGCAGTGTTCAAAACAGACTCTTTTTCAGCAGTGCTTCCCAACTAATATTCAATAACTTTTTAAATAGAAATTTTTAATTGAAATGAATAAAAAAATGCAATCAGTATTTTGAAACATTTTGATAACATTTTATTTTAAATGGGGATTGGAAGTTCCAAATCTGCTTGACAGAAGTGTGGACAGAGCAGTATTAATGCCAACAAGTTTTTAAGCAAAGAATTGAAAACTGAGTTTTTCTAGCAACAACTCTATGTTACTGTGTAAGATCTCAGTCTTCTCTGCCTGATAATTTTGAGTTTTGGACCAATTCATGTTACAGCAGCTGTTACAGCTTTGGCAAAAAAAAAACCAGCAAGAACATACCTTTTTGTCTCATAAATACCTTAAAAATAGCTGAAGCTTCTTCAGATTTGTAGTTAATGGAAAGGAAATGAGGAAATATGTTCCTTTCATTTTCTTTGCTTTGTGTAAAGGCCAAGGTTTAACAGAGAAAGAAGAATAATTTAGAATTTTAACTATGACTTTATAGTGGGCAATCAGGAAAACTCCTCTATACAAAGCTGCTTAACAAAAGAAACTGAAAAGTGCAGAATGTTCAAAACACTAAAAACTGTAAGGCCAACAAAAAAAACAGCCCCACAAATTAAATTACACAAATATTTTATGTAATCAGTCCATTAAATCTATGCATTACAAATTGCATAACATTCCTATATGATAGAACATGAGAGCTGAGCAATCATTTATACCTGGCATTGCTCAGCATGCAGTAGAAGTACAAGTAGAAGAATGACTTTTACACTGAGTAACCCTCAGTAATAAACAAGGCCATTATACTAGCAATGCAAAAATTAATTATAAATAGTTGAAATTGGGTGGGTGGCTGGGTAGGGGGTTGCTGATAGACTGTAATGGAGATATTTTTGAGCCTGGAGGTACAAGTAATTTTCTCTACTATTTTCTAGAGAGAGCTGTTTCAAAAGTGGTAGCTAAAAATAAAAGGACAACATTATTATTAAACACCATCAAGTTGACAGACACTTCTTTATTAAGATGCAAATAAAGTCTTCATGTCACATATGATGACTCCTGCTATTTTCAGTTCTTTGCCAAACTTGAAAGTTTTGGGCCAACAGTTTTCAACAAAGCCTGAGTGCCTTAGTTTGAACGTTTGTTTAAGCTCTGTATAATGCCGTTCAGCCTTTTCTGAAAGAGAGATTAAGGAAAAATGTATTTTCTTTTGCTCAGTCTTACAATGCTTCTGGGTTAAGAAGTTCTAGCACCTCCACATGACACAACCAAGATGACATTCATCTATGCAGACTGAGTGTCAAAGCAGTTCTTTCTGAAATCCCTGTGTAACTTCATTGCCATTTCAGCTTCAGTTTCAGCTCAGGCTGACGTGTTCAAGGCCTTCTTTGCCCCAGTCTTCACCATGTATGTCTCCCAGACCTCTGTGCTTAGTGAAAGGCTTGCAGGAGGAGAAGGAACAGCAGAGCAGATGAGTCAGGGTCTTCTTGAGAGAACATGAGCAATAGAAATCCCTGTGGCTGATAAGCTGCATCCAAGGATGATGAAAGAGCAGTATAATGTCCTTGCAAGGCCTTTCTCTATCATATTTGAAAGATTGTGCAAACTGGGAGAGATCTCCAACACCTGAAGAATGGCACCCATCTTCAAAAACAAAAGCCAAAAGAAATACAAGCTGATCAGCCTTACTACAGTCCATAGGAAAATCATGGATCAAATCCTCTTGGAGCACCTTTCTGGTCACAAGATCAAGAAAAATGTGATATGGAATATAGTCAGCATGGATTTACCATGCATAAATCATACATAATCACTCCTGACCCACCTGGTAGCTTTCTGTGACAAAATGACTGGATTTGTGGATTAGAGGAGAGGAGAGGAATTGATTTTAGCAAGCCTTTTGACAGTCTCCCGCAATTTTTTTTTGTATCCAGTTGAGATAGATAGAAGTTTTGGATGAGTGGGCAGCTAGATGGCTATAAAAATGGTTGGACAATCAGGATCAGAGGGCATTAATTAATTGGTTGTACTCCACCTGGATTCCTGTGATATGTGAGATGCTGCAGGGATCCTCTCCTCTTGGGGTCTGTCCTATCTAACATCTTTATCAGTGACCTGGAGAAGGCAACTGAGCGCACTGTCATCAAATTTGCAGCAAGATGATAGCAAGCTGGGGAGACCAACTGATATGCTCAAAAAGCAGGGTTGGCATCCAGAGAGCCCTAGACAGGCTGGTGTAATACATCAATAGCAAACTTATAAAATACAATGAAGAGAAATGCAAAGTCCTGCACCTATGAAGGAAGAAGCCCCTGCAATGATGCAGGCTTGGAGGCTGCCTGGGGAGCAGGTCTGCGAAAGGGACCTGGGGGCCAAGCTGGGCAGCAAGTTGCACAGAAGCCAACAGTGTGCCCTGACAGCCAAGATGGGCAACAGCTTCCTGGGATATATTAACAGGAGAGAGATGGTAGGTCGGGGTAACGGATCATCCCCCTTTAATCACGTTTTGGACCACATCAGGATACTGCATTCAGTTTTGTCCACTCAAGACATGAGAGGCAACAACAAAGAGAAGTGAGTTCAGAGGAGGCCACCAAGCTGGTCAGGGGCTGGAGCACTTGCCCTGTGAGGAGAGGTTGAGGGAGAGGGAATTTTAGGCCGGGAGAACAGATGGCTTCAGGTGGACCTCACAGCAGCTTCCTAGTTCCTATGGGGAGGTTTCTGAGAAGACAGGCTCTTCACTGAGGTACATGGCAGGAGGATAACAGATGATGTGCATAAATTGAAATGAGAGATTCAGATTGGATGTAAGGAATTTTTTTTCTGACAAGGACAATTCAGCTGGGGCACAAATATCCCAGATGGCATTATCTCCAGCCTTGGAGGTTTTAAAGACTTGACTGGACAGCGCCCTGAGAAATGTGCTTTAACCCCAGAGCCGACCCTGCTGTGAAGAGGAAGTGGAACTTGAGACTTTCTGAGGTCCTTCCCAACCTGAGTTATCCTGTTCTGTGATCACCCTGAAGAAGACACTGGCATTCAGTCTGCTTAGTCACTCTAAGACTCCATCAGCTGTATTGGCAAGATCTCTATTGATAACATGGGAAACTTAGAAGGCTTCTAGCAGCCATGTGGATGGCTACCTCAGACACCTAAATATTGATGTGTTTGAACTGAATCCCACCTTGACTGACACAAGTCGAGCCTGACCGCATTATCATTCCCTCATGGACCAAATGTCCCTGTTGCACCCTAGAACTTTCACTGCAACAGTCCAAAAGGATTGTGTTTGTGCATCAAAAAGCTGGTCAACAGAGGTGGTTACCCTGCTGTATTCAGTGTTGATGTGGCCTCAGCTTGAATAATGTGTGTAGTTCTGGGCCCCACAATTTAAGAAAGTTGTGAAGGTCTTTGAATGTGTCCAGAGGAGGGCAATGAAGCTGGTGACAGGGCTGGAAAGAATGTCCTAAAAGGAATGGCTGAGGCCTTTGTCTGGTTTGGAGAGAAGGAGGCTGAGGGGTGACCTCATTTCTCTCTGCAGCTTCCTGAGGAGCAGAATTGGAGGGGGAGGTGCTGACCTCTTCTCCCTGGGATCCAGTGATAGGACACATGGGAATGGTTCAAAGCTGTGCCAGAGGACTGGACATTAGGAAACATTTCTTTATTGAGAGAGTGGCCAAACACTGGAACAGGCTTCCTAGAGAGGTGGTTGATGCCCCAAGCCTATCAGTGTGGAAGAGGCATTTCGACAATGCCCCTAACAACATGCTTTAATATTTGGTCATCCCTGAATTGCTCAGGCAGTTGGACTAGATGATTGTCAGAGGTCCCTTGCAACTGAAATAGTCTGTTCTTTTCTGTCTTACTGGTACTGCTATAGGTCAGCCATGGTGAGAGGAGCAAGGTCATCGGCTTTGGCTTTTTTGGAACCTGGGAGACAAAAGTGAAGATGATATAAAGAAGGATAAGAAAAGGAGTCTGGCAAGATGCAGGATGCAAAAGCAACAAAGGAAGGGGCTGGACTAATTATGGAGGACAAGGCAAGGAGAAAGGAAGGAGACTGCAGAAGCAGAGACAGTACCTGGGGATGTGTAGTTGTGGTTGGAGACAGAAGTGGTTGGACAGAATCTGTAACTACTACATAACCCTAACACAGACAATGCTGTCCTTACTTTCTGGCACTGTTGTGCTGTCATACAATAGCCACGGAGTGCAAAAAACCTCCTTAATCCAACATTTTGTGTGTTTGCATTACAATACAGTAGGGGAGCAGTCACCAGAGACTTAAAGTCTGCATGACAATACATGCATGCAAGATTGCATAGACAGTAATAAGTATGGTATTTTCTAAGTGCAGTGGACTTGCCATTACACTCTTTGTCATTTTGTGATCTTGTTTTTGTAGTTTGGATTGATGAAGTCTTGCAGCAAAAGTTAAGCCTTAACCTAACTATCAGAAAGGCATCCAAGTGAATAATGGATCTACTTGGAGACAGTTTAACATGCTCATCAGCAAAAGTTTTAAGAGTAATGAAGTTCAAATATTGGTATTAAGATAAAACCCCTTTTAAAAGAATTTTAGTTCCACCTGATTTAATATGAAAGAAATGAATGAAAGAAATGCTGCTACTGCTAAAAGCCCACAACTCAAATACTCTTAAATGCTCTCTTAAATACTAGGGAAAAAAAGACTGTTTACTTCCACTCACTGGGCTCAGTCTCTCCACAGCAGTACAGACCCTCTTCCCCAAAGGGAAAGGAGATTGACTGTCTGGTCTTATTCCAAAGGACATGAGACAGGCTAATGCTGAAGATAATACACTCCTCAAAATTCACTGCACTCCATTATGCAGTGGGGAAGAACAAAAAGATGGAGTCAGAAAAGTAAATATGGAAAATTTGCCTGAAAGCCCAAATGTGCTAAAACTCAGATCCACAGTCTTCTGAATTCTGAGTCCAAGCGCCCATTTGCCCACTTGATAAATTTGGACTTTGACCACAAAATGATCTGATCTAGGCAAGTAGTTTATTAACAAGAGGCAAAAAGAACTGATGCTATACACTGAGCAATGCAGTTGAGCAATTACAGTTCTTATTATCCAGTGTCCCAAACAGGAGAAAGTGTGAAATTGATTGACAAAAATCGAACTCTTTTGTATACAAATATCAAGGCAATTGTTGAATGAGAAATTTATGATCAATAATCTCAAATACAGCAGGCAGCTCAAGAAGAATCACTTCTTACAATTCTGAATTGTAGCAACAACGAAAATGTCAGAGGCTGGGAAAAGCTTTCTTCTACCAGAAAACTGACTTAAAAATAAATGACTGAGAGACATTGAATTGTATAATAATTGCAGTTAAGTAGTCTAATATGAGTAAAGACAATATGTTCTTCAACTTTAGAATTATCTACTTACGCACTATTGTGAAAAGACAAATTTGATCCAGAAGCCGTTTTTTCAACATTGATAATATTTATCCAAAAAGAAGAATTCCCCAAGGTCACAGTGGCAGTAATAATTGTATGTGGGTTTAGCTTCTGTAAGGGAATTCCACACAGGATTAACATTTAAAGTACACCAATCTTTTAAATTCTGGATGTGTTAAGGTAAATTGGTAGATGAACTCATAAAACACATATTAAACCTATTCTTGATTATTCATTAAATACTTTTAGTGTTCTTAAAAAAATGTGATCACCTGGTTTGAGAAAATTTCTTCATGCCCTTTATATCTAATCTCCTGTTATTTCTGAACAATATTTCTCCTGAAGTTTTTCAGGAAATGAAATGCTGGGATTGGAAATCCTCAGAACTGTATTGACAAAAAATAATCTGAGCTACAAAACATACCAGTTTTGTGTGTGCTACATTGAATCCTTAAATTGACTCTTCAATCTAAATATGTTCAGTGGACTTGAAGGAGTGAAGTGCTTCTTGGTTGAAACTTAATACCACTTCACAGATGGATTTTAAGAAGAAAAAGTACAATCAAGGTAATTAATCAAACACTTGTGATGTCGTGGGTAAGGAAAAAAGGCCAGTAACATAACTGAATTTCACATGAAGCTGTCCAGATGTAAATCCTAACAGTATAACTCCAGAGAGACCAGGACATCACCGAGTGAGGCAGCTCATCACAAAACACTCACTTGTCACCATATTTGAATGTAGACATGGATTTCATGTTAGAATAGAGCAAGAAGCTGTTTTGTAATTTGCTAGGTTTTGGAATATTTTAAATTCCTCTACCAAACTGGGACAAAACCCAAGAACCTCAAAGAGACCAAAATGAAGCAAGCAAACAACCCTCCTTTCCAACAAATATAGCTTTAGAGCAGTAGAAATGCTTATTTTAGATGTTGATCTTTTTCATTAAAAATCTTACTTTTCACTGGAGTTACATTTCAGAAGGAAAGCATTTCTGAAATGAAAAAGCAGAGCGCTTCATTTTGAAGATACTGGAACAAGATATTAAACAAATGTCAAATCTTTTTGACTTGGAAAAAAAATCTGAAAGTAGTCCTTTGTCATAAAAAGTCTATTTTTGAAAAATTGGCATTTTCAAACTAAAAAACCTGATTTTTCTTGTAAATCACATTCAGCTCTACGCATCTCCAGGATGCATTGCAATGAATTGATTCTTGTGTGACTATGTGTGCACATTAGGAAAGAAACCAGCCTCAGGCTGACAGCCAGATGGCCTCTTCTGATCTTTGGACTTCTAAATGTGAAAAATAAACAAAATGAAGGCAGGCAAAAGGTGATCTCAGATTGTAATATCCCTATCAAGGAGTTTTGAAAATACTTTTCTTCTTGATTCTGGCTGGAATACAACAGAGATGACTACCAGAAGATGTTCTCTGTTAAATAGATTAATTGCCTCAGTTATTCCCATTACTTTTTTGATATATATATTCAATTACACATCTATTAGTAGGTGTACTTCATTTGTGGAAGATGATACCACAACTTGAAGAATTATGAACTGAGAGCTTAATCAGCCATCTAAGTACTTGTGAATATAATTTGTAAGTATAATTAGTTAATTTTTTCTCCTTACTTACACTTTTATGCCCCCAATAATTGCAGTGCTCAAGTGGAAATGGGAGCTGCATGTGGCCCTGTATCCCAACAGCAGTCAGAGAGTCACATCAGATTGCACAAGTGCCCGGGTTAACTATCTCAGAGCAAGCTTGCCTCTGCCTCGTGCTGTTTGGTAAAACATCGAACATCAGTGAAATAGCAGCCAGATTGTTCTTGAAAAGGAAACCTAGGGCATAAAACTCTGCCAATTTTCCACCGTCATGACCTTGGATCTCCAAGAAAGAGGTCAAAATACCCCAAACACAAATTTTAAAGCAGCCTAAGTATAATGTTGATGAGGTGGTTTTACACACACTTCTTTGTTGAAGCTCAGCCAGACTTTCTGTGCTCCAGTCCCACTGAGCTCTGGTGCATCCCAAGGTAGACCCTCCTCCTCGACAGGGATGGGAAGGGGCTGCCAAGCCATGCCCAGGGCACCCTTTCCTGCCTTGAGCCACAGAGTACTTGGCTCTTCACCATTCTCTTTTTATACATGCACTTTATAAAATTCAACTGCCCAAGAAAATTGAATGTCAGTGGCTATTGCACTCCATATTTTCCTCTTTCTGCAAATGGAAAGTTCTTATCAGTCTGATGCACAAAATGGCAGGCAGGGCAGTGTGCTATCAGGGCTGGCAGGCTGGAGGAGCTGGGGACCTCTTGTCATATGCCACTTCAGACAAGAGAGAAATGGTACACAATGGAGTGGTTAAAAGGCAATTTTCATATAAATCTGGCTGACAACAAATGGATTGGAGGTAGGAGGGGACACCAGTCAGTCACCACAGACACATATTATATTCCAGGAAAATACATCTGAAGAGGAGGAGGGGATGGAGGACTAGAGCTTGCTGAGAGCAGAACAGATGGCTCAGGCAGTGCAAGGGCAATGCCATCCAGTCATCAGGTGTGTCATGGGAGGAGAATTTACAAAGTACTTTTAAAATATGCCTTCACATTTATTTGTGCCAGTCATGTGATAAATTAGGAATAAACCTTCTTTACTAGTAGTGCTTTGTTGTCATTTATCTATGTGCTTATACAGCACAGCTGACAGGGCTCCATAAACAATGTTCTGTGGCCAACAACAGCAGTGATGAAGCTGTAAAATCTGTGCCAAAGCAATAGGTAAATGATGTTTTTAAAGCCATTAAATCTTTTCTGTTGAGTTTGAATTTAGAACAGATTTCTTCTCATTATCATTGTTATTATTACCATTATCTTTATGACTGTGACATATAGAGGTTGTCACAGAATAAAAGATGTCCCTTGCCCCACAGACGGTCATGATTTAAATTTAAGACAAGAGACTATTAATAACACCAGAAAGGTGAAGAAGGATCTTCAATGAAACAAGTACAAATTGGGCAAGATGGGAGGGGATATCAGGTTGCCAAAATGAACAAGCTTTTCCACTTTTTTGTAGATGTTATATAAAATAAAATGAGAAGGAGTATTCTGGATGACTGCAAGACAGAGTATAGAATCATAGAATCGTTTATGGATTCACGGATTTGACAGAGTTGGAAGGGACCTCTAGAGATCATCTAGTCCAACTCCCCTGCTAAAGCAGGATTGC
>JAOXJK010000001.1:180769758-180782239 GCA_025774025.1 Xenus cinereus | reverse complement strand
TCATATTTGAGTGGAACTTCCTATGTTCCAGCTTGTGCCCGTTGCCCCTCATCCTATCGCTGGAAACCACTGAAAAGATTCCGGCTCCATCCTCCTTCAACCCACCCTTTAGGAACTCGTAAACATAGATGAGGTCTCCCCTCAGTCTTCTCTTTGTTGCAAAAAAGTTTAGGTTGCAAAAGACTTTTAAGATCATCGAGTCCAACTGTTAATCTATCACTGCCAATTCTACCACTAAACTACGTCCCTAAGCACCATATCTACATGATAGTTATGGCATTATCTCCCCAGCATGGATGAGAATGGAAGAAAGGTACCACAAATATGTTTGGAATTTAGCAAGCAGGAGATTGGAAACTGTAGAGCAATCAAAGAGAGCAATAGTCTTTGAAGAACTGAATGACAGGTGACAGGCAGAGTAGGGACTGGCCATGAAAGGTTTTGAAAATAGAGATGTCACTTAAATTTAGTGAGATAGAGAAGCAGGATGCAAAGACATGGAAAATAATAGGTAAGTGGTAGCACTCTGAAAAGATAAGGGGAAAAAATGTATTTATAAAAGCCAGAGGCAAATATGTTGCAACAAATAAGATGAGCTGATTATGAGAGCTGTAAAAGAGGTCTGGCTGTATGGATGGACTGCAAGCATGGCATTTATGTGATGCTGTTCAGAGTGAACTTTAGGATGTCAAGCTACAGATGAAATTGATGACTGGTAAGGACCCAGGAATGGGTACTATGCAAAGGAACTAATACTAAAAGAAGAAGGGAGTGATAAAACACTCTGGTAAGTATAGGTGATGGCTGGACATCCATGAGGAGGTGTCAGAGAAACAGGCCAAGATCTTAGTGTATATCAATAGAGGAAGGCTGATTAGAGACATGGGCAGTCTTTTTGTGAACTGGAAGAAGATCCAAGGAAAGACAGTCACTGCAAACAGAGGAAGACAAGGCTTTCCAAAGAATAACATGCTCAGTGATATCAAAGTAGACAACGGGTCAGGAAGGATATTCCTGTAGCACAGATGCTGAATCACTCATTGAGGAGTTGCTGAAGGATTAGATGTGAGTGAGAGCTTAAGGAAACTGTAAAAGCTGGAAACCACCTTCACAACAAGATGCCATCAAAATGGAGAAGTTCTTGCCAAGGGGCAAGGGGCAGTAGTCAGAAGAGGCAAGTGAAGTTGGAAGTAATGTTTTAAGATGGACAAGGTGGAAAGTGAGGAAAGCGGTCCAGGGAAGAGTGAGAAGAAAGGAGAAGTGTAAATTAAAGGATAAGAAGAGTTCTGGGGAGACCAGCAAGGGCTTACAAGGGAAGTAAAGGTTGTTAGCATTGTCTTAGGTACCCTATTCTGTCTCAGTAACTAATTACTTATGCACCTATGAGTTGAATAACTTGACTGTTATCCAGTTTTCCCCCTGCAGAACAGAATTGTAAAAGTTTAAAAGAAAAGTGAATGGAGAGTTTTTCTAACTCTTCATTCTGATTCGAAGAGAAGGAGAAGTGATGGAAGAAGATTGTAGAGGATGGTAGAATCAGTAGATTTTCTTGCTTGTCAAAATTTAAAGGTCATCCATGACATTAGATTGCTAGATTAGTTCCTATACTGGAGGAACTGAAATGTTAAAGTGACACTTTCAACAACACATGATGGAAATAACAGTGTCTTCTGTGAGCAGAGTACCATTACCCTGTTGTTGACTTTATAAAAATGGAAAATTTGGAGAAATTATGAGAGCTTGGATCAACAACTATGGCTCCCATATTACATAAAGGCATAGCTTTCCTGCTCTTGAGACACACTGGTGCTATAATAAAGTCAGTGGGTGATTTACCACTGATTTCTAAAAATATTTCTCCCCTATGATCTAAGATGATGTCTGCATTTTACCAGATGAGCTGGTAGATAGAGAGAACCAAACAATACTGATCAATCTCTTTCAAGCTGGGGTGAGCTTTTACTCCATGATTACCTCTATATCACCAGTTCTGGGTCCTTGACTAAATGGGAGGCTGCCAAAGTAGTCCCTTACATCTTTTTAACTGGTCTGTAGCCAGGAAATCTCTCTAGTGTGCTACAACAACCTTCAGGTACAAGAAAATTGGAAATACCAGATGTAATTTCAAAAAGTTTGCTTGCATTACTGTTACTGACTGTGAAGCATCGACTACAGACAGCTCTGGAAAAGACATACGGTAAGTAACAGAATCATATGATCATGCCATAATTCAGGTTTGAAGGGACCTCTGAAGGTCTTCCAGTCATCGTCTAAAATAAGCCACGGTGCTGAAACCAACATGACTTCTCCCATCAATGTCAACAAGAACAGGCCCAATGACATCTTCTATGAATTGCTATAATCTACCATTATTTTTTTTTTTACCTCGGATAACTTCCAAATTTTTATAAGTAATGGTTTTGAAAGCTACCCTAGGAAGTAACATGCTGCCTCTGATAACCCACAGAACATCAGAGGTGGAAACAAAGGTGATTAGAGACAGGAGATGATAGATGTATTTGTGGTGCGGCATGGAGAACAGGCCAAGGGGAAGCAGCTGTGAAGAAACAGTTCAGGAAGAAAAGTCCAGGGACAAATTTCTCTTTGTTATCCACTTATGTGTTTAATCTTCATGGCCATTGAACCACAATTTTTAATAGGTAATATATACTGCAACCACATGATATCTGTGATAATATGTATGTCAACTCTGCTTCCTCTTGAGAGACAGAGATTAAAGAGCTGGAGACTACAAATGCTCTGGGTTCCCAGAGGAAAGTTCTTTTTTGTGGTAATGAAGTTTTTCCATTTAGCTTTTTCTGATTATATCTTCATGAAAAAAAATCACAATGTCTTCTCAGTGTTTGTAAGAGACTACAGGAAACTAGGAAAAGTGAGGGGAGATTGACCTAAGCAATGTAAGTGTTGATGCAGGATTTAAAAGAAAAGGTGGTACCTTGGATGAATTGGAGGGAAAGAAATTGAAGCACAGAAGGAGAGATGAGTAGAATAATGAGGCAAAGACATACCGGAGGTATACCTTGTTTGCTAAGTGGAGGGTAGAAAAAGTAGAGATATAGATAAGGATTCATTGGACCTGCTTTGTAAATGCAGCTGTGAAGACTGGGAGAGAAGCAACTAGTGTCTGAAAGAAAGTGACACTGTGGGAATGGGGTGGGTGGCATCAAACTGCGTGATGCAAGAGCAAAACCAGACAAGGCAGGATGTACATGGAGCTGGAACCAGGCAGATAACAGCACACATTAATTTTGGGGCACGGGATTTCTCTTGCCAAACTCTAGAGCTTCTAAAATATACATCCATATCTAAACCTAAACCTGACACCCTGACTCTTCCTTTATAGTCAATGGAGAGAAATGGGCACTTCCAAAGGAGAATTGCAAGAGGAAATACTAGAAAAGGTCAAACTTTCAGACTTCTGAATTAAAGCAGACATTGTGGGTGTGAGTCTCTTACCTAAACATGGATACGTATTGCCATTTGAGATGCCTTAAATTATCACTCTGTCACTTAGCTATTGGTAGTGAGGGCATGGGTCTCCCTTAGGTTTGGAGTCACATCTGCCAGCCCTAATGGAAGTTTCTGGTGTCTCAAAACTCTCTAGGCCTTATATGTGGGCAATGAGCAGAACCACTTCTATCTTCAAAAGGAGGGGAACCTGGATCTTTCATTTTGGAAAAAAAATCCACATTTAAAAAATATTATTTCTTCTCTCTTAATTTTCTCTGTCATTTTCTAGAAAGAAATTGGAGATTTCTCCTTTCAAGGACTGTGCTGGTTTACCCTGAAATAAAATGGTCTTCAGGCTACAGAGCTAAGGGCTAAACCAGAATATGATGCTTGTCACTTCAGCACAGCATTCTTCTTCTCAAAGTTTAGACGCCTAGTTGGCACTTCTGAAAAGTGTGTGTTATCTCATTCTGAGACAGGCCCATTCACTAGGTAGCTTTCTGATAGTGCTTATTCCTCATCATAGCAGGAGGATACATAGTCACCCATCTTATACATGCTTATGTTGGAGCAGAAGAATTAAACCCATGGGTGGGAGTCCGTTTTTCCATCCATAGATATCTATGGCAGAGATCTTTTTTTCTGAGTTAATTATATTAGACTCCTTTTGTTTTCACTGGGGAGAAATAAAGACACAATTCGTTTGACCTATTTTGGTTTAATCTCATTTGAACAAGATGAATTGTGTCCTAGAGGTGCCAATTAATGGAACTTATGGTGACAAGCTCAGATGTAAATGTCCCTATTCTGGATATCTTAAAGTGCAACCCTTCAAATGTGTAAATAAATCTACCCTGTAGCCAGATTTCAGAGATTCATTAGGTCATTAGCAAGAACTGCTTTACTCTCACAGCCTGTGTGGTCTAAAGGGCATAGTGATCACATCTATGTCCCTCCCCGTGGGCTGGCTGTGGGCATAGCTAAATTCTCAGGCTTCCCTCCATGCCTCCTTATGGCGGGTCTGGCTTGGAAGAGGGGATACGGGTGGGCAGAGGGCACAGTGTCTGCAGCCAGGGACAGCTGGTGCAGGAAGGTAAATGGTGACCATGTCCCTGATCACAAAGGTTTTGATTCACATTTTCAGGATGCTCACTGTTCACTCCAACAGCCCCGCCAGTGGTTCTTACTAGATGAATGGGAAATGCTGTTCCCCCATGGGTGGCATTTAGCGTGCCTGTGACAGTGGGTAATGGCAGGTCTCTGGCCTGGGCGAGAGGAGAAAGGAAACAGGCATTTCCTAATGCAGATCTGCCAGCCGTGACAGATCTGCTCCAGGAGACTCTTGGTCTGTCCCCAGTTCCTTCCCCTCCCACTGGCTGCGCTGGAGATGGTGCCTTTTCAGCCTCCCTGGCTCCATTGTTTGTGTGGCTGCTGAGGGGCAGAAACCACCAGCATGGTAGAAGCAGTGATCATCCTTTGCTGTTTTTTCTTAAATCAATTACCATTTGTGCCTACAAGGCAAAATTAACAACTCCCACTGCCAGCGGATGCAAGCTGGAGAAAGTAATGAACACATTAAACTTTTGAGACCTAAGCCTGAAACAGGGAATTTAAGACAGACTTAGGAAATCTCTGCCTCATATGGGACACAGGTATTGATCTGGGTCTCCTTTCTGTGTATTTGCTCCTTATTTAATTATAGGCCCTCTCAGCCAGAAAACAAGAGTGGCCTTGTATGAAAGGACTTGTCTGGAGCAGACAGAAACACTTTGGGAAAAGCAGAAATTTTAGAGAGCTGAATGGTAGCATTTGTCAAGGAACTGTCCAGGGAACAGTTCATTAATTGAAGTAAATTGAAGTAAAGTGCACGCTCTTAGTGGTATATCTCTATAGTTAAATTATAGTAAGTGACTCCTACTTAATTACTTTATAATTTTTGCTGCTGGATTTAGTGGAAATGTGTTTAAAAGGGAGTCATTAACTATGAGAAAAACCACCCACCATCAAGCTCTTTTCACTTTGAGATAAGCCAAGCCGAGAGGAAAAAGCTTTTGGGTGCTTCTCCCTATTTCTGCGTAATATTTTTACATGCCATTACCTATGTCTAGCAATCAGAGATTTCAAATTAATTTCTTCAAATTCACACTTAGCAGAAAGCCTTCTTTGTTTCCAGCCGGATCAGTCCCCTACATCGGGTCACTGTCCATACTTGGGAACAGGGCAAGAACTTGTGCTAGGTTTCAGCTGCAAAGGGAGCTGGTTTCTTTTTGGCAACTGTTAATTGACAGTGTTAATTAAACTGCACACCCATGGGGTGATCTCATGGCCAACCTAAATGTGGGCTGCCTTCCAAAGCCCCTGCCACCCTTCTGTAAGCATGCCTCCCTGAAACTGTTCACTACACTATGAACTGCAGAAGTACCAATCCCAGTAAGCGGGAGATGATGGGGACAGGGAGCAAAGGCAGAGGCTGGCATATGGTTGGACAGTACCCCAGAATTATAGAATCATTCAGGTTGGAAAAGACCCTTAAATCATGGAGTCCAACTGTTAAACTTGATGTTTCCACCTGGTTTCGAATGGGGGACTTTTTGGGTGTTATGTTCCTACACTAGGGAAACTCCAGCTAAAAGGGTTAAATTGCAGTGCAAGTGTGTGTCTGGGTAAACCAAGGGTTGTGCTTTGATTTGGAGACATGATGGGAAATTATTATGAAGATGCAGAAGAGCTTTATTCTGAGATTTTTACTTCACTCCTTGTCTCTAGCTCTGAGGTTTTAGGTAGGAAGTTTTCTCTCTGAGGACATTTCTGTGTGGAAAAATGTAAAAATGACCAAGTTTGCTTTTGTCATAATTAGAAATATTATTAGAGCTTAAACAAAATCTGAAATTCCAAACGCAGTTAGTGTTGCTGTTCCTCTTTGTAATTTTCCATTTTAATCATTATTTCAAAAATAATGGCCCAAGTGTTACCAAATTAAGCTGTAGTTTGTTTGGTCTCCTCTTCCCCAACCTGTTGTTGACTCCTAGCCCTATTCTTCTAACCTTCTCTCTTTCTCTCCTAAATTACTTAATGTCTGAGCAGCAAAATGTGCAGACTTCACTGTGAATCTTCCCCAGATGACCCTGGGGGTTTCGGTGCACAGAGGGTTTACTTGCACTGCCGACTGTCATCTGTATCAGGGGAAGGGTCCCCCGATGTGGTTTAATTAGCTCAGGTAGGGCAGATGGTGTGACTGCACTGCAGAGGACATACTGTTCTTGCCGGTCACATAACATCCACATTGTTGCAGTCTGCTATTAATACTTGTAATTAATGATACTAACTTTTCTTTATCTTTGAAAGAGTTTTGGGAGTGAGGGAGAGGAAGATGGGGGGAAGGGTCTGTAGGTAAAGCTATGTAAGCTTTAAGAAACTGCCTGGGAGGAGAAGCTCGGTGGATTTTGCAACTGGCTTCCCTGAGTCCTTGGTCATTACATTAGAAGGGAACTCAGAGAGAAAGAGGCTTTTTCAGTTCAATGGCTGCTTTGGAAAAGACAAACATGGCTTTCGGCTCTCATTTTAGTTCCTGAAGAACATAAAAGAAAGAAAGAAGAGCCTAAGGGTTACCATGGGAAAAGAAGACGTGATAGAGGACTCTCCTTTCACCAGGGCAAGCATGAGACTGAGGAAAAGAACGCAAAACAACCCACGTAAGTTATCTGCATACACTTGTCCCTCAGCAGCATCATTCCATTTTAGCAGATTTTTTTTTAAGCTTTCAATTACCCATTTTCATACCCATGAAATTAAGGACCCATGTAGACCTTTTTTTTTTTAAGTAAGGTCATCTGAAAGTGGGTTATTGGTGCACAAGCAGTTGGTGGGGCTTCTGGGGACATGAAAGTGACCTAACAGGAAAAGCTCTATGCCAGAAAAATGAATGGCACACTGAAGAGGATTAAGAGTACTGCCCAGGCAGGTATACATAAGTCTTCCTGCTCTCTTTTATTTACAAGGAGCATTTCCAGTCTCCCTGGTGGAAGAATCTTTGCAAACATTTCATGGAAAGGTACTTGTAGGCTTCTTTCATTACTTTTATTAGTGAAGTTGTGAGTAAATAAGGCAGTGGGCACCTTTGGCACTTGACCAAAGCTACAGTGTAGACCAAGACCTTTCAACATATCCCTTTCTTCGTAATGACTATATGCTAATGCGCATTAATTGCAAATCTCACCTCTCTTTCCTACATTGACACTGAATCACTGGACTATATAAACCAAAAAGCTTCTGTATACTTGAATTAAAGAAAGAGTTTGATTACCTATCTTTGTGGTTCTCTGATCCTGAAGGAAAATTGCCAGGTAAACAGCTTCTTATCACAGGTTTTTAAAGGGTATGTAGTTACATACCTGCTTCACTTAACTGTTTGTGATTTAGTAAAGTGAAGTCAGCTAAAGAAGAGAGGCTCCACTTCGTAACACTGCACCAGATGATATGCAAGGTAGAGGGAAGTGACAGCATAAGAACAATGTAATTGCCCATTTATTTAACTCTAACCATATTCTGAGGAGTCTTCAAGAAAGGTAGAATTTAATTCGCTCAGATTATGAGTGTTTGTGAGTGATTTAGTTTATTTATATGCATTTACATTTAAAACTACAGAGATTACAACACTTTAGCCGACATGGCCTCCAAATAAAAAAGGACAAAAATCTAAAGAGAGGCAATGCTTTATATTATATCGGCTAAGCAGGCTGAAAAGGAAAGTCTCTCAGGTGTATAGGCTTTTATTCAAGCAAGTT
This sequence comes from Xenus cinereus, assembly GCA_025774025.1. Classification (NCBI taxonomy): domain Eukaryota; kingdom Metazoa; phylum Chordata; class Aves; order Charadriiformes; family Scolopacidae; genus Xenus; species Xenus cinereus. Next base: position 180,773,984 of record JAOXJK010000001.1, on the reverse strand, counting down.
GTGCGAAACTCATATGCCCAAAAGCCTTTTTGTTTTTTGCAGTTGATATTGATCAGTCTGAGATTTTATCAAACCTTACCAACCAAGGAATAAAAAAACAACCAGCAGCATTTCTGGAAGGCATGCAGGCGTACAAGTACTTAGGGTCATTTCCTTCAGGGACAAAGCTGATACCTTGGCCAGGGAACTGATAAAACATAACCTTCAAATAGACCCATTGAAAAACTTTCTTATCAAGGTGGGAAGGCTGATATGAGCACCAAGGAGAGGTCTTGAGAGTAGCAGAAATACTCTTGGGGAGGTAGAACTCCTCTTCTCCTCCACATTGCCCTTGCAAATTTTCAGGTTTGGTGGAAAACCAACATCCCACAAGAGCCAAAGGCATGTGGTGCCTTGCAGCATCTGCAGGACAAGCCAAGTTCATTTTTTCTTATCCACACTGGAAGAGCAGGAGTTCCTCCTGTGAGAACGAGAAGCCTGCAGAGGGGATGGCATCAAAAATTAATGGAAAATGGGTAAGTTCAGGAGAGGCTGAAGTTCGGGCTGAAATTCAGGAGAGCCACAGGATATTCACTGTAGAGCTCTTCAAATGAAAAAAGAGTATAAATAACTGGATGCTAGGAAAGATGCAAACAAAACAAGCTGTAAGACTTGCTTTTTCTTCAACTTGATGGTTGTTGTGAGCTGGTAGCTGGGGGTGCTCAAAGCTATAGGGGCCTGTGGCCGGGTGGTATCTCTCTTTGAAACTGAGCAGGTGAAACTCTGGTACAACAAATTTGGTACAAATGTGTTTTCTGTGACCAATGAACATGTAAATAAAACAATTATAAGGCCATAAAAAATAACAAAGTACAGACCTTGAAATTGTTCCTTCATTCTTTTCTAACCTTTAAAGAAAGCAGCAAAGAATATTGGAAGAAAAAGACCTAGAAAATGAACTCCTACAGCATGTTAATCTCTCCTGAATCCCCAGCAGGTAGAGCAATTTTAATAGAAGTCTAGTCATTGTGATCACTGAAACTGTGGGTGGGAAAAGGGACTGCGATGGACTGATAGAAATGTCATTCTTATCCTTGCAGTTATGGCTTCATTAGGTTCGTTCCACAAATAAATCACTGCACATTGATCTTTTGCAGTGCTGGTGTTTCCTCAAAGCCGTACGAGTACAGCTGCAGAGCACCAGCCCTTTGGCCTTGCAGAGCTGCTTTCCTAAACGCTCACCTCTGCTCTCTGGGTTTACACACACTCTGCTATTTTTTGTTAATACTGGGGAAATACCATTTGCTCCATGCTAGACCTGGATCACTTGCTACTCCGAGCACGTGCCACGGTACATCAATACCACCTGCCTTTGCTCCCTGCTGCTGCTTGTCCATGTTCGGAGACACCCACACCCCATCTCCCTGAGGTCTGTTGCTATGAAGATCCCATACATAAAGCTTTCTAGCAGCTCCTGACACTCTCCCTCATCGCTGGCACTGTCACTGTCCTGGCCCAGGGCGTGTGTGGTTCCTATTCACATGCCATATTTCCTATTTGGAGCCTGAGCAAAATAAAGAGTAGGCCCCCACTGCCCTGCAGAGGAAGGGCAGATAGGTATAGAAAGGAAGAAGCGGAGGGAAGTGAGATAAGGCTTGCACAACTAGAGCAAAACACGCAGCCCTGTGAGCAGCAGAACAAATTAAAACGGAGCTTACTGAGGATTTACATTTTGAGGAAAGTATTCCTATGTGGATGCTCTGTTTTCTAATCAGAGCTGAACTCACTCATCAGTCCTTCCCTTTCTGAAATTCTTATAAATGCCCCTTCACTTAGCTGCCTATTTTCACGAGATACGGGGAAATTTAATATCCTTAGGAACTCCTCTTTCCCATGTGGCTGAAATTAGCCAATTCTTTCAAAACATATTACCCAGGACAAGGCATGTACGCCACGCTTTCCAAGGAAATTGGGCTAAAAATAAATTGCTCTTTGCTACATTTGGATATTTTCCTACTGGAAATCTCATCCATGATGTTTCAAAGTTCTCATCTTGCCCAAAGACAAGGGTGTGCAAAGGGATGTGGAGTTTTTCAAAAGCTCAATACAATAGCTTTGGAGCATGTGTGTGTGTCCCATATGAGACAGTGCTCATGGAGGGACTACATGTCTTCTCTAAGCCCCTTCTCTACCTCACAGATCTGTGCCACTGCTCACACCTACACGTATTGCCCATGGAAAACACACTCCTGCTCTTATCCTACACAGCAAGTGTGAAAGCTGAACATCAACCTTCCCCACACTTGATTGAGATTAGTATGACTCATCTGGTCTTTGCAGTGCTCTGCATGGCTTTATGCTCCCATGTAGCTTTTGAATGGCTAGTGGTGTAGAAATTAAGGAACTGGCATATGCTTACTTCTGAGTATTGGTAGTGATTCTTTCTGTGCAGATTTCTGATAGTGAAAAGCCCCACAACATACCAAAAGGCCTGTTTCATAAATCTCTGGGAGCTAAAATATTATTGGGGTAATTTCATGAAATTCTTTCTTCTAAGAACTGAGAATTTATTCCAAGAATATAGGCTTCTAAGCCTATATTCCAGGAATAAACTTCTCAATCTTATCCAGTAACAAGAAGTCAGCTCCTCCCCTTAGAAACCATCATTACTATATAGGGCAAAGAAAACCAGTAAGACTTTCATGTCTACCCTGAAGACCTGCCTGGGTTGAATCAACAGTATTTTCTTCCTGTATTTTAAGAGTTTGCATCTTCTGGGACTTCTTCTTTGTCTTTGAACACACAAATAGGACTCTCCACAGAAATTGAATGAATGTTTGGAATAAAGTTGAAACCTGCTTTACTATGTTTCAGTGAGGATGCCATTCCCTACTAGTAGTGGGGTTCATACTGTGTGTGTGGCAGTATGCATGTGGTTTGTATTGTGTGCGCAGCAGTATGCATGATCTAGGCTGTGATTCGCTAGTAAGTACATTAGGCCAACATGTGGCAAGAAGAGTCGGTGAGAGACAGTGAGCATGACTCAATGCATTGTAATCAGTCCAGTGGGAAATACAATCTCAGAATGTCACTGTCAAGAGGCAAAATTAATAGGAGAGGGAGAACACGTGGGCAGTGAGTCTGGGGAAAGGGAGTGAGAAAGATATTTGAGCATGTTTCTTTCATTCTTCATCTGGGAAATAACCCATTTCCACATGCCATGTGCTTTTCCCAGGAATACATAAACTCTGTTTGATACCAACAAGTACAGAGGAATTGTGGTTTTGTTTCAGCACATCAATAATAAGCATTTCTAAAAATTTCAGTGTACCAAACTGGCATTGTAAAAATGATTACTAACATCAGTCAAGTATATTTATATTCATTCTCATGTTATAGGAAATCACAGTGGATGTGTCTGCGATACAGGCAGCTGCTGTGGAACATGGAGGTACCTGAGCTCAAGTCATACCATCCAGTTCAGGTAGCAATCCAGCACCACTGCAAAGAGCTCAGTGCAAACAAGCAGTCATTAATAACCCAGCTTCTCTGTCTGAAGTGTGATGTAAGTCCAAAGGAGTGGAAACAAGACCTAAGTGGTAGTATAAGGCCACTGTGGTCTATCTGTGTGGCACCACAATTAAAGAGGAAAAGATCAGTGACCTGCTATGCCATTTGGATGCACACAAGTCTATGGGACTGGATGGGCTACACCCAAGAGTGCTGAAAGAGTTGGCAGACGTGCTCGCCAAACCGCTTTCCATCATTTACATGAAATCATGGCAAACTGGGGAGGTCCCAATGGACTGGAGGGTGGCAAATGTAAAAACCCATCTACAAGAAAGGTCAAAAGGAGGATCCAGGCAACTCTAGACCTGTCAGCCTGACCTCGATGCCAGGGAAGGTCATGGAGCAGGTCATCTTGAGTGCCATCAAAACCCACATAATGGGCAACCAGGGGATCAGGGCTAGTCAGCATGGGTTTATGGAAGGCAGGTCCTGCCAGACAACCCGATCTCCTTCTATGACAAGATGACCCGATTATTGGATGAGGGAAAGGCTGTGGACTTTCAAAAAGCATTTGACACTGTTCCCCACAGAATTCTAGTGGAAAAACTAGCTGCACATGGCCTGGGCAAGCATATGATCTGCTGGATCAAGCACTGGCTCTCTGGACGGTCCCAAAGAGTGGTGCTCAATGGAGTTAAATCCAGCTGGCGGCCGGTCACAAGTGGTGTTCCCCAGGG
>JAOXJK010000001.1:180745796-180769658 GCA_025774025.1 Xenus cinereus | reverse complement strand
GGAATAGGCTGCCCAGGGAGGTGGTTGAGTCACCATCCTTGGATGAGTTTAAGAGTTGCTTAGATGTGGTGTTGGGGAATATGGTGTAGGGGAAAACTTTGTAGAGTGGGGTTAATGGTTGGACTCGATGATCCCAAGGGTCTTTTCCAACCTGAATGATTCTATGATTCTATGATCTATGAGGCATTGCAATAGAATCAATATGTGTTCTTGACACATATAAACCATAGGGCTTGAAACAGTGGCCAACCAACCTGAGCTGGAAAGGACAAAACTCCCAAGGTGAAGGCAGGGGAATTTTAGGGTTGGGTTTACCTTGTTTAAGCAATTAACAGTGCAGTGTTTAGGCTCAGGTTATGATGATTAATTTCCCTACATATAGACATATGTGTTATATGCTAAGGTATCCTGCCTGACCTCCTGTAGCCACTTCTAGGGAATGTGATTCATTTGTATGCATCAGACCTGCCAGTGTTGTGCAGATACAGTACATCCCATCCCCATGGCCCTTCCAGTCAATGAAGACAGGAAGACATCTCTGATGGGAGTAATCCCTCGGAAGAAAGGGTATCTGAGGCATGAGTCAGCTGCATGAACACAGCCATTCAGACAGAACTGAACCCAGTGCTAGTTGAGATGATCCAGAATACGCCTACATCCTCACAGCACTGCCAGATACCACATAAGACCTATATCCTACTGGAGTGTCAACTGGATACTCAGAGGTACTCAAGGAAATCTCAAATTGTACCAGACCCCTGTGTATAAAGAACTGAATTGTGCCCAGAGAGGAATGGGATAACTTGCTGACAGAAGGTGCCTATTCTCTCACCAGCTGGAGAGGGAGACTAAATGACTGATTTAGATGGGTTTTGGATATCTGAAGTTGGGTGAGATGAATCCCTATGCAGAAGGCAATGCAGGATTTGAGGGCAGTAGCATGAATGCCAGAAACTGCACACAGCATGTGTGCAACTGTGGCAAATCACATCCTCAGCTCCACAACTGCCTTTAGCCTTTGAATTCCTTCATTTAGCACAAGCTACTGGCCAAAGAAAGCACCTCACCCAATGAGTTAAATATAAGGGACAACACTCTTGCCTCCAGTTCCACACGCAAACATTGGGGCAACGCACAAAGATCAAAGTGCAAAGAAAGGGAGAATTGGGTTGGAAAAGATCAAGTCATTTCACGAATGAGGCCATTCCTCCGTTAATTATATTAAGTGCAATGAGGATTCAGTTGTCAGGGGCAGAATTGGAGCTGAGGGACTATGTGTGACACAGATGCCGATGGCAAGTCAGTGAAATTACAGCTGGACTCATTTGGGCTCTGAAACCCTTTCTTCTCCCATCAGACCATGCCATCAGCCAACCTATGGGGGACAACTTCACACCCAAATAGTAGATAGTAATAAGTCATATAGTTCCTCTGCTACAATTCTCAAGAGCATATGCACTATAATCACTCATTTTTTTGCAATCATTCTGTTTGCATTACTACTGCTGCACTACTCTCGGCTGTTATCCCACCATCACCCTGAACTAATGAAAAGCAGCCCTGGTAGTCTCCATTTGGAAGGGAGTCACTAAGAGCCACTGTCTCTGATCCAGTAACTGAACTGATTCCCTAACATGACACAGTCCAGCCAAAACTCCTCTTTATGGTGTCTATGGACCATCTTTGGGAATTCTCTGTCTTTAACATGCACCTACCTGCCAGTTCACTTCATGTCTACAATATTCTCCTTCCTCTTGAAATGAGGGCATTAGCGCAGACCTGACTGCAACTCAAGGGTAAGATCCCAGCACTGAACCACATAAAATTACTTTTTTGTTGCTCTGACCATGCATTTTGGAGACAGTTGAGGGTGAAAGGACTAGTGTGATGGAAGAAAATGCCAGAAGCTCAGATTTCCCGCATCACCAGCAGAGTCAAAATGAGTAAAGGAAATAAAGGAGAGGCAAGGAAGCTTGGAAAAAACAAAATGTGTATTTCCCTCTGATCTTGGCATGTTGGGCACCAGGAAAACACTTGATGCTAAAGGCAGATTTGTTCAAGTGAAGCAGGAAGCTCCCACCCTGAGTGTTCGGTGTCACCTCCAATCCTTGGAGGCTGCCTGCCAATGTCAACTCCAGTGCCCTAGGTAAATTTTTATCACAGCAATGACAGTCTGCCCAGTGTCAGATAATTCTGTAGTTTCAAGTAGATGTAGTAATTCCATCGATTCCTAGCCTAAGTAGCTTTTTTCTTATTTCAGTGTACCACTCACCACTTTAGCATTCCTCATTCAGAAATAGGGATTAGACTCCAGCATTTGTCTCTACGTGCCTAAAGCACATCAAGGCTCCTGTGGGATAAAGATCCTGCTGAAAGCCACTATGTTTTCATTATTTCATTATATATTGATTGTGCCTAGTTATCCACAGTGCTGATGCATGTCATGAGGCTGCGCAGTATGTCCCTGTGATGGTACCTGTCAGAAACATCCAGTTCACAGTTGTCATATGGTATATGCCATCTGCTTAGAGAGATGGGCACTGAGCTGTACAAGAGCAAAGGACAAGAAAAAGTCAGCGAGCTCTGGAGGAGAGACTGATCTTGAAAGAATTTTCCCTCTTATAAGTATGTATTATATAGCAATAAAAAAAAAATCATTTTAGTCTCTCCACCCAAACTGCAGGTTATTCTTTTACACCTTAATGTGTACCAGTGTCTGTCTTCAGCATCTTGAAGTTTACTGTGAGCAGTTTATTTACTCTTCCTCTTTCTTTACCTCTTCTAAACAGATCCAATCAAAGGACTACTTCAATTTGCCCTTCAGTAATAGGACTAAAGCAGTGGCACCAAAAACCGTCTCAGAGAGAAGTTATCTGCTGTTATCTGTTGAAACCAAGTAAATTCTGGGAAGAGGTAACCATGAAATGCAGATTTCTTATGGCTTTGGTTATCAGATGCCCCTTTGGAGGGGCTCAGCAAGTGTCAGGCATATACAGTAATGACAGGTCAAAACACCCAGGCCACTTTCCATGGCAGCCTACAATAACAGACTGAATTACTATCATCAGCAAAGCAGCACTGGTGCAGTTCAGAATCCACACAGAATACTGCACGTTGCTTGTCCAAGGTGCTTTTGACTCCTCGTACGAGCTTGAGCCAGAGGGAACTTGAGGAGGTTTTTGCATGAATATGAAGAGACTTTTATTTTTTTAAGAAATAAGGTTGGGTTGGAAACATTTTCTCCCTTCTGTCAGAAACTGACATTAAAAAATAAGTCAAAATAAAGAAGAAGAACCCTGACAAAAAGTTGAAATTTCATGACATTATTTTTCAGATAAAATTGACTTTATAATTATTACTTATATCATTATTGCAATTAATTGAACTTCTGACAAAAATAAGTCTTCTGGTTTTTGTTTTTTTTTTTCTTTTTATGTCAGAAATATCTGACATTGGGACTATGTAAAATCTTCTTTCATAGGAGAAATTAATGGATATTGACCTTCTTTCCTGAACAAAGTTGCCTTTGCCAAATCAGAATTTCTGACAAAAATTGGTCATTGAAAATTTTCCCAACTAGATTTTCAAGTAGCTTTTAAAGGAATAGCAGCACTATACAGAAAGGAGGTCCTCAGTTTCACCAGATCAGACACAACATCTGGCATTGAAGACTGTCAAAATGTAGTTCACCTTACGGGGATAGTGTCCAGAAGCAGAGATGCACTTGACTGTATAATGACATCTGTTATGCAAATCAATATTGCAAACTTAGATCTGTATCTGTTAATGGGTAAAACAAAAATTAAGCTGAACTAAGGAACAGTTTAAGATAAGGAACATTTTAAGATTACAGACTTAATTGAATGGAAGATAATGGGTTTTCTTCCTGAATAGCTGATTAAAAACTGGGATCTGATTGGAACAAAAATGCAAACATATCGACATATAGGATTTAGGAGAAATATCAGGTGAATTGAGAAATAAATATTACTGGTCCATTGGAAGGTGGATCAGTATGGATGTACCCTGATAGATCTCGATGACACTATGATATTTGTCTAAACATTTGTGGTCTAGGTCATACAAATGCAGGGCATAAGTTCTACATGAAAATTCTGCTAAAATCTAAGACAAATATCTATGTTTTTATGGCTATGAATCTAAAATTGTAGCAATAAAAATCTACTCCTAGATCAGCCTATAGAAAAAGATGAAGTCTAAAGCTGAGAGGATCCATATAGAATGCACATGCCTGAGATGGAAGATAACTAGGCTTATTTATATGACTTATTTACCCTTGTCTTTAATAACGGGAAAGACTTAATAGAAATGAATATTCAAAAAAGAAAATTCCAGCAGACAAAGATGAAAAAAAAAATCTAAGTTCAGTGTGCTGAAACTCCTGGAGCAGGTTAATATTCCACAAGGAAGTACTAGTATGTGAAACCGCAAGTCCTGTAGCAAAGCTTTTCTAAATCAACCTATTCACCTGTGGCTTAGTGCATTAACATCTGAAATTAGCAAACACAGCACTTGTATTTTGAAAGGAGAAAAATGACTTATGCAGTTGCAAGACTATTAGCCTGGTTTCCAGTGTGTGTAATGTGGTGGAAAAAATTTCAAAAGAAAGACTACCTAACAAAATGGAGATAAGCAGAAAATGGGATACAACACAACCAGAATTTACAGCAATAGATTTTGACAGATAAACTTGAAATCTTTCCATGAAATATTTGCCTATGTTTAGATGAAAGAATGTTATAAACACAACCCACCTGACCTTCTGTGAAGCCTCACGTACATTCCAAGGAGAAATTATTAATACTTAAGGCAAAGACAAGGGGGATTATTAAAGTAGTTTTAAAACAAGATCTGGCTCCAGGTTAGTTAACAACAGCTAACACTGAAGGAAGATGAAGCCAGCAAAAGACAGACTCTAGGAGGAATATGTCCAGGATCAGCCATTATGTCAGTGGTTCACAATACGAGGGCACAAAAATAACTAATAAAATTAGTTAAGGAAACAAATTTGGAAGACAATATTAATAGAGAGGAAGGTTAGAATAACATATAGAAGGAGCCTGATAATCTTCAGCAGTGAAGCAATAAAAACCAGATTAAATTTAACAGCCTGAAGTGCCAGGTCAGGCACATAGAGACTAATAAAAAGATTTATTGTAAGCTGGAGGCTGAACTGTGATAATGTGAGGAGAGGAGAAAGCCCAGACTGGAAATAATCATTCAAAGTATGGCCATGAGTCATCAACATGATTCAGCCACACAAAGATTGATGAAATTGTAAGATGTATCAGGAATGATATTTCCAGTAGACAGGGACAGATGAAAATGGTAAATCAAAGAGGATTATACCTGGAGTATGAGACAAACCCAGCCACTTATGCTCTATGTGGTCACTCACTATAAATATCAATGGGATAAGAAGATCTAAACAGAAAGACCTTGTTGGCCAAAGAAGAAAGACACAAAGAGGGGACATGGAACTTCAGGCTGGAGATGAGTAAGGTTCAAAGATGATAAGATGCTGAAGAGATTTGCAAAAGATCTCTCTCTGCTGTTCTTGGCAAAAAAAAAAAAAAAGGCTATAAGGCACTCCCTGCAAAGGAAACTCCTAGGGGCAGAGGACCAGGTAAGACAGGCACAGGCAATGCAACCCCTTCATGATTAGCATGACGTGGATGTGCATGCCGTGGGGGTCTTGTATCGTGGCTACTTGGGGTAGCAGGAGACCTCAAGGACCTTTCAGTCTCTTCTAGTAAATTATTGGCCTTTACTCAGCTAAATCCACAGGTACATGGAAGGAAACATTGCCAGAGTATGATTTGCACGGTTTTGCTTAAAGCTGGATAGGGTCTGGAATCTGAAGCTCTAATTCTCATCTCTGATACTCTTCTGTGAGCTTCCTCAGGGAGGGAGCATTAGTCATTCATTTAGTCTTTTTATCTCCAGTAAAAGTGAGGGGATCAAGAGACAGAGTTCAAATTTGCTTTGTCACACGTGAAGGAGTTTTACAGTTTTTAGTTCTTACTCCAAGAAAGACAGGTATCTCCCTTCTTGCTTATGCTTTGTGAGGAGGACTTGTCAGGGAGGAAATGGGGTATACCACAGAGGGCTCAAGAGGCCAACAGACTCTCCTCCCTCTACCACTCAGTGTGGTCAATGGGTGGGAAGAACCATAAAGCCGTATATCCCGGCTGGAGATGGAGATGGGGTGAGACCTGCACACAGGTCTGTGCCAGGGTCGCACTGTGCCTGGCCGGCAGCAGCGATCCCGCATCCTCAATAGTCCCCTGCCCAAGTGAAACACGCACAGTGCCCCAGTGTACACCAGGCAAGGAATAAGCACTTCTCTGATATGACCTGGTTCAACCTAAACAAATACTCTTCCATCAGCCAGAGGCAGGGACAACCCGAGTTTTGGAGCTATCAGAGAAGCTTTTCCTAGTGCAAGGGAGATTTGTGCTCCCAGACTTTTCCTACAGGTGACATGGCCCTCCTCCCAGCTTCTCAGCAGAAAGTTTGACACTAAGTTGCCATCAAATTGCCAATAATTAATTTTATGTTGTGTTTCCTAGACTAATTTTTACTAATTTTACTATGGCAAGGGGTATATCTTGAGGCTCATGAGTGACAATTCTTGTCACAAGGAGCAGATCTCTGATTAATTCTTTCTGCTCTAGATTAATTTGTGTGACAATCATTTGTGACAAAGATTAATCTTTCAAACAATTACTGTGACAATCTTCTCCACAGAGAAAAGCCATCACACTTCTGCTGCTTTACTCTGACCTTGTTTTGTGACTTTGGGAAAGTTATTGTTTCCTTAAGATTTTACCCATCTATGATATCTATATTAGTTATCTGCACATAGTATTTACTGCATATCTCAGGGAACTTTAATAAACTGTGAAATGATCAAAGGGAAAAAGGTAATTGGAAAACAACCTGGGATCTTCAATAAAAAAGATAATAGCCATAAATTCACAAACATTATGGTGAAGAGTCAACTAAAAATAAAAAAAAAGTGCATGTATTTCTTTGGAACTTTTTTGTTTGTTTGCTTCTAAGAATTGAGGGTGTTTTCATTAGTAATTTCATGATTTTTGATTAAATCAGAATCCAAAATTTCATGAAAAGAGTTAGTGAAGTGATCAAAGCTATATCTCTAGCAAGTATACAATATTAATAACACTGAACGAAGTTAATCTGCCTTTTTTTGGCAGGACTGCAGTGCTGACTATGCAAACAATATTTTGCAAAAATATTAAGCTTAAAAATATTTGCTTTTTATTGAAATTTTTTGGCAAGCTCTCATAAACATCAGTCCACAGAGTGACTTTTAAAGCACACAGAATCTCTTCTCTCATGAAAAATTCATAATGTAGAAAAAGGGTTATTCTTAGAAAGACACAGAGAGAGTGTGAGCAGCATGATGGAGAAGGCAACTTTTTCTCTTAACGAACTCCTGGTCTCTCCTTTGTTTTTCGTATTTGAATAAATACACACTGTGTAGCTACTGTTCCTGTTCAAACCTCAGGTGTCTTGGGGGGGTGTACCCAACTGCCTACAAAAGGTATCAACTCTGTGATATGTTATGCAGCACAGAAAAGCGTATGGGATTCTTCTTTAAAAATGATGTCCACAGTGTAAAGGACTCTCCACTGAGGGCTGTCACTTGCCAGTAAAGGGACACCCTGCCGCTTGCAAGTCTGGACCTAAAATGATTCTCTACATCTGAGTTTCCAAACCCTTTTCTATTTTATAAAAGGCAGATTTCATTATACTGCAGGGTGGAGGCAGCGAGACGAAAGCTCAGAATAAAAATAATTTGAGAAGAACCTGGAGGAATTTAAGTGCCCAATCCCAAGCACATGATCTTTGCCTTTCCCCTTGGGGTGGGGGCTTGTGGGGGCCTTCTCATGCCCTGGTCTTCAGGAGGTCCCCACTGGTGTTGCACACCCTGAGGGTCCAAGGCTCAGTCTTCTTTGGGGAACGAGCTCAGCAGGAAGCAACATTGCTGCCTCCTGTTCCCATGCAGGAGCCTCACAGTCAAAGCTATCTTTAACCCTGGGGAGGATCCAGGTGCAGCCCTCCTGTGTGACACACCAACCAGGCAGAGCTGATGACACTTCCACTGCAGTCCCTGCTGCTGGCAGGTTTGAGCTGCTCTGGTTGTACGTGGCTGCAGTTCCAGTCCCAAGGAGCTCAGCTCTCCCAGCCCTGGACAGGGAGCGGAGGGTCCTAAATCAAACCAGCAGCCATCCCACAACCTGAATGCTGATGTTGCACATGTCTGTCTGTGAACCCAGACCTCAGTACCTTCACAGGGTCTCACCTGAAACCTTTCATGGAGATGGACCACACTCTGGACAGCTACAAAATACATCAGCAGTTTTGTTTTAGTTGGTTGCGCAGTCTTTTCCTGGGTTACATATGTTCACGTAGCTAATGGGATTGCGATGAAGACAGAAAGTCACGCTTGATTACAAACCATGCAAATATATTAGTATACTATACAAATGGTATACTAATAACAGAAAATCATGTGATTTGTATAATAGAGCTGACACACACACACAAAAATGTTTTGAACAAACCAGAGGCTACAATCAGAGGGAAGCAATTTCTGTATTTGGGCTGAAAGTTAATGAGCCTGATGCAAAGTGTGGGCAAAGAAACATGGTGGGAAATTAAAGTCTTTCAAGAATCATTAAGTGTAGACATCTGGGTTTTCTAAAATTCATTTACACTAAAACTAATTTTCCAGTGTAAAGCTTTGGCAACCACTGTTCGGTTGTAAACTTAAGCAGTAAAACATTCGATGCTGCTGATGTACCAAAGGCAATCTAAATGAAAACTTTTCCTGTGAAACGTTGTCTCAATCCCTAATTCAGTTTAAAACAAGCAATATGTCTTATGCATGTGAACTTCTGCAAAGATTGGATACTGTAGTTAAACTGGAGACTGCAGATTAATTCAGGAATTGACAGGAAAGAGCTATGTGGGGCACGGTGGAAGGGATACTGCAAGAGGAAATTGTGGCTGGATGGGGTTACTCACAGAGCTCCTCAAGAACCAGCCAGAAATAACAGAGTGATGAGAGCACAGAGCCCAGCCCCAGGGTGACTCTCAGGCCGTTTGTGAGACAGCCACTGAAAGACAGCTTCAGAGCTAAGCTGGATTCAAGTGAGATGTCGACAGAAAAGGATGAAGTATCACTTCCACAGTTTTAGACAACAGTGACACCCCTCTTGAATCTTGTATATAAGCAGAACATCCATGCTTAAGACAACAAAACCAGAGCAGATGCTGGAAATTCTCCTCTTACAGACTTTCCAGGGGAAGTGGCAGGCTGGGATGGTGCTAAAGGTACTTTACAATTAAAGCATCTGTACCATCACATCCTTAAAAATGCAGGGTTTATACGAGCTACAGGTCATGTAGGATGAGTACTGGACTTAGACTTTGGTCCCACTGTACTGCTTAACACAGACCTCAGTGTGTCCCAACCTGCAGAAGACACTGGTTAATCATGTTATGGCTGACATCAGGTACTTCGGTCAATGGGCCCCTTCCCAGAAGGCAGTGACCTTATTTGCCACAAAGTGCTGTATATTTTGAATAAAGTGGGGCTACAGACATCCTACATTGTCACAATGAGTGTGCAAAGCTTAGAGCAACGAACACACCTTGGGTTAGCTGTACTTCAAGCAGCGTTTCTAAGACTGAAAAAGTCTGACATGCTTAGTTTGACAAAACAAAGGCTATTTTCCTTTATAAAGGAGAATACTTACATGTAAAGAGAGAGCTGAGACTGGCCAGACCTTTTAGCCTACCAATAAATCTTAGAGGGCCTTCAGTGACCAGAAAAGAGAAATTTGACTTAACTGTCACCTAGAAAATAGTCAGAGCAAAAGTCATGTCTTTGTCATACCACGCAGTCCTTCTCGCAGCTTGTCTGCTCTCATTTTGCAGCTGTTAAAATGTCCTTGTGTAGTTGTCAGTGATTGTACAGAGAAATAATTGCAGTCCTGTTAAAGTCCCTCAACACTAGACTATCATTTAAAAAATCAATTACTCCAAGGAAAAGCTTGTGGCTGTCCTGAAAAACACAATACGAGGAGCATGCCATGTCAGCCAGGCAGCATTTGCACAGCCCTGGTTTCCCTTGCTGTCACTCAGTGGCTTGGCATGTAGTTCCTTAGGCTGCTCTTTGATTCTTTGCCATTCTAAGGATTTTCAAAGATCTATGCCAAATTCAGAAGGAATATCATACTTGCTACCTTTTCAGCAAAGTCTATGAGAATAAGCTAAGATCACTGATTACTGGGCCTGCTAAAATCCTTGTGAAGAAGGTCCACTACTGGAGATGGTGCCTCCAGTAGGTTTTTAATTTGCCGTGGGGCAAACACAGCTCCATTGTGTCAGTACTTATGACAGCTTTAAGGTCGCTCTTGAGCCAGTGTCTAACCATTTGGTCTCCAAAGCAGTTCAGCTGTACGTGATTCCTACCTGCAGTGTTTGGAGCTTATCTGTGCCTGGTAGATCACGGGCAGCAAATCCATCAGCTTCATGCCCCAGTTCCTGGCCCTCTGACCTCTCTTTTCTTTTCTCCAGCATCCCTAAGACAAGCCCAAGGGAAAAGAGAAGCAAGGCCCAGACTGCTGAGCAGGATGGCTCTGCTTCAAAGGCAGCAAGGGAAAACAGGGTAGATGTCAGTGCTCTTCAAAGACCCCATCATTCCTCCTCATGGTCCTCTTTCCCATCTCCTCCATTGCTCGCACTGATTCTCTGAGGGCCTGGGTCCTCTAAATCAAACCAAGGAAATGTTCTGGCAAATAAAAAAGATTTGAAGAAGGTGGTTTTTTGCTAGTTACTATTCTAACCCCAGCTCATTTTGCTGATCCAGTTTATGTCATGGCTCTCATACATTACTGCTGTGAAGGGATTGGGGCCAGACCTACATCAAATAAATTTGCCAGTGGGCAAATATTCATGTAACTGTACCTTGAAGTTGTCTAAGCAATTAACATAATTAAGATAAATTCAGAGCAGTAGTCCCCTACCTGCAAAGAGCTTAACTTCTTCCTTTTTTTCCTTTTCTAATCCTAAGAAAAGACATACTCTGCAAAAAAGCTTGTATATTTTTTCCCAATTACACTGCTTAGTTTAATAAAATATTCTCCTTCTCAGTAAAAAAGTGGCAGAATTATGAAAACATCCCAGGAATCCTAATCTTTAGAAAAATCTTTAAGCTTGTTTCAGACCTTTGTACAGATATTATTCTATGGTCTTTGTAAGAAATTACTTTAACAGAACTCTGCAAGAAATCTTACAGAAAGAAATGTGACTTTTGTAGTAGAAAAATCTGTAAGCAATTCACTTGTACCCACTCCTTATCAGTCTCCTGTAGGTTTCATTCACATACTTTCATCTGACCTATATACTCATGAGTACCAAGGCACATGCGCCCAAGCAGCCTTGGACCGGTCATATGCAACGTGGAGAACAAATGACATCAGCAACTGAGACCTCAATGTGTGGGTTTTGGACTTGGCCTTTTGTACCTTTTAGGAGTGGATGCTGTTTTGGATTGCTAGCCTTGTGATATTGACTCACCCCTTGTAAATGTTAGGCAAAATTCCTGAATTTCACAACTTTTATTTTCCTTGCCTGATAAGCTCTAATCCTGTTCTTCATCCACTTGACAACTTTAACTTGAACTCATTTTGTTCCTCCTTTCCATTAGAATGAAATGACAGATACTGAGCTCTGTGGTGATTAACACATGCCTCACCTTTTAACCTTTGTTCTGCTGCTTCCTCCAGTGCTTTTGCACACATTTCCATTCTTGCTCCATTCATATCAATCTTTCTATTAAAAATTTCTGCAGTGCTAGTGAGGTCACTCCTAACTTGGGACATTAGAGTGGACAACTCATTACAGTCTCACCAGGAATACTAAATTCATGGGGTAAGAATGGGGCAGAAAGCCACTGGTTTTTTTTGTTGTTGTTGTTCAAGAATTATAAAAATATGGAACACAAGCAAAATACAAAGAAGAATCCCATGCCTTTGATCTCACATAACACATTATTTGATTTTAATGTGGGTACAGCTATTCAGATAATTTGCCTTTGGTTAATACTGTGAGTGCTATTGTAATCACTTTTTAAGTGCACCCACATCTTCGGTATGGGATCTTCCAGGTCAGCCACACCGCAGCCCTGCTCAGCTCTAGAGGAAGAAGATCACTGCTGATGCACTTCTCCTGCACTCCCTGGTTCAACCCTCTTCTGCATGACGTGCAAGCAGGAGTCTCAAACAGCTCATCTTAATCTCTGACAAAAATGCTTTCTCCTGACAGCAGGCTCATAAGCAGATAACAAAATGTCATTGACAAAATTATATGGTGGGAGGACAGAATGGATCTCCACAGTAACAAGTGGGGCTAATGCCACCCCTTGCAGCATCACAGGCAGCCACCCAAAGTTTCTTTTACTTTCTCAGAGCAGAACGCACAGAGAATCTCAGTCACTGCTCAGACCTGGGAGGTGGAAAGCCAGCAAGTGCCTCTTGTGGCTCCTTATTGCCTGCCTGGAATGGGTAGTCAGATATTTTCACAGCTATGAGCAGCACCTGATGTTCCTTAAAATTGTTTTAAAGGAAGTAGCAGAACATAATAGTTCCCTCCAAAAGCATTCTATTCATCCTCAATAGAAAAGCAGAGTCAGATCCCCTGTGAAGTACACTTTGTATTTAGTTAATTTTAAATAATTCTGTGTTTCTTTTTGGAAGTGAAGCATATTGAGTGGTGAGGAGGTGGCCAGGGAGCTTTTCCTATTTTCCTAACCACATATTTTATTACTATCAACATTTTGAAAATTGCAGATATACTATGCTTCAGTAGCATTGAATACCACTAACTATTAATTCCTTGAAATTCGTGCAACATGAGCAGGCCAAAGTTTCAACCCTTAGTTTAGCTGAGGTTAGAATTTTGCTCTTTCAGTGCTGTTTAAATGTGCTGATCTCCAAGTAAGGTCTTCAGCTTGTATAAAACAGAGTAGCTTTGATGATTTCAGGGCATCTGTGCCATTTCCCCCGCTTCAGTATCTTGGCCTACTGTCTTGTCTTATTAGCTTTTGCTCAAGACTCCTGCATCTACAAATGTTTCTTGCAATTCCCATGACAAAGCTGAGAAATACATGCATACATTTAGGAGGAAACATATATCCCTGGTATGCACAGTTCTCCACTCTGAACAGCACAACCAACCTCCAGGTGGATATTCTGATCCTAACACATACAAACAATTTCCATAAATGTCACTGCTGGGTGCCTGACTCATCCCTCAGGCACAAAGCAGCCCTTCCAACATAAAGCCAGGATGACGCTAAAGATCAGCACAAATTTCCACTAAGTACTTTTCTTTGTGCTTTTCTGTCATTACACATGAAATAAAGTTGCTGCCTTGAGACTTGATTCTCCATCACTTTGGTAGATACCTGCTGGGGCTAATTCATGTGAAGTCACGGCATTATATGTCTTGAAAGGAGGGTGTGCTCAGGTCTTCTTATGCTTCTGGCTTTAATGGAGAATATGTGATGTAAAATGATTAACAGTAGGTTGTGAGCTCTTAATATAACTCACATCCGCAGTTTATGGCTTCTCCCCTGCAATACATTACTTCTTCCATTTCCATGCAGTTTTCTAGCTAGAGAAGCCAGGTGAAGAAGTGACTTACGTTCCTTTCAACGTCAGCTTTGCACAGTAAAAGCAAACGTGCAGCTCTGCAGAATTGTTTTCTGATACACAGCTACCAGAAGAGACCAGAACAATAAAACTTACAAGTGACCACTGAACTCAGTGATGATACTCCTACAAAATGTTTGATATTCCTAATCCGTATTTGAAGCAGCAATGTCCTAAAGGGCCAAGAAGACAGTAAAAAAAAAATAATATGTTTTTTATGTGGTGTTTCTACATTAATAACAGTCAGGTTTATTTTGTAGGCAGTGATTGTCATCCTTAATGATTGTCTGATTTACTTTATGGACATTTTATGACTGTCAGTTTTGTGACTGGTATTAGGGTACTGCTTCTGGAAGTTAGAGTATCTGATGTCCACTCCTTCCCATTACTGTGTGCTGATCATTTTAATGAGGAAAGTAGTGCTCTTAAAGATGGACTCATCTACATCTCTTTTACGTCAATTTTCTGATGATAGAAGTGTATATGCTTACTTTGTTTCTCTGCTTCTGTTTTTGTCAAATCGTACTTCACAAACCCACTGGTGAATTTCTGCCTAATTTGACAGCAAGGTTGACGTGTCAAAGCTACAAAGTTTTTCAGATCTTCATGGGCATTGATGGCTGTATTAATGAGGGTCACCATTTAGTAATGTCCTCTCTCAGGGTACAAGATGAAGAAATGACACGTGACCCCCTCTGCCTGGAACCAACCAACCCAACAATGCATGGTACATCCAGCACCATCACAGCAGCCACTGAGTTTTTACTCACCTCTACTCATCCAGGAACAGGTAAAATTGAAGAAATGTATGGGGTGAATGAAGTGGAGAGTGGAAGAATTACAGATGGGTTTGGGAATTCTGAAGCAGGGAGAGAAAGAAGAAATGGAAGGGAGACAAAAGTGCAATAAGCATGGTGAGAAGATAAAAGTATCGTAGGGACTGGCTGGAAGCTGGAAAGATAAGAACAATGAGATCTACTATGCTGGGTCTGATAAAGGATTTGGGGGAGACTGTGGTTATTGTTGGGAAAAGGCGCATATAAAATGAAGCTGGACACCTTATTCCAGCCTTATTCTTACTCCTAATCCGATTCTTCCCTCAAGTCTGAGGGAGGCAAAGGTTGATGATGTGTGGAACAGATCCTGAAAACTTCCTTTCTCAAAGAACCAATCTCTCTGAAGCATTGCCTTTCCTTTTTCAAGCTGATTTGGCTGCTATGGATGCCTAGCATACTCAGGTTAGCTATCATGGCTCATCCAGGAATGCTGACTTTGACAAAATCTTGGTACTCTAGTGCTTCATTGGATTTTGTGCTTGCCAGTCAATAAAGCAGTAATTTATCATCTGTTATTGTTAACACATATCAATACACCAAGAAGCAAGAGTGGAAATATTTTCAAGAGAAAGAAGAGAGCATATCGTGGAAGTATAATGCAAAAATACAAGTAAAATGCAAAATTACAGCCAGGCTAATCCTTGCATGTAAGATTCTCCAAGGAAGCTCTCTGCATAAAACTAGCAATTTATGCAAGCATGAGGTGTTCCCAGTGTAACACAGCAGAAGCTTTTTAGGTATTCTGAGTGATGGGGTTACAGTGCCATTTTAAAAAATGGATGCATGTCATATTTTTTTAGATACTGTTGACTTAGGAAATAAAAAACTTCCCAGAAAAGGTTCTGAACTAGAAAGGCTCAGAAGATTATTAGAAAGATTTAGAAGAAATAGACAGTGTCTGGAAAAACATAATGAGTAAACAGAATACAGGAATAATAATTTAGACTAACTATAATCTGTCACACAACTATTAGATGTCTGTAGTGCCCTTTTAGTAATCACTGTTCTGGAATAAGTTTGTTTCTCCCAAACAAACTCTTTATATTCTGTCATATAGTTAGACGTTTAGTTTCTCCAGGATCTCGTACTTGGGAATCTGTTCATTGGTAGTAGAGGAACAAAAACAGAGCTTATAGAAACATACTGAAAGAGGAGTAAAGGACAGCTACAGAAAGTGATTCCTCGCCATAGAGGTATAAAAATGGACTGGCTGAACCTGCTAGCAGGCAATAGCCTAGAGCTGGTTTCTCATAGCTAGACCTTTAAATTATTCTCATCCAAAATTGATTCAAATAAATAAAATTTGAAGGAAGCATGCCCACAAGAAATACACCCCTTATTTCTCAGGGGTCTCTGTGGAATGTTTATTTTCCAGTGCTCTTTGGGAGTTTTGAGGCAAAGCTGGAATGATTCCAGCTCATTCCCTTCAGCCTGGGAAAAAAAACTAATCCAGAGTTGCCTTCCTAGAACTGTCTCCCCCAATAATGAATGAAGGATTTGGCCATCTGTGAGTTTATCTCAATTTTCCTGACAGGCTGAGAAAACAGAGAGGGTTCTCAGCCCTACTCTGTTGCACTTGGGACCAGACTAAAGAAAACCATACTTTTGGTATTGGTATATATCCTGGTATATATCTAGGCTTCAACTATTTTCTGCGTGCGCCTCCACTCTCCCAGGGTCTGCCTTTGCCATTCCCCTGAGTTCTGCCTACCTCAGAGCCCCTGGATCTGGCCCTGTCTGACCTTAGGAGGCCTGCTAGCCTGACATCAGGCAAAATTTTAGTCTGGTGTACCTCACTGAGACTGCTAGCTCTTGCTTCGGTGGGAGCCATGGCATTCATTTTCTAACTGCTTTGTTAATGTTATTCTCTTTATTATCAATTAAAAAGAGAAGAACTGGATACACCAGTTAATACTGAAACAGAGAAGAGGAAAAAAAAGTGTTAATTGCAGATAGCTCTTGAGCACTCTGTAAATACTATTTTGCATGTTAAAGTGGGACTTTGGTGGAATAAAAGCTTTGTGCTGCTGCTCAGCACCAGGGAAGTTCACCCAGAGAGCTCCACTTCTCTGTCACCTGCACGCACAGCTCAAAGTGTCTTGGGAGTGGTCAGAAATGTCTTCTGGATGAAAGGAAAAATATTTGTTGCATGACATTAGGAAAATAATCCCTCCATCTGTACAGTCTCTGTTGTGTACATAAGTCAAATGGACCCGCGCTGTGCCAAAGCTGGAACAGAAGTTTAAAGCTGCCTGATGCTGCTGCTGGACCTAATTTCCCTCCTGATTTTGCACAGGTGGAAAGCTGGCCTCAGCTCAGTTCAGTTTGAGGTTCGTGGACTGCTGAGCTTCCTTGCCCACTTCCCTTTTCTCAGCTCCGTCTGACTTATTTTTGCTCCATCAAGAAAAAGCTTTCCTTGTTACACCAGGAGTATTCTGAGTAACAGTCTCCAAATACTCACCTTATGTATGTCCTGCAGTAAGTGCTTAGGAAGCTGTGCTTAAACTCCTTCAATGGCATGTAATATTAAGCCTGCATTTTTTAAGAGTTTCTATATGCAGGTTTTCCCTTTCCATTTCTTCCTCATTTGCCTCTGAGCTTGATCCAGAAAGGCTCAGAAACAGATGAGCCACTTGGCTTCTGCATTTACTATTTATCATGGGACCCCTTAGAGTATGCAGAGAGAGGATTTATCACCGATCTTTCTTATAAGTTTTTCAGCACTCTGAAAATCAAACACTTTTG
Organism: Xenus cinereus; assembly: GCA_025774025.1. Classification (NCBI taxonomy): domain Eukaryota; kingdom Metazoa; phylum Chordata; class Aves; order Charadriiformes; family Scolopacidae; genus Xenus; species Xenus cinereus. The sequence continues at coordinate 180,752,305 of JAOXJK010000001.1, read as the reverse complement.
AGGCTTGGTTTCCTCACTTAGGAGAAAAAAAAACAAAACATGGATGTTCTTCTGGACTAGAATTCACATTCAATGTAATGAATACATTTTGTGCTGGCATTATGCCATTTTAACAGGTGGGATGCAAATACTTTGCTGCTTGGGCAGACCATCGTGAGAAGTCTGATTCCCAGCCAGGGACACAGGAAAGTTGGTCTTAAAGGCTGTATGCCTATACTTACTGATGGACAGGAGATGAGAGCCTCTAATAATCCATCTCTGATTTTGGGTTACTTTTCATATTTCTAGTCACCTCAGGCATGCTTGAAGAGTGTTCATTCCAATGGAATGTCCCACTTACATTGACCTGCATTACTTTGCAATTAAATTACAACAGTTCAGGGTACCTGGATGTGTGCCTTAGCAAGTCTTCTCAGCCCACCTGAATTTCTGCAAGCTGCCCAGCAGGTCTGCAGGTCATGCATGGGTAGTCTGTGACACAGCTCATAAAAGAACAGTAATGGGAACTGGGCAGATACTGAATATCAAAGAAGTTTGTGGAGCATTAGGGGAATTTTGCTATAAATCTCCTGTTTCTATGTAGGCTGGCTCTGGTATTCAGTACTGAAATGAGACTTTCAGAAAATGCATCATGTGAGTAAGTGAAATAAGGCTTCCTCCTGGCCCCATCTCCTGCCCAAAGACACGCTTGCAAAAAGTGAGCTACAGAGCTGCTGGAAGAAAAGAAAGGGACCGGGTCTCTAACAAGAAAGTTAATAAACACTCTTTGTTAGGATAAACCTGTGAGCCCTGTGTTATTTTTCTCCTGAAGATTTATGAGGAGAGCTTTAATATATAATAAATATGAATCTTTTTACTAAAAGATATTGCAAATATTAAATGTATTTGCACAGTAAAAGAAATAATGGCAAACCCCCAATACATATCATCTATCAATCTTGACTGCCCACATATCTGTAGCTCTTGCTTTTACCTTGCCTTTGGTGAAAACATGTCTTCCTGGATGAACATTATTTCAAGTGACAGGGAATTACTATAATTCTAAAAATAATTCATTATCTTCCGGGAGCAAAGGTCATTTTGATTTTGAACAAATAAATGTCAAATAGCAGATGATATACAGGATAATAATGCATGGGCAGCCAGTCAGGAGCAGATAGCTGTAATTAAATTCAAGTTCAGGATGACACAGAGAGTCAAGAGACGAAAATCTGAATGTTTTTAGGCAAGTTATCAGAGTCTGTTTTACTGCAGGATGTTCTGTTATTTGGTCTCCTAATCCTGCCTGTGCCCCGCGCTGATCTCATAAAACACAGAAAACTTACAGGAAGAGGGGTCCTATAGAAATCCCTCTAAAGGGAAAGGGATATCAGGGAACACAAGCAAACATGAGGGTTGAAATATAACTAGATTTAATAGGATAAGACTACATAATTAACAATAATACTAAAGTACCAGTATTAACCCCAATACTAATATAAGATATACAAGAATTACACTCAGCCAGTTGTATCAGTAGGAAGCCGTGCACTCCCAGCAGTGGACAGCAAATGCTGGACACTGCGAGCGCAACGGCTTCAGGAGGAGGGGAAGGCCTCAGGGGTCCGGCACCCTGGGGCAAGGAGTTCTCTGGACCACCGCCATCAAGAGAACTACGTAGCGAACGTTTCTAATTTATATCGAATGTGACATTCATGGTATGAAATAATCCTGTTGGCCAGCCTGAGTCAAATGCCCGGGTCTTGCTCCTCCCCATCCCTGCACCTTGCAAGGCTCGAAAACACTGAGACCTTGAATCCCACATAGACTAGCTAGCTACAGAGTAAATATTTTCACAAATTCAGCTACTAGAGTCTTCTAAAAGTGCAGTTTTCCCCAGAATTAGAGGAGCTGAGCTGCTGAGGCTGGCAATCACCTCTGGAGATCATCCAATCCAACACCCTGCTCAGAGAAGTCAGCTACAGCAGGTTGCTCAGGGCTATGGACAGTCAGAGATTCTGAGTATCTCCAATGGTGAAGATAGGATAATCTCTCTGGGCAACCTGTGCTACTGTTCCACTACTCTCTGTTCAGGCAACTGCACGCCATGGGCATTCAATACCATCAGCAGAGCCAAGAAAGAGACGCAGCTCACACAGGAAGGCTCTCCTGGAGGGACTGTTTTTCTAACACAGGGGTGAAGTGCCATTCACAATGTCCTTGTGTGTCACAGAATCATAGAATCATTATGGTTGGAAAAGACCTTTAAGATCATCAAGTCCAAATGTGAAGCTAGCACTGCCAAGTTACTACTAAACCATGTCCCTCAGCGCTACATCTCCACATCTTTTAAGTACCTCCAGGGATGGCAATTCCACCACTTCCCTGGGCTGCCTCTTCCAATGCTTAATAACCCTTTTGGTGAAGAAATTTTTCCTAATATCCAATCTAAACCTCCCCTAGTGCAACCTGAAGCCATTTCCTCTTGTCCTGTCAACCAGTTGCTTGGGAAAAGAGACTGACCCCCACCTTGTTACAACCTCCTTTCACATAGTTGTAGAGAGCAATAAGGTCTCCACTTATTTCTTCCACAGGACTTTTCTTCCTGTCCTCGCGAACATCCATCTGCTAGTCCCATATGTCCCATGTGATATGTCAGCCCTCTGGGAATACCTCAGGTATCTGAAATATCCCTAGGGCATCTCAAATGGTTGTGGATACCTCAGCTACCTGACATAGCATTCAGGTGCCTAAATTTAAACAGCGGAACGACACCCATGTCTTCACAGACTGTAAGGGAGCCTAGATGCAGAGCTGGCCACACGCATAGGTGCCTCTATGTAGGTGTCATTCTCACACTCAGTCCCTGTTACTGCACCTGGGAGATCAGGTACCAGTGCGCTGTTCTATGTAGGAGTATTTTGGGATTTCAATTTGAACTTACTTTTATAAAGCACAACTAAAATTAGGAAATAAACTCTTAGTATCCAGGCATAAAAAGCATTTAACAAATAATGAATTTTCTCTGATGTATTGTTATTTTTTTCCCCCTACTTTTTGCTTAAGCTTCTAATATTTGTCAGTGCCGCAGACAGTATCTGGAATGAGATAGCTGATTTGCCTAATTCAAAATGGCAAATGTTATGTCGTATAGCCCTATTACTACAGCTGCAATAGATATCTACACCCTATTATTAGAGCTGCAAAGGGTCATGAACTGGAAAATTCAGGTTCAGATAGGGCTTGCTCAGGCATTTGAAGGCTTTTGGAGCTGGGAGAAAATGAGCAGTTGTTTACTGCATTACCTTACTATACAAAGAAGGGCTATTTGTGAGGCTTACATGTACATCCAAGATTTCTTGCCATTTTACCTCAGACCTAGGTTTTGATTCAGGCCCCTTCATAGCCACAATTTGAGTAACATCTGTCAACCAATTGATTTCAATGAGTAATTAGCAGAAAAGAAACAAAAAAATACTAGTCTGTACTCATGCAATAACAGGAGATAATTTTTTAGGCATACAAGAATCTTTTCAATAAATCTAACATGACAAACTCACTTCTGTACTGTGGAGGAAAATTAAGAATTCTGAGCTCAAGTGAGCTCAAAAAATAACTTTCTGAGAACTCAATAAAATCAAGTTTTTTCCTTTTATTAGAAGTTTATATATTATATGATTGAACTATTCCCAGGAAACAGAACTTTGTACATGAATAAGTAGACAACTGAAAATTACAAAGCAGATGTTCTACTGACCCCCTCCCACTGGAATCTGCCAGGTGAACTGGTTGAGTTATTATCTCTTTTACCCATCAATAAATTAGCACGTCAGTGAGACAGGAACAGAGAAAACTTCTAACTAAAAGTGGGCAGAAATATAATTACACAATTCCCAATGGTGTTGCTAACAACTGGTAGTTAAAATGGTACCACATGCAGTGCAGAAATATTGTTACTTAATACTTATTAATTTTTATATGGTGTTCACTATTATTTTGTTGGCATTCAGCACTTGGTGCTCTGGAACTAGAAAAAAAGAATTTGGGACAAGTGGGGAAAGAATGTTTTAATGGTGAAGTTCATTAGGCTGAGGAATAATGTCTTAGAGAAAGTAATGTAAGTTTTATTGTTTAGTAATACAGAAATCGCCTAAACAGAACATTGGAAAAATGAGGACAATGATTGTGAGTTCCTTGCCCTGGCATTCCAAAAGAAAAGGGAACAGTGTGAACATGGTAATCTAATAAATCCTTTTAATCCCTAAATCCTGTGATACTCTTGTCCAGTAAAATACTTGTAAATTAAGCATATGGCTAAAAGTTAAGTTGGATATGTGCCTATTTGATTCCATGAATATTCAATATTGAGCCCGAGAAAGTACCACAATCTAGCCTGCTTCTCTTCACTAGTACTAAATAACACTTGCAGTATTGTGAGTGTGGGGTTTTTTTTACCACTTCGAGGTTCATGCTGATTTGTTCTATGGTATCGATTCAGACCATATTAGCAAGAAATCTTATAATGTGTCTTGAGGTAAGTAATCTGCTTTTGCATCATATGTTAGTCATAAAAATTCAAAGGTGTTAAAACCACAAAGCCACCACATTAAGATTCAGTGTTGCAGAAGAAAGGGATTTTGTAGTCTGAAATAATGCTGGTGAGGGCTTCTAATCATGAAGGCGGTCCTGAGGATATATCACCTTGCATACAAGCAATCCTAAGAGGGTATATTTAACAGATATTATATTTGCATACCTGCCAACTGTTGCCCTTTTGCTTTGCGCATTGAGCTTTAGCTGACTTGGCACATCTGCTTTCCTCTTGCTTTAGGCATTTTATCCAACAAGGTGTCAAAGCTTGTGTTGCTGTGAGGAAGACTCAGTGGGAATATTTTTGAGGTGCTGGGACTTAATAAAACATTTTTGAGAATAACATCTGTCAAATGTTAATTTAGGAAGTTTTTATTCTGAATAAACAGATTACAAAGCTGTTGCCCCAGGAAATCAAAACAGTTTGCTCTTTCAGCAATACACATTCCAGACTCAGATTATGTGTTGGAGGGGTATCACACAGCCATATTCACAAGGGTTTTTTTTTATTAGAGGAAGGATATCTTCATTTGTTTCAAGAGGGCAAACTATGCCTATGACTCATTTGTGCTTCCTCTCCTTCTGCCCAAGGAATTGAGGCACCCCATTTAAGTGGAGAGAAAGAACTCTAATGCTGAGCTGGGATTTCAGGGTCATGAAAGTTACTTTAAAAGTTGCTTTCTTGTCAACCTTTTATCTTCTTCAACACTTACAGGGTACAGAAATAGCCCAAAACAGTACAAGCAATGGATTTTAAAGCCTAGTGTTGCTATAACTGCATGAAAGCTATCACATTATGCAAATATTCCCTTTCATTCAGTTGAACTATGTACAGAGGAAAGTACACTGAATGTTGGTAAAAATGTCAGAACCTGACCTAGAATTCATTCCTCTTTTAATGGTCATGAGATAATATAAAGAGCTCTGGAATTATCTTGCAATGAAGTGCTAGATAACTGTCACAACACAATTAACATGTTCATTTATTAATGTCAGCTTTTCAAATCTACAAGTTTATATTCCTTGCTTTGGGCTTGTAAGACCTGTGTTCTGCGGTATAGGGAAATGAACAGTCTGTTAATAAATAGGTAATAAAGCCTCCTTCTTGGGTCAAGAGTGTCTTTCTGTATATCCCTGAGTTCCAGCAGCTCTCAGATGGTCTTCCTCTCCCCTCTTGTACTGAGCTCAGTATTTAACTAGTAACCTGCTATAGGCCTTTCTGTGGTGTGACTGTTGGACTGGTGAGCACTGAAAAGTGGTCAGACCTCTGTCATGTCCCTTCTACTTGCTGTCCTATTTCCCCACGATGAATGCCTTGGTTAATTGTTCCTCCATCTTTTCTTCTGCATCACCTCCCTGCTGTTTTCCTAGGGGAATGTGTTAACCCCAAATATCTGTGAACAGTACTAAAATGAATGTCCCAGTCGTGTCCAGGGGAAATCATAGAAAAAATTAAGAGTCAAGTTGGACCCAGTACTAGAAGACGTACTTCTGAGATTCACAATGATCGAGGCTGGAAGAGACCGTCTGATCATCTACCATGATCTGTTTCCTGAGCCAGTAGCTTTAACACCATTACCTCCATACTAAACCAGATCACTTGGGTCTGATTAAACATAGGCTTTGAGATGGGCATCTATCCTTGAGTGCAAAAAATGAGGTGACAAAGAATTTATCAGCTCCTTTGTACCCAGTGGCTAATCACGCTCCCTGTTAGATATTTGCGTTTAATTTCTCATTGAAATTTGGCTTCACTTCTAGCCACTAGTTCTTGATGTGCCTTTCTCTGCTAGATTAAAGAGCCATTCAGTAACTGGTATTTACGCCCCATGAAGGTTTTTACATGCTATAATCAAGCTGTCTTTTGATCTGTCTGATAAGATAAACAGATTGAGCTCTCACTGTTCTCTCTTTTTTTTTCCCCTTCCAGCCATCAAAAC
>JAOXJK010000001.1:180705095-180745696 GCA_025774025.1 Xenus cinereus | reverse complement strand
TTTTTTTTTCCCCTTCCAGCCATCAAAACATTTCTGTGGCTTATTTCTATATCCTCTGTAGTATTTCAACATCCCTTTTAAAATGTTGACATCAGGACCGTATACATTATTCTACATCAGCCCCAATAATGTCACACAGAAAGAAAAGTCAATTTCCTCCTCCTACTCACTATTCCGTTGTTTATACTCACAAGAATTGAATTAGCACTTTTTGCCTCTGTATCATACAGCCGCTCATGTTCATTTTACTTTAAAAACCAATGCTATTTTCAGTCAGTGCTTTCCAGGGTATGGAGCTGCTTGCTGTAAGAACAGTGTGCGTTGCTTGCTTTTAAATGGATCATTTGTTTTAGCTAGGTTCTAGCTTACCGTACCATGAGGTTAACCTCTCTCTGTTTTTGGCAGTCCTGTTATTCTCGATCGTATTTAGTATTGTATGACTAGTGATTTTGTACTGGCTTCCTAAACAGGTGAGATGAACATCATGAATTTACCAAACACTTTCTAGAGGTCTGAATAATACCACATCTTTGCAATTACCATTGCCAACAGAACTTGTAATGTCATAAAAAAAGGAAATCAGAGTTGGCTGATAACAGTTAGATCCTTAACACATATTGATTGACATTAATTGCATTCCTATATCTAAATTCTGTATGTATGCATTTCTAGGTCAGATGATCTGTTACTTTGCCTCTGGCAGATGTACTTAAATGGCTGTACAACCTTCAGATCAGCCCACTGCACTTTTGAATATTAGCACAGCAGATGCACTTTCAGGATCTTGCACATTCCGACTGATATCACAAGCTTTATTGGGAAATTACACTGCTGGTGAATGTGAAGTACAGTTACCATCTCTTGATTGCAAGCAGTGCAGGGCTGACAGTTACAAAAATATTTGTCATCTATCACCCATTAAATAAGGGAATGCAACATACTTCAGCAACATACTTCATAATTCAAAGACGCCACTCTGTTCCGTCTGTAAAATTTTTTTTTAACATCCTTGCATTTTCAACACCACTATTAAAATTCCCATCTAGTACGTAACCTATACCAGTGCCAGGGCTTCTTTCTTCCAAAAATATTAGTTTCTTGATACTGACCTCTCATTCACACAGATATAGATTTCCTCCAATGCCTATCACTTTATACTGGTTGCCTATTCTTGCCACATATTGCATAGTTTATCAGTGGCACACATGAAAGTGAATTTCAGGAGGCCATAGAACCCATGATTCGACCTGTTCTTTCTACCTTTTCTTGGAACATTAGCTTCAAATGCATACTGAAGTTATCAGATGACCACTAGAATGTGCTACCTGTGTATGTTTTGTGCAAGGAACCATAGCAAATGCTGAGTAGTTAACTTAGTTTACTCCCTCGTGACAGAGACTTTAGCTAACCTGCAACACGTTGCCACACAGAACTTTTAGCTTACTCATTGCACCATGATAATTTGATCAAGGGTCTGAACTGAACTCACAGACAGGGAGGGATTCAGTTGGAAAGCATGATACTCCAATGGACATGTCCATGCAGAGGTGCCTGAATGTGAGTAAGGCATCAAAGCTCCCAACACAACGGGGGCTGCCCATGCATTGACATCAAGTGCCATTTCACATGCAGTAGCTGAGACATCTCCACAGTCATGACACAGGGACCTCGGGGAGACTCAGCCCTCCCACACCAGGGGCCAGAGGCTGCCAGTTCACTCCAGCCTTCCCAAAAGTCACCAGGTGCTTCTGTTCAGCTAACTGCGTGTGGACCACCTCTGTTTAGTACTGCCAGCTGAGGATGAGACCCAGCTCACAGGGCAGGACATCTCTCCTGGGCAGACTGAGGTGTCCGAACAGGGGTGTCTAGTGCCATTTGAAATGCTCGTGTGTGTCCTGCCTGGTATCCATCTACCAGTCCCAAAGGTCTCCCTTAGGTCCCGTGTGATATCTGCCAGTCCCACAGCGTTGTTTTGGATACCCTGGGGCAGCTCAAATGGCAGTAATTCAGGATATTTGAATCCTCCCAGGTCAGAGAAGTCACTCTCTGGGTTTCACCAACTGCAAAGCTTTTCAGTGACTATAACAGGAGCTTAGACAACTGACTTATGTGTAGACATCTGAATTAAGGTGTTTTGGACATGGACAGCTAAATTAAAGTGTCTTGATTTCGAACTGAATTCCACCCTTCTGATTTCTTCATGATGGCCTGAAACTGAGGCTTTTTATTTTCCTATATTTATTTTAGAATCGTGTCCTCTCATACTGAGTTAATTGCCAAGATGTGCTGGTTCTCTGAGACAGAAGTTGTGCTTTTTAACTATGTAGGCAGGATTTCGAAACTTCGGCTGACAAATCTCTGTAGTCCCTTGAAATTCTTCCATCTCACGGTAATGGTATGTTTTTTGCTTTCACTAAAACTTCTCATTCCCAATATGCTTTGAAGCATTTTAGCTACTTACTTTTACCCCCAAGATTAAAGCAGTGCTAATTTTACCCTTCTCCAGCTCTACTCAGTCATGCAGTGGCACTTAAGAGATTGAGGCAAAGTCCTATGACTTTAAAAATTCAATTCCATCTTTGTACCATGGCAGCAGATGTAGCTCAAAAAGACAACTGTCATTAAAGGAGAAGTTTGGTCTTCCGTCCATAAGGCCACTGATTTAACGAAGCTTTCTCCAACAGTCTTTGACAATTCTTCAACTTGTCAAACCATAATTTTCAAATTATCTCCCGTAACAACATAATGCACTGGAGGAGGGTTAAATCTAAGTCCATTTGATTTCCTTGATGCTGAAAATATCTTTGCAATTTCTTATACCAGGCATCAATCTCATGTGTGATGGTCTACTAATAACCCATTAGACAGCACACTTTCTCTTTTGCTGTAGCTAGTCCTCCTTTTTGTGTGCTGTTTGTTCCCATTAGTGAGACAAGAACAAAGAACTGAGCTTTGCACTTGGAGTGAGGTGTCCTGTGCAGTCAGTCTTATTTCCTGCAGACTTTGATCTCAGTGCCTTGAGACTGCCTTTACCCACTCCCTCACAAGTTATGTCTTCAGAATGACAGAATATCTTGCTCTAGACACCTCCACTGAGCCATGAGAATGGAGATACCAATCACACAGTATCTGTTTTGGAGCATTTTGGGTTCAGCTCTCCCCCAGCTCAGGGGACTCAGCTCGTGGAAGGTCAAGATGTGAGACTTCAAATACAGTGGGACAGAGAATAAGTTTGGTGGGAATGGGATAGCCTCTGTTGCATGCAAGACATGTTTTTGCATTTAGTGTAAGGGCTGAAGGTTTAGTGATCCACCAAATATGCTGCTATACTGGGATCACATGTAATACAGCTGTATATAAAAGACAGGCTGTCACCACTCAGATGAAATGTGGAACATGTTAGTGCATTTTCATAAAACAAGGTGTAACATTAACTTTTCGTTTACAGGCAGATTGCTTCATCATTTACATTGAATTTGTCATGTACACATGAAAGAAATTTCAGCATAAGACCCCATGACTGCAAGAGGACACCAGTTTCCAGTTATTTCTCCCAAACTCTCTACCTCTGGAAAATATGCTTTGGCACTATAACTTCTATTTTGAACAAAAAGTGCAGCTGTTGGAATTGTCTAACCCTTCCTCCCCCAGAATCAATAGGATTAGTGATTGGCAGAGTTTATTCCATAATTTTGAGTTCAGATTTCAGTTGTGCAGCTCTGAAACTATATTTTAATTCCACTCCAAATCCATTGAGTAACTCTGTAGGTAAACCACAGCACAGGTATACGTTACTCTGCAACAAAGTGCTCTTCTCTATGATGTACGACTCTAGAGAAGAAGCCATATAATATATAAAAGGGAAAATAATTATGTCTCTCATTGATTTACAAGTAAAACACCTTCACCTACATCTGTACTCCACACAAGAGAAATATGTGAAAAGGAATAAGGACAGTGTGATCAATTTTAATGTGAGAAGGTAGAGCTCTCTAGTGAGGCACTAAATATGTGAAATAAAGTCTGGTAAATCTCTACTGAGGACTATTTCTAGTGAACCTTACTAACCCTAATTTTTATTCAGCAGGTTGATCTTTTGGAGTCCCATGGAGAGGTACCTGTTTCTCTGTTCCTAGGAGACAGAGTCAGAGTACAAGTTAGAAAGTGTATTTCAATACACAATTTGCAATCATTTTTAATAACACATTTTATCAGTGTTCTATCTGGCTCTTCCAGAAGTGACTGCAATTTCCAGTTCTGGGCTCCCCAGTTCAAGAGGGACAGGGAACTACTGGAGAAAAGTCCAACGTAGGGCAACTAAGATGATTAAGGGATTGGAGCAGCTCCCTTACAAGGAAAGGCTCAAAGAGCTGGGGCGCTTTAGTCTGGAGAAGAGAAGGCTGAGGGGAGACCTCATCTACGTTTACAAGGATCTAAAGGATGGATTGAAGGAGGATGGAGCTGGACTCTTTTCAGTGGTTTCCAGCAATAGGACAAGGGGCAACAGGCACAAGCTGGAACATGGGAAGTTCCATTCAAATATTAGAAAAAACTTCTTTACGTTGAGGGTGACAGAGCACTGGAACAGGCTGCTCGGGGAGGTCGTGGAGTCTCCTTCTCTGGAGATCTTCAAGACCCGCCTGGATGCAGTCCTGAGTAATGCGCTCTGGGCAATCCTGCTTTAGCAGGGGAGTTGCTAGATGATCTCTAGAGGTCCCTTCCAACTCTGACAATTCTGTGATTCCATGATTTGATTTTAAGGGTTTCTCTAATGACTTTGTATGGCAACTAGAGCAACTAACACCACATCAGGGAATACTTTGATCACAATCATTAAATGTTTTGTTAAATAGACATATTTGAGCACTCATTCTTCTGTCCTGGTTTGAAGACGACAAGCACTAGTGACCTGAGCATGATGTAAATGGTATGGAATAAGGGGTGGATTGTCCTGGTTTGAGGTAAAACAGTACTAATTTTCTTATTGAGAATTTTACTTTTCAGTTAAGCCTCTTCTAGCTCTCTAAAATTAACAGCAAATTCTTCAGACAGTGTCTGCTGCCATAGTGATAAAGTCTGATGCTTATAGTGAATACCAAGGAATGGTATGCAGAGAGGCCCTTGCTTATATTTATTGCTATAACAGCCAAGCTCAGCTCACTTTGTTATTTGTCCCGTTGGATGGTTGGAAGAAGAAAAGTGTATTTTATGGGGCATTCCAACCCATCTGCATCATGCTCAGTATAAAAGCTGAGGTATCAAAGGGTCAGCTGCCTTTCTTCAGTGGCTGGTGTCCAAGGAGGACTCTGTTCATCTGCATTTTATCCCAACCTATGCGTTCCTGAATCCAGGTCTGGAATCTAGTTCCCATCTGGAAGTGAGTCCAATCTGGGACTTTCCGCGTGCCTGCTGGGGACATGGTCATCATCCTGGGAGCTTGATACTGGTTTTGTATATATTGTATGTATTTCATTATTTTCCCAATATTATTATCTTTTTAATTATTATTTTAATATGAATATTTCATTAAAGTACTTTCGTTTCTTTTTAACTCATAAGTCTCCCTCTCATTTTCTCTCTTCTCCTCTGAAGGGAGATGTTCTCCCTTCTCTGAAGGGGAGAGGTAAAAGAGAGCATCTGCCATTCTTTTTAGTGGCCAGCCCAGCCCAAACCACACCACCTTCATTTCCATTTTACTATCTCCATAGTCATAAAAGAAAAGGTTATAAAATGTAGTCTTCTAACCTTTCCTTTTATACTGACAAAAACGGTGATTCTGAGGCTTCATTTGGCTCCACACTTGAATTTTGCTTCAAATGGCAAACTTACATCATAATTAGCAGCACTTCAAAAAGCCATCACCTTTATGATTGCAAACTAGGTGCTACATTCCCCATAGAAGTGGATGTTAATTAGGAGAACTTTTAACCTCCCAATTACACAAAATCAAAGTTTACAGGCTTGCTGGAGGAAATATGCCCACATGAGAAGACACTGATTAACACAAACTCTCTGCCAAGCACTTTTTAATCTTTTATTCATTATTTGCAGGACTCTGGTGAATCTGACCTTAGAGTTTTCCCTTTACTTTCCAGGGTAAAAAGCAGACTTTTTCTCTGTATTTCTCATAGAGCTTGAGAATAATACTGAATTTTTCTCACTTGAGTCATAGCATTCTTTGAGGATGTTAGAAAAAGGCTATTCTGATTGCTAGTGTTGATACATGCCTACAAGTGAGCCTCATCACAAGTATTTTTCATAGATTTAAGGTTAATAATGAATGGTTCAAATGTACTAATCTAACAGCCTGGCTGTGGTGCCTGAGGGAAGGAAGGGACACATCCTTGTGTCCTGCCCATTCGTCACCTCCCCTTCTTTTGTTTTGTGCTGCAAAACTGTTGGCAGTTTTTCCTCTTTAGGTCACCTCCTGTTCATATTTTGTGTTTGCACTTACTTCTCTCTTTCCACCCTTCATTCAGACCTGCTGCTGTAACACTTCTCAGGCAACATGAAATTGTGAAAAATGGATTCATGCTGTTTCACACCTTTCAGCACAGTTCTTAAACAGAAAATCAAAACAAAAGCTCTTTTTGAAGAGAAAAAGGTAAGTAAACAAATTAAATTTCTTCTTTTCTGATCTTTGTATTGTTCATGCAGGTTCTTTCTGCTCTCTTTAGCTCCTTCTCTTGAATTTCTCCTTTCTATGAATACTACCTTATATTTAAAACTTAGGAAGACAAATTACCCAAGCTGTTGGGCTTGTTCATGGGGATGACTTTGCCAAAATAAACTTTTTTTGGTCCTTCCAGAATATAAATGATTCAAGCCATATTTCAAGGCCTGGCCAAGAGCCAGAAGGATGTTTGTAAGAAAGTAGTTAGATAGATCCTATCTTTTAAGTAAACTCCAGTAAAAGAGAAATTTGGAGAAAGGTACCTCCAGCAGCATCACTATCATCCTGCCCAAGATGATTTCCTTATGGCATTCCCTCTCCCAAAGATCCATTCATCTCCAAACCCTTGCAGGTGGAAGCCCATCATGATATTGTGTTAACCATTGTACAGTGATAAACTATGACAGAATATGACTATGACTATAAGAATTTTGTCATAGTCCATTGCAATGTTGCAATATTTTCAACCTATTCTTAGGCTCCCTCATGCTACTGAAGCATATTATTATAAACTCTTTCTTTTTTAAAACTTATACTGCAGTTCTGGCCTGTATCATGATCAGGGGCACACAGTGCCGGCTCTAACCTGAAAGAGTTTATAGTCTATGTATGAAAGAATTTACAGTGTAAGTTAAATATTTTAGTTGTAAATCCTGCTCCAGCACCTTCAGACACCACACCGACACACGACTCCGTTCTCACCAGCATTGTTCTCTGATTTCTTTGTAATAGTATCCTTTGAACAGAGTGAAGAGATGTGACAAGCCACAGATTCTTATAAACAAATAGCTGGTCCTGTTGGATGGAATGAGACCTGTACATTGTGCTCTCATTATTTTGGGCTTTCTCATGCAAAATTAAAATCTATTATAAATTGTACACATTTGACATCAAGAAAAAAAATCTAGAAATTTGGCTTTCCTACTGCTTCTCTGAACTGCTGAGTGATTAGCTTCTCCTGTGGTGGTGAAAATAGTGTGTGTGAAAACCTGTTAAAATTTCTCAGGGAAATCCCTGAGCTGTTGAAAGAATCAGAGGGACCATCTACAATCAGAAGAGCAAGCCATGAGCTCTCCAAGTAAGGAGAGCTGTTTTCAAAGGTAAAAGGAAAGCACCACAGTGCTTACCAGAGAGAGAAAAGTGCTGTGAGGGTGCTAGCAGTAATTTTGATCAATCTAAATTGTAGTCAGCGAATAAATCACACGGAAACCTTCTGCTGTGGCTGACAGCAACAAAAAAGACTGAGGAATGAGTATCCAGGGTGTCTCCTGAAAACAGCACAACCATCCCAGAGGGTCCCTGTCCCAGCTCTCAGCATCTGAGAAAATGAAATGCATTATCTCTGGGCACCCTTAGCAGGCAGAGTCCTGCCACTCACAAGCATTTGAAGCTTTCTGCAAAACAAGTGAAAGATAGCACAGTCGGAAACTAAGGAAAATGCAATGGAACATGCTGTGTAAAACAGCAATTATATCCTGATCCTTTGAGGAGGCTTAGCAGAAGTCCATCTCACACCTTTCTCCTTTATCCTGAGGATGTCTATGAGATAATGGACCACGAGCCATTTTGTGTTATCCCTTCACTCATGGCTTGGATCAATAGTAGCAGCTGCCCACATCCCTCTGAAGAGCTGAGCTAGGCTCTAAGAATCCTTTTCCCTGGTCCTGTATGGAAACACAGCCTTGAAAACACTTCAGTGGTTCACATTCTTTAATTTAAAGTTTATCTAGGTCTCCTCCAGTGAGCTGCATCCTCCCCAACACCTCCTCTTCAGAGAAGGTCTGAAACTGTTAATCGTTGCCACAGAATAAAAAATCTCTCAGTCCTTCTGGGCATTCGTTATGTCTCTGAAACATAATGGTGACTAGACAGATTGTGAGCACAGTGCCTAAGCTGAAAAAACTCTGTACAGTAGTTCTCTTCTTTTCTCTTCTCTTTTGATCATGTGGGGAAGTACCACAGTGCTTGTAAAACAAACATTCAATTTGCATTGTCATCCACATTGTCAGTAATTAACTCACTGGCTAATTTGTTATAAGCTTTGCTGCAATTAATTGATGCAAGATGAAACTTGTCCTTGTTAAATAATCAGCTGGTCTTTGATATGCTTCCTTCTTGCACAGAATCTGAATCATTTTACACAAATGCCTATGTATATAAATTCCTGAAAGAACAAAAATAAGATGTTGTACACATAGATACTCCTGCTTTTCATAATCTCAGATGTGTTTCTATGCATCTCAATTTTCAAGTTTTATCTACTATTGAATGTTATGGATCCTCTTTTTCTATTCCAGTGTAAAATTCTGAATGGCTTTGAAACACAGAAAAAACAGAAAGTTCAATTCAGTCATGAACAACCCAGAATTTGGCTCCTCTTATTAAACAGCACAAATGGGTAGCAATATGATTTTTAGAGGTATAACTAGGTCAGTAATATTCAGGGGCACGAAGGGGCAAGACTTTCTAAACTTACTGGGAGAGGCTCCTGATCCCACTTTTCACAGTATGACATTTCTCCAAGTATCTACTTCCTCCTTTTTCCAGTCCCCGCCACCAGATACATTTTACAATCAGCTGAATGATTTGAGCCGTACCGGTGATCTCCCTTGCACCCGAAGCCAGTGGGGATCCAAGGGAGGGCTGAGTGGGCTCTGCCAGCATGATTCCCAGCAGTGTATGGAACCAGTGGTTGTTTCAGATGAGTTCAAGAAGCTCAAAGAAAATTATTGTCAGAGTCTTGCATCCCATTGCAACAGCCAGCCATAAGAAGTTCTCTCTTTAAATGCCACTTGCGTGCCTTACAAATTAATTAACAGAGGAGCCTGCTTGCACTTCGTTTGTTCATTTCTTTATGTAAGTGACCTTAGAGGGTTGCATAACCCAATGCAACACTGTGATTCACTGCAATCCTCTACCATATTTAGTCTTATTAGCAGCTATTTGAGAAACGCTGCTGCTCACTCTGGAGAGACATCATTTATAGTGCTATATAAAGGTCTCTATATTTTTCCCTCATGAAAAGGATTACTGCAGCATTCTTATCTGTAATGCAATCCAGAATAGGAAACACTCATTGATTTTTGAGGAGGCGTTTTCAATATGGTGACCTGTTCCATGCTTTCATTTGAGATGTAATTATAGCACAAAATACTAGGATGGGAGGTGTGTTTTGTAGAAGAAAAACCAAATACATATTTTTTTCTTGGCATTTACTGAGAAAGAACCTTGCCCATTTTCTAAATGTTAACGAACAGCATACACAAGAAGAACCAGTGCATTTCTTCACAAAGTTTAAATATCTGCCACGCTTACACCAATTGCAATTACAGTATTATGAAAAATGAGGTAAGGGCTGAATTTTCACTCCTAATGTTAGCTCTTTTACTGGGGAGGAACAACCAGAAGACAAATCTGCACTGCATGAGAATTTTAAAATTAAAATCAAGGATCCTTTGTCTCCTTGTCCTCCTGCACTATGACATGACTGTCATTTTCTGTATTTTGACAGACCTACCCCCAGTCTTGTCAATGCAAGTGGCAGAGGAAAAGCAAGCTTGATACTAGTATTAGCTTATTTGCCAGAAAACCCGTAATTTTTGCTGCTTTAACCTGTGCATTTTGTAATTCCTTCTGTCTCCCAAAACATGAGAGAAGTAAATTCACTAGTCTTGACACGTTACCAAATTTAATAGGAACTTATTTTGTTGGAGAGTGTAAACCTTTCATTCTGTTCAATCTGGATTTTTTGTCCCCACCTTCTCCGTGGGGCTGGGGAATGCTCGTTTTCTACTCCCACAAAGCAAGCCTCTACCAGGCTCTAAAAATTTCATCAAAAACAATGGCATTTTCAATGTGGGAAGCATTCAATCCTGAGAAGTGAACAACAAATTTCATAGAGAATCATAGAATCATAGAATAGTGTGGGTTGGAAGGGACCTTTAAAGGTCATCTAGTCCACCCTCCCCTGCAATGAACAGGGACATCTTCAGATTGCTCAGAGCCCCATCCAACCTGACCCTGAATGTCCAGGGATGGGACATCTACCACCACTCTGGGCAACCTGTTCCAGTGTTTCACCACCCTTATTGTAAAAAATTTCTTTCTTATATCTAGTCTAAATCTTCCCTCTTTTAGTTTAAAGCCATTATCCGTTGTCCTGTTGCAACAAGCCCTGCTAAAAAGTTGTCCCCATCTTTCCTGTAGGCCCCCATTAAGTACTGAAAGACTGCAATAAAGGTCTCCGTGGAACCTTCTCTTCTCCAGGCTGAGCAACTGCAACTCTCTCAGCCTGTCCTCAAAGGAGAGGAGCTCCAGCCCTCTGATGATTTAAGTTACCCTCCCTTGGACCTGCTCAAACAGGTCCATGTCTTTCCTGTGCTGAGGACCCCAGAGCTGAACACAATACTCTAGGTGGGGTCTCACCAAAGTAAAGTAGAGAGACAGAATCACCTCCCTTGACCTGGTGGTCACACTTCTTCCGATGCAGCCCAGGGTATGGTTGGCTTTCTGGGCTGCGAGTGCACATTGTTGGCTCATGTCCAGCTTTTATAAGGGACAAACCTCCCATGAATACATACTGCAAAAAGTCATATTTGAGAGCATTACACACTTCCCAAGAAGCCAGCACCTTTGAATATTTGGGTCTCTTTTCCTTTGTAACTTTTTCTTTCTTTTGGAGAAAATGAAAAAAGGAGGTACTTATATTCCATATGTATCTATATTTGATGCTTTGAAAATAATATTTTTAAATTCTGTATGATCAAGCTATACTTTCTTTTCTGCTGTATATGGTCTACATAAAACATAAAAGACATGAATTGCTTGGTAGTTTTATGAAACTTTAAAAATGCAATATTTATATTTTATAATTATTTTCATACCTTTGGAGTGAATTATTCATATTATTTCCAGTGTCACTGCTGTTTTTCTCATCCTTGTGGAAGAAAACCAAAGAAGTTCCATGAAAGGGACTGATTTTTTTTTTCTCTTTGTGATTAAAGAGGCTGATAAGTTGTTAATCATTTAATCTCAGGATGAACTTGCAGTAAAAGATTATGGGAATTCTAGAGTAAAGACCTCAACAGTACTGTCAATATGATAAAGATCAGTGATTCCACTGTATGATATCACAGAATCACAGAATCTTCTAGGTTGGAAGGGACCTTGAAGATCATCTTGTCCAACCATCAACGTAATTCTGACAAAAATAAACACCCACACAACAAACAAAAAGTAACACTATCACTAAACCATATCTCCCAGCACCACATCAACCCGTCTTTTGAACACCTCCAGGGTACACACAAAAATATATCTTAGTTTTTAAGCCTCTCTGTCTTTATGGAGAATTTTGCTTCTAGAAAACAGATATGGTCAAATCAGCAGGGCAACAGGGTTGCCACTGTCCTGAGCACAACATTAGAGACACCTTCACCACAGTCCTATGAAGCAATTTGCCTTTCTTGAAACAGCTGCCATGAAATCTTTCACGCCACCAATTTTTACCATCTGTGAATATGCTGCTTTTGTTCAGAGAGACCAACATCCACCTTCATCATGGGTTCCTTGTGCTCTCTATCTGAAGTGGAAAGATCATCATCATGGGACCAAGCAAACGGGACTGGACATTAAGAAGTACTGTATTACTAGGAAGATGTCACGGTGCTGGAACAGATCCCTGAAACAATTGTGCAGTCTCCACTCTTGGAGGTTTTAATGATTTAGCTGGATGAAGCCAGATGTGCTAATTCTGCATTTGTTCATGTCCCATTTTTAGAGGGAAACAGGGCAATATGACCTCCTGAGGTCCCTTACTGTATTTCTATGATTCTGTGATATGTACCATATACCTCCTGTAAGTAGCCAACACCTCCTTTTCCCACCCTCTTGTTTCTACTAGAATTGGAGTTACTCATGTACTGGTCACATGTTGTCTATCCAAACATCACAAGGCTGGGCTAATACTTTTAAGCAAAAAAAAGCAATCTCATTGGACTACTGTGTCATTTTAGATTTCAGTGAAGATCTTTTCTTTGCCCAGTGCTGTGGTGACTTTACTTAAGTGAGGATGTACAACTGCTTTCTCTTGCTGCGAATTTCCTTGTTTAGGACAAAAAACTGTTGAACTTCACTAATTCAGTCACCTTCCTACTGTCCCTTAGACTTGCATATGAGACAGAGCCATCTGTAATGAGAATACAAGGGTTGTAAAAAGAAAGTAGCTGCAACAGCAAGCTGGAAGAATACATACTTAAACTGAGTTGAAAGAGCAGTTATCTGTGTCTTTTTGTCACACTGAAAAGGACGCAGTTCTGCAGAAACCTGCCCTGACCCCACTGATTATGTATTTTTTATGGACTGCTAATGAACTGAAAGTACATATAAATTTGCAGATAGCATGAAGCAGAAAAGTGTGCAAGCACTCTGGAGGACAGGTTCAAAATGAAAATTACTCTTGGCAACTGGAAAAAATCGTCTGAAATCTGAAATGTAGAATTTCATGAAGACGAGAGAGCAAAGTGGTCCATTAAGGGAGACATTAGATGAGTGAGTCCAAAATAGGAAATGAGATAGCAGGTAGCAGTTCTACAGGGTATAATGGATCAGTAAGAAAATAAGAGTCAACTATGTGAACCTGCAGGGTAAAAAAGACAACTCTAGATCCTTATTAACAGGGGAGTTACACATAAGACACAGGAAGTAGTTATTCTGCTCTATTTGGCCACAGCTGGAATAGTAGGTTCAGCTGTGATCCCTACACACTGAAGAAATGTAAAATCATTGAAGCTTACAAGAGGGATAAGAGACTTAGAAAACATGATTTAGGAGGAAAGAATTGGGTTTGTTGTAGGAGTCTTTGATTATGCAAAAGGATTGCTGTAGGGATGGTGATGATTCACCGTACTGTTTGCTACGTCTCCACCAAACAGCTACTGAAGAAGATTTAAGAAGATCTGATTCCTCGCCAACACAGATGGATGGACTGCATGATATCTTTAGATATCCCTCCTCTACCCTTCTAGAGTACAACGAGCCAGACACAACTGCAGTATGTTCTAAGGAGTTACCTTGCTAATCCTCTCTGAAATCCCTTAGCCAGTTTTGTGGATAATTGTGTGAGAGCAGTGTGAATGAAACAATTAAAACTGAGGGCCAGAGGGCAAAAAAATATTGCCAGAAAGCCCTGCTCAAATCAATTCTACTGGCTCTATTTAAATCCTTCTTCATTTGACACCTCACACCAACATCCTGCATCAGCCCTAGGACACATTATGTGTTTCTGAGAATTGCTTAATTTAGACTGTCTAACTCCTATCCCCTCACACAAGCTTTTGCCGTGCTCTCTGGTACTCCTCCCGCAGAATTCTTTTGCAGATCCTAAAGTAGCCTCAGAAAAAGAGCAAGTTCTCATCAAAAGGTTTCCACATTGTTGAATAAGAGCTCGTTGTTGAGTACCCTTGGGAACATGGCTTCCATCAACTCCAAGACTGTAGAAATGTGCATCTCATTGTTCTAGTTCATCGGTAATTAGTTATGATTTTGTAGGTAGCACAGAGAGTGGGAAAACCCTGGCAAAAAAGCTCTTTACAGTAAAGATGGAATTTAAATACTTGCACAGACCTCATTGCTGTGGTATTTCAGCAGCTCAGGGTTTTTACTATATTTTATACTTTCAGTACCTGTCTTTAAATTGCCCCGCACCATGAGGGAGGAAAGCATTTTATCTTTTTGCAGGCTGGAATTTGGGTTGGAAAATTGAGCAATGTACATGACTCAGAAAATGATTGCGAGTCTCCCCAGCTGTAATGATGGGCCAGGGTGCACCACCCTGCCCGTACCTACTGGCGACGAATATTCCTTCCATTGTGCTGTGTAATTCTGACCCCACGTAAAGTTTCTTTCTTGACCTAATCTGTACTTACATAGGGCATTCCCTGGGGGCATTGATGGCTGCACATGGCATCTGAATGATGTTATTTTACACCAGACAATGAAGCCAAAAATGTTCTTAAATTTTTTCTTTATTTTGATTGATATGACTACGTTTTGAGTACCAGGAGGCAACAGTCCAATTCCAGAACCCTTCTGCTCACTGTTTATATGTTAATTTTCTCACTGCGAAACCAGTATTTCTCAATGCAAGCTGAAGATTCCCAGTGACATGCTCTCAGCAGAAAAAGACAAACCCAAATGCATTTCTTCCTTCTTCAGGTGAGTTCCAGGGGTCAGAGTCTTACTAATTCCTTGTCAGGTTTGCACCCTGGCGATTAGTGCTATTCTTTATTTTGTCCACTTCTCCTAGATTGTCTATTAGTTCACAGATATTCCACACGCACCAGTGACTGGTGTCCTCAACACTTTTGCTTGTGGTAACGGCTGATCTTGCCTGGCATATGAAGGGAGGCAAACTCTAGGATGTCCTTCCTACCTCTTCTTCTTCAGGGTGAACATTAAGGCACCACAGAAAATTACTGAGTGGTGTTGCTGTTCTAGGTCAGAGAGCTTGGGTCGCTGATGGAAGCAGCCCTAAAGGTGACCTGGTTATAAGGGGCGAAATACTGATGGAGAAATTGCTTGCCAGCCTGGAAACTGCTGGTCTGGGAACTAGACCTGTGCAAGCACACCTGAGAAGCACAGCTGGCACCTAAAGCACAGCTCAAAAACGGAGATATCCTGAGGTACTATTGATAAGTGCAAACCCAAGAAACCGTTAACAGCAACTTATCATCTGGAAACATGAAAAATAGACTGTAACAGAGGCAAAAGATCCTGAGGAAGTAAGAACCGGCAACTGCTATTGGCTGTTCTAGCTGCAATAACAGGAAAACAGTCTGCAAAAATAAAAATCGGTCTG
The DNA here is from genome assembly GCA_025774025.1 of Xenus cinereus. NCBI lineage: Eukaryota > Metazoa > Chordata > Aves > Charadriiformes > Scolopacidae > Xenus > Xenus cinereus. The sequence continues at coordinate 180,730,166 of JAOXJK010000001.1, read as the reverse complement.
CAAGAATATAAAACATCATTTTCTATTGCCTGTCCCAGGTGAAAAATAGAAATTAACATGCTGCTAATAGAAATCAGGCTGCTCCATGTGCTGGTGTCCTACACCCCATATATCCCCGTGGTACAAATACAACTTCTTTCTACCCAAAATGGAGACTTTTCCTCTGAGAACTCCCCCTGCACGAACTTTTCTATGAGATCTTCTGGACAAGTTGGACCATCAACCAGGGGACACCTGGTTGACTCCAGACTCTGTGATGTGGATCATTTTTCAAGTGAGACTTTGTCATCGATTTTGAGGTCCTGCTCCTGGGAGCAGTTTGGTGAGTGCTGTACTGGTATTATTTTGAATAATATACAATAGGCATGCATATAAATAATTAACTATAGCTGTATTTGCTGCTTTATCAGCAATAATTTCCTAATAACTTGTAATACTTTAATATATACTAGCTGCTACTATTGATTGCTGTTGCTATTGAAAAATATATATATATGTAGTTACGCTTTTCTGGTTCTGAATTTGTAATAACTTTATATACATGTATTTGCCTTATTAATTTTAATTATATTTGGTTTACTACTAATAATTTGCAGTAATCTGTAATAAAGATATTTAGAAAATAAAGCTTCCATGTCCTTGGATAAAATGAAATCATGCATACCCAGTGTCATGGTAACCCTTTAAGTTGTGACAGTTGCCTAAATGCAGACCTACAGCATTTACAATATTAGCAGACTTATAATTTTGACCTCTCTTACTTTAACATGTAATGTGCATCAGAAAACTATGACTGCCAGCAGTGGAAGAAGAAAAACATGAGATTATGGAGAATGGCTTGGCTACTGTACCTCCCAGTGGCTGCAACTCTTCTGATGAATGTGAACATTTGCAGTATGACGCTGTGTAGCCAGTACAGGAGAACTGGCTTCCAAGGTGAGATTTGAGGGTAAAAAAGTAGAAGAAATGTAAGTTGAGGGAAGGAGGGAATTTGTGTTAAAAGGCGAGCAGCTCTGGGAAAAAGCAGTCAAGTATCATAGCTTCAAAACAGGCATCAGCAACAGAGAAGAGGAGGCTGAGGCAAACATGAGAGACAGGAGAAGGTGATATGAAGTAGCAGTCATTCAAAGGCATGTGGATGGGAAGAACAAGAAGCTTTAGACTGCAGTACCAGAAAGTAGGATGAGCTGTTGTGACCAAAGCAGGAACATCACGGGGAAGGGGGATTGGTAGAACGGTTTCCTTCAGTCCTCCCCTTGTTCAGTCCTTGTTCTAGCCCTGGAACACAGTGTAAAAGCCTGATCCACTAGACCAGTGACTCATTTCATCGCACACAAGCAGTGCTGTTCAATTATTGGAAAGTCCTTTATTCCTGGATCTCCACATCTAGCTGAAGTGGAGATTTGCATCAGCATCACAGGCCATGACACACTGAGAACTTGTACATCTCTAGAACTGATGTCAAATAGCTGATTTCATTACCATTAAGTACACACTGTAACTAGCTGTTCCATCAATAGAGAGCAGCTTTTTCTCCTGCTCACTTTGGCTTCCTTCCCTGGCTGTAGTGTCGTATCTGCACACACTGTAATTCGTTAGACTGAACGAGGGTTTTGATACAGTTTGGCAAATAGACTATTACAATTGAGTATTTGTCCCTGTTTGTTCAGAATCTCTGTTCCACCAACAATGCAAAGAGCTTGTAAAAACAGAGGAAACTGTTAAAACAGACTTTGATTCCCAAGTTCTTCTGTCTGGATGAGAGGAGCCTAGGTATACATGGTTCTTTGGTACGGGTGCAGCTTTTCATTTACTCATTCATGTATTCTGGTCCCAACAGCACTAGAAAACTGTCTGTCTGGACGTATCCTGGGCTTTCCTCTTTTTCTGCGCAGTGTGGCTAGTCCCAGTGCACCACCAAGATGAACCAGAAATGTCACAATCCCAGCATGCAGAAGCCAAATCTTCTTGCCATCAGACAGGTAGTGATATACTTTTCAATTAGACAAATCTCCTTTCACTGATAGGTACCCATCTTCCTTCCAATTTTACCTGCTGGGTCTCATGCATAACCTAAGTACTTCCCACAGTCCAGGCTAGTCCAGACAGAATGATATTTCCCCATGCTTTAAAAGAGTTCACCTGGTAAGGCTCATAATAAGGAAGAATACACTGAGTTGTGTTCACGGAGAGCCTTCAGCTGCTCTTTCCTCAAATTATGTCACCAAAACTAATGAAAACTTGGTCTGATTTCCCCTAGCATTAGCTGACTTCACTTCATCCGTGAATAGTGATAAATCATCATCAGAAATTGGTTTAAGTATTAGCATCCCTAGAGGGCAAAACTGTTTTATAGTCTTGTTGAGTTGTATTTACCTGGGCGGGGATGGGAGGGAGGAGGTGTGTAAATGTGTATGTCTATCACAGGAGAGGACTCACGGCTCCTTTTCTAGGTCTATAAGGTCCTGTTCCATCATTCTCTCTGATGTGACCTGGGACTTTATAAACAAAACATACTCCAGCATGTTAATCCAGGAAAAAAGCTTCAGAGCTCTTTCTCTCCAGAGTCTGGTCTCCCTACACAGTTGGCAATAGATGGTTATTGGGGCAGCAAAGCAAGGCACACAAAACAGAGATCTGAACAGAACAACATAACACCAACAACTTCTCATCAGTCTTGTGTTATGAGATGCCACAGCTCTTCAGTCCTGGGAAAAAATGTCTTAATAGGTCTCTTGGGCTTAGATTTGGGAGTAGGCAGCTATGTTTGGTATTGCCACTACAGCCGTGATTCTCAGCACAGTTGCAAAATGGTTGTTTCTATAAGGCAAGCACACATGTTCTCAAATAAAACTTTTCATATGAAATTGTCTGGTCAAGCTTTTCTCTATGCACAGGGGAAGCTGATGGGGGAGACTGGCAGCAAATTGTTTAAAGGAGCCCATATTGCAATGCTGGCAGCTCATGTATTTGCAAAAACCTAAGGTGCCTAATTTGATTTTGTGGACGAATTATGTAACTGTCTGCATTCTTGCTCAGGTAGAGATTTCAATCATACACCTAAGCCCCACGTTAAAGTAGTTATATATGGATTTGCATTTAGACGTGGCCATACCAAAATGACAAGGAATATAAATGATGTTTTCAATTCTTATGCATTCCAGTTTCATTCAAGTTGGACTTAGCTGCCCACTCACATCTCAACAGATAAAAAAATTTACACGCAGCTTAAAATTGTGTGATCTGAATTTGGCTTCTGTTTTTTTTTTCCTCCTTAACTTTAAAGGACAACAACTCAGAGAGCAATCATTAAACGTGATTGTTAGGGTCAGCTTTGAAGTTATCTGCAAAGTCTCAGGCACATATTAAACCTTTTACTCACTTTACAGCTATCTACACAATACTCCTTATCAAAGTGGAGCTGTAATATGACTTTACCACAGATGCCTTTTCTCTCCTTCAGGAAAGGAGCCAAGAGGGGGTTGGGAAGGTGACGCTGGCAGTCTCCTTGTGTTAAATCCTTGTGTTTGCCACCACAGGGAGGCAAGTTCAACACACCTGCCAGAGGATGGCACGGGAGTCAAGGATGGCCTATGGTGGGACCCTCAGTAGCTGGACTATCTGAGACCAGTTGGATGGCTGATGATTACCATGAGCCCACCTGCAGGTGAGCTCGATCCTATTCTAACCCCAGGAAGGAAAAGGAGCTGTTTTTCCCTGGTTGGAATGGGATTGCTGGTGAGGAGAGGACATCTAAACAGACTTTGTGGGCACACAAGAGAGAGTAGCTTCTGTCCAAACAAGGAGTTCTCCTTTCAGCCTTTGTGAAGCCTAAATGCCCAATAATAGGGGAAAATAAACAATGGGAGGAGGGTAGGGAGAAGATACAATCCTTAATGTGAGTTGGTTTTCCTTCCCTGGATGGCTCAGGCAGCTCCTACTGCTGGGTCATTAGGCGTATACTACACTACCATTTACACTGTAGTGACTTTTCTAAGGATGTTTTGCATCACTACTGTTCAGTAGTGGAACCTTAATCTCTGTGTTAAACACAAATTCATGGGTTTCTGGCTTATAGGCAAGATTTTTACAAGGTGAAGAACTGGAGAACTGACACTCTTTAAGATGACTAGTCCCAAAAATCGGGTTGTGAAAATAGGTGTATCCCTCAGCTCAAGCTATATTAGCTCAAGGAATTATTAAGGTTCATTTACTACTGCTGAATCTTTCTGAGAAATTTAGGTTATCACTTCATACAGATTAATTGATTACTTTGCTTCAACCTACACATGTCAAAATGTATTATATTCTCATATATATCACATCAGTGAATATTTGAAGGAGGAAAATACACAGAAAGAAGTATATGTTCAACCCAACATACCTCAGTACAGCCGTGCTCCATAAATTGGCTGTTGATTAAAACTGACCATTCAGTCAAGCTGAGCAGGACTTGGGCTGCAGCCTAGTGCACAACCACAAAACCAAATAGGAACCCTATTCGCTGCCAGCATGATGGTTATTCACCTTAATATTAGACCCGAATTCCTTGTACTTGTCTCACTAGGTAAAATAAATTTAAAACCATTTGTAATATGAGAGCAAGAATAATGAATCAAATTATGTACATTTCTTAATTCGACCGACTGTACTTGTATTTTAGAAAAATAGGAGGTAAGGACTTAAAGAAAGTATCGCAATGATGAATCACACCGGTTTGGGACATGATCGCTTAAATTGCAATTTGGTAAAATATCTTCCAATATTTGTCTTCATAACATTTTAATTGCAAACAAGTGTTTTATGCAGCCAGTAGTATTGCTCTCAAGGTGGAGAAGCCAAGCCACAGACAAGTGAGATTTGGGTTTTCAATGGGTAATTACTGGAGATGCCAAGGGAACTAGGGCTTAACTTTCTAAAGGTACAGATGGGACACCATCTTGTGGAGCCAGCACAGACACAGGGCTGGACCACCAGTGGTACTGTTTGGAGCTCAGACCTACTTGCTGTCTTTGGGACAGCTAGAAAATGTGTTTAGCCCTTGAGTAGGATGTGCGGGTTTGTCTATGGGAAATCCTCTGAGATCCCCTAGAGCCTCCTAGAAGTTTTGCACAGGCATCAAATAGGATCAGCCGCAAAACGTTACTTAACAAGTGTGTGTGCCTTTTTGATACCTCTGCAACTACACATCAGCATGTGGAGTGGAAAGCCTCAACCATACACACAGACTACTGAGTGTGGCTGAATTCACCAAAGGCTATCACAGCTCCAAAACAGAGATTACTTGGAAAGTGCTATCCCAGATTCTCTCCAAATAGTTAGAAACAAGAATTGACATTTTTCAGAGAGCTTGTTCTGTTAATTTCTCTCTAAGGATGATAAACAGTATTAGTATGATTGGATAAAACCTAAGAAATAGAGAAATTTAAGTACTGTGGAATCACAGAGCAGCTGAGGTTGGAAGGCTGGAGATTGTTGAGTGCAACCCTCTTGTCAAAACAGGGTAAGCTAGATCAGGTTGTTCACAACTGTGTCCAGTTGCTTTTTGAATATCTCCAAGGATGGAGACTTCTCAGCCTTTCTGGGCAGCCTGTGCCGGTGTTCTACCATGCTCATGATTGAAAAGTTTTTTCCTATCCTATGTTTAAATTTAATTTTCCATATTTCAGTTTGTGTCCCATACCACATGTTCAATGATTACCACTAAGAAGAGACTGACACCGACTTCTTCTTTCCCTCCCGTTAGATATTTATCCACATGGGTAAGATTCCCTTGATCAAATTTGTGGCTGAGTAGGGGAGATCACATACATAGTAAATAACCATCTTAAAAATCATCAAAACATCTCTGCAGTTCACAAAAATAGGAGACATTTTAATAAACATCCACTTCCCATATTTATAATTATATGCGATTAAATTTATTTTTGCAACACTATATGTTTGGAATAAATACTTTGAGGTTATTTATGTCAAAAGGAAATCTTATACTGAATACCATGATATTATTATCATGAAACTGAAAGGTCAATATGGTATTGCTTTCCTTTTTGCATAAACAGGAATTTAAATAAAAATCCACTTAAAAATTAGTACATAAAGTGACCACTGGGAAAGGAAAGTAGAGAAAAAAGAAAGCTAAACTTCTACATGATTTCCTAAATGTTGCTAAATCTCTAAATGATATTTGTCTGAATCATGGTCAATCAATTTCACAGCAGATGGTCCCTGACAATTTACATCCTGTTAGCAACAGTATCTCCAAAAACATTCAGTCTTCTACAAAATCTACCACACAGAGATAGTTGCTGCCAAATCCTCAGGTGTCATCTCTCTTTTGGCATGTATAATATTTTTGAGATCACAGGGCATGAATTTACAATGGAAGTTCATGATCTTTCTGGGCTATGGAACAAACCAATTCCAGTAAGTGTTTGTCCACAGTAAAGGACCATGATGTACTGAAAGCAACATCATAAGTAGCAGAAAGCTGGGAAACTAGTGTCAAGAGGGTTTCATTTTAGCCAGGAGTAGATCAATGTACTTAGCACTTTAATCTTGATCAAAAGACAAGTCAGAAGAGTAGAGGGTTCAGATTATTGGCCAGATAAAGGAGGTACACTTGGTAGCACTGTAAACCACGGGAAGATAGATACTAATCTCCACATTAGCACTGGACACAGTTTTTCTGAGCCACTGTATAGTAGCAGGCAGCTCACATCTTCAAGCAATGCAGTCTACTGATTGTAGCTGAGGAAGACCCAGGCATACTCCTAGTTAGCTTCCTGCTAACGAAAGGTTAAAGAGATCCCTCCAACATGACCTGTCATTTTGGAGCTTAAAACAGAAGGTGGATAGGTAAGGACTGATAACTCGAGAGGTTCTTGAGCGGTGCCTGGATTTTCTGTAGGAGGGAGCCTCAGCTTACAAATATAAAATCCTGTCTCTCATTTTTATCCTAAGATAAAAGAGCAACCAGACGAAATGAGCATGTAGAATGGGCATAATGGTGCTGATGTAAGTACCTGTAATGTCCCGGAAAGAAGCTTCTAACCATATATTTGAAATATTATCAGATGTGAGACATTACAGCACACTCTTGGTACTGAAAATCCTTTCATACACATTTGGTCAGAAAAGGGCATTCAAAGGTAAATAAAGGTTATCTTAGATGAGCCTATTAATTGTTGGAGATCTAGTGTCATTAATATCCTCTAAGTAAACAAAATGAGGGATTATTAACCTTCAGTTAAGCACTGTCAGATATATTATAATTATGTGGAAGAAATACCGTGCAAGATGAATTGTTAATCTGCTAATAGAAACAACGGATAAAGAAAAATTATTTAATAGAGAGTATTATGAAATTACAGATGGTTCAGTCAATAATAATATGTAATGTATGGGAAAGCAGAGATGGTCAGATGCTACCTAAAAGGACAAGCTGCTCTTGTCCTCCTCAGTAAAGGAAAGAGATCAGGCATAGGGCACAAATCTGTATGTGCATTTTGACTCATTATTTTCCAACATCTGTCTATGTATGGCATATTTAATTCATTGTACAAGAATTTTAGAAGTTCTATAAAAATAAGACACAAATATAAATCTTCAACTGTATACTTTTAAATCAAACTTCTCTGACTTGGAGCAACAGTGATATGATTTTGCCAATATTTCTTTGTCAGTGAGACATAGACAGATGTGCATCCAGCAAACAGCTGTGTCAGTGGCATGTAAGACTGCTCAGGATCTTTTCTGCAGCTGTTCACAACCCTCCTCCTGATGCATCACATCTGTCAGCAGAGCTGCTCCCAGCTCATTCCACTGGATTTAACAAAGGTCTGTGCTTTTATTCTCTGCGCATCAGACTTTTGGCATATTGTCGTGGTTTAACCCCATCCGCAAACATCGACCATGAAGCCACTCACTCACTCCCCCTTATTCCCCCAGTAGGGTAGGGAGAAAAAGCAAAAAAGGAGGGGAAAGTAAAAAACACTTGTAGGCTGAGATAAAGTCTGTTTAATAGAAGAGTAATGAAAAAGGAAAATAGCAATAACAACAACAACAACAATAATAAAAATAGTAAAAGAATATACAAAATAAAATGAGACAACACAAGTTGCCCTCACCACTCGGTGATTGGCTGTCCAACCCACCCCAAGCAGTGATCATGGATTCCTGCCCCTTGACCAACCCCCATTTATATACCCAGCATGATGTCTGTGGTATGGAATATTCTTTTGGTCAGCTTGTTGTGTCTATGCTCCCTGTCAGCTTCAATGGGAAGCTGAAACAGTCCTTGACTAATGTAAACATCACTTAGCAACAACTAAAACAGTATGTGTTATCAACATTCTTGTCATACTAAATCCAGAACATAGCAGCCACTAGAAAAAAATTAACTCTATCCCAGCTGAAACTAGGACATATATCCATGCCAGCTGTCACACATAAGGCACATCCATTCTACTGTCACATATAAGGCAGCAATGGGCCAGGGAAGAGGTGAGAGGAAGATGAAGCAGGTACTTCAGACTTTAGTAGACACAATTGCAACATAAGGAGATATCTGCCCAGCATGCCTTACCTCCCCTGTGTTGACAGGCCCTGAGCTTCATTCTTGAGAGCAAGGAAAGACAATGAAATGGATCACTTTATTGAGAACTGAGCCAAATAATCAGGGTAGTTATCAAGCCTTCTCTTCTCCGTGAAAATAATACACTTAACAGAGATGGCCAACAGCTAGGATTTCTGTTCTGTAGAATACCCTGAGACTTGAGACAAGTCTCTTGAAGAAAAATCACACACCTGAAATTTTTAAATATCCCCAAGAAACACATATCCTGAAATGTTTAAGTTTTGTCAGGGTTTCTATCTTTTTAAAGTATTTCCTAGGCCCCAAGTCAGCCTTGCCAGTAGCAGATGGGTAATCCAAAGAAGCCTTGAAGCAGTTTCATCAGGGAGAGGGGAAGATGGGTCCCCAAGCCTTCATGTTGCCAAGGAGCTGGGGCAACTGGAAGCCCTCAGGTTCCTCATCTCCATGGAGGTCAGACAGATTTGCTGCCGCCAGGCCCTGGGCATCGTAAGCCATCTTGACTAAAGCAGATGGACATCCCCAGCAGCCTCCTTACCTTAATTCACAGTGGTTCCCTGAGGGAAGTTCTCTGACCTAGTGTTCGTGTTTAATTTGTAGATGACCATCTCAAAACAACTTCTTCTTCATAATTAAAGAGAGAAACAGCATTCCTGTGGTGTGATTCATCTCACTGTAATGTTTGCAGACACACTATAAGATTCTATGATTCTATGTACTGTGCTCTAAAAGTGACTCTTTCTCTCCATTGACTGGAAGGAGAACCTAGAGTGTTCAGACATATTAATCATGTGAGATGACTCACCCTACACATCTAGCAAAAGCTAAAATGTAGATGGAACAAATCTATTGTTGTACTAACACTCGATGAAGTAAAGATATTTTTTTTTCTGAAATGAGGCAAAGAGCCTACTTCACTTCTCTCCCCAACCACCAGGCTCCAGAAAAAATTCTCCTTGCTTTCTTTGTGGCCTGTACAGCTGATCTACTTTCCTGGTGTATGACATAACTTCTAGGAGGTGAGTACAGAGGCTGGGAACACAGGTCTGTGTGCACTGATAAGTGCTCTTTTTATTTTTACTTTTGTATTTCATATATGAGGTTGCATAACAATGCCCATAGACCACAGGAGGCCCTTAAAATGACCACAGGTCCCTTCACAAGGGAGTTGGTAGTGACCCCCATAAGAGAGGCTAACACGTCCCATTCTAGCTAGACTCTTGTTGCTTTTTAAAGCTGCTCTAATTCATCCCTGCGGTTTGCAGAAAAACCTTTAAAATTCAGCAGGGAGAAAGCCCTCAGGCTAAAGAAATACATTGTCCCATCAAATTCCATTTTACTTTGGCTGAGTTATAAACTGCTAAAGACCACAAGCTCCCCACTAAATATTGAAATCCTCAGGAAAAGGTATTGCTGGCAAAGTGCTAAAACAAGTTTAAAAAGAGGAAAAAGGATTTACAGATTAGTTTATTGCATCGCCAAGCAGCACCAGTGAGTTCTGGAAGATCCTAGAGAATGGGAGACTGAGCCAGGTATGGTTGATCTGGCCATACTCCTCCTTACACCAATACATAGTCCCATCAGATCCTGGCACATAAAGCAAAATCCGTTCTATCCAACAGGGTCAGGCAGATTTAAGCAGCCTCTAAAGATATGGCATTGGACATCAGCCATCCATCTCCTGTCTGAGGTGACAGTGTTCTCTGTCCAACAGCAACTGGAGCGCTGGACACGGGCCCAGCAAGGCTGTAAGTCCCACATGATAACCTGTTCCTGAGGAAGAGTTTATTAAGGTTATAGAGACAAAGATTGCTCTCAAGCTTTTTCTTTAAAAGTAAAAAGTTAAATTTATAGCTGTCTGAATAATCTTGGTTCTCTGATTAATTCTCCATATCTATCATGACACGGTCTACTTCTATTCCTCTGCGCTATTTTTTTCCCCTGTTGTGATCCGATTCATCCCACGCACTGTAATGATATTCCTTGCAGAGAGGAGAGAATAGTGATTGCACATGCAACCATGGTAAGATTTTTCCTTCATTTCTGTGGCCTTGTTGTGCTGATCAGCTTTTTTTCCCACATACATGAAATATTGGCAAACTGATATGGATTTGGTAAACATTCTTTTTTACTTTCTGACCTTTTTATCTAACTTCCTGTTTGTAATGGTGCCACAGAGTTCTTTAATTTACTTTTGTCTATAAACTTAATTACAGTCAAAAAACCTATTGTGTCATTTAACAAATGCCCCTATCACCACAAAAATGTTGTTATTATTACTACATTTTTCTCTCTACTGGAAGATGTAGATTTTTTGCAGCTATCTTAAGTGGTGAGCTAACACAATTTATATTGTGAGATCACTCCCCTCTCTCAGATTTTACTGATGGAAATTTTTGCCTGACAAAAACAGTTTCTTTTAAAAATTCATCCATCACATTTCTGGCTTATAATTCCCTACCTTTGTTACTAGGTATGTCTTTTAAAAACACCTTCACCAGCTTCACTGTTTATAATATTCAAATATTTGCAGGCAGTAAAGTTTTCAGTTAGTCAGCACATACATGCACAAGTTGAAAACACTTAGCACCCTTAATATTTTCTCCCAAGTATCAGGCATTTTGACAGTGATGTTGCAGGGTCTCAGACACTGCTGAGTCCTAATGAACGATCAATCTGAGCTGTATAATTTGGCTTCAGAGCATACAAAAATCTGAATTCATCTACAGCGGAGTACCACTGCAACCTGCTACAACTGTTAAAAATGTAAAGGCAGATAGAAGATCATTGCAGGCAATTGTAAGAGAGTTAGTGAGCAGTTATTTTAAGTGGGTTTTTTTCCCCTTTCCTTTCTTATTTGAGTGAAAGGAAGATTGAGTCAATCATCAACAAAACCTGGCCAGAACAACACGGAGTCATGTAACTATTGATTAAATACTGGTTTCAGAATAGAATTCAGCATCATAAAATGTAGCTTTTTAATGAAAATAATCACAGAGCCTCCAAAATGGAAATCTGTGTTTTTCTAATACTGCTCTGAAATGCACACTTGAAATTAAAAAATCATAGATGAGACTTCATGTTTGAGAACCTTTAGAACATTGTATAGCATTTATATATATAACATCCCTTTACTTACAGCTCAGGTAAGAGAGGAACACAAGAGAGGAACTTCTAGAAAGGTCAATGAATGCTTATATAAAGTTCAACAGTTGCCCTACATAGATTGTAGTGTATTTTATTGCAAAGATTTGGTATGTAGTGTGTGTAAGGTAGAGCTCTGGACTTGGGAATAAGCCCTCTTACTTGTAGAAGCTAGAGGTCTTTGGCAGATGTCTTATCAGAAATCTCTGAATATTTCCATTCAACTTCTTCAGCTTATGAGGAGAGAACTCCCACCCCATTGGGCTCTGTACACTGAGTATCAGCCTGTCCTTGGCTGATGAGGAGCCTGGAGCTAGAAAAAGGGATAGGCTCCCTTCACTTCAACCGCAAAGCAAAGCATTTCAGAGACAACTGGGATGGAAGATGTAACGAAGAAGAAAAAAGTTGGAAACGGCCTCAAAATCTTGCTGGCAAATCTAGAAACCCAACAAAGAGCTGGGAAGAGCCATGGGAAATGTTGCACCACAGGGACTTTGTACAGCTGGAGTAGAACTATCTTATCCTGAAGGTGTCTCTCATTCCCCCAAGCCACACTCCTATCTGAGGGGAGGGTTGTGGACAGGATCTCAGGCATCAGTTTACATCTACAGGGCACACTTAAAACCAAAGGATGTAACATTTCCTTACAAATTGTTTACAAAAATTATTCCACCTGCCATAACAATGCAAAAGTAAAGAACTGCAGCTGGGATTATACTAAACATGGAACATTTTCATATCTGAAGAGGACTTTCTCCAAAATGTGTATCAGAACCAGAGCTAACTACTGGCTGTATCACAAAAAGTGTTCATTAGCCCACTTTGTGGGCTGGAGTGACTGATAATATCTAAGTGGGAATCTGCTTATTATTGATTTTGAAGTAGTTGATACAAACTTCTTCATGTGGCTGTTGATATAGCAGAGATCATGACAATAGCATTTTATCAAGAAATCCAGACACAGTCCTTAAGATGAAACAGAGGAATGAGTATTCCTGGAATAAGTACAGAAATGACTTTTCATGGTTCAGCAGAAAAAGCAGTAATTCCCATAAGACTTCCTGTACTTTACACGTATTCTCCGTTGCTTGTAAGCATGTAAACGATAGTAAGTCCTGACATGAGACAAAAAAACCTCTTTGAAACGTTTCTTCCTAAGAAAAGGAAATGGCCACTACTCTAACATATATTACACACAATTTTTTAATGCAGATCACTGTGACAGCAAGTGAATAGTGTTATTCCAAGATTTCCAACAGCTAAAATGTTTTACCTTCTTCAGACAGCAGCTTATGCCTCTTTCACCTGGCAAGTGATCTGACCACTAGGTATGTACATCTGCCCTCTTCTCCAAAGAAACACCTGCTGGGCAGAGCAGGACAAGTGATCTGGATGTAGTTCAGCTGGGGAGTGTCATGATGCAGTGCCAGCATACTCCAAGAGGGTAGTTCTAGATGCAGTTTCCACATCTCAAGAGCTGGTGAACTGAGCACAGAAGAGTTTCCCTGCCTCAAAATAATCTGAAAATATTTATGCTGATGTTCATGAGGCACTAAAAAAAAATGAGGACAACATGAAAATCTTGTATGGGAAGAAGTAAATGGCATAGAACTGCTGTTGCTGTGGCTAGGACTTCAACTAATTGCCTCAATGCAACCATTTGTTGTCACGTAAAATAGTCTGGTATATCCAAGGTATACACATAAGATTAGTTGATAGGACACCAGATCTGCAGCTGGAGATAAGCCGAGATATCTCAGGGCATCTTTACTGGCAGTTGACCTAGTTGAGGGCTGTTTCTTCAAGTCCCTGGTCGCTATAGCCAATGGAGACTACAGGGAAATTCAGCTGACAAAACATAGGTGTCTGTTAGGGAGAGATGACTAGCGTTTCAGATCATATGGACTGCAATGATTGAACACAAAGGTAGCTTAAGACCAGGCACATGTTAGACACCAAAATGTAGGTACCTATGTTCTTGAGCTGTGTGCCACACCACGAGGTCCAGCCAAGCATCTCATTGCTAGTACAGCTGCTTTCATATTTGTTGGGCTCTGACATGCTTGAGAAACCATGAGTTTTGCACCTCTTGACCACCTACCACTCACTCATGATCACACACAGCTTTAGCTGTACCTAGACTAGCTCTCCCAGCTTTGAGGGGGTTGTTTCAGTGAGATAGTTTCTTTCTGGTTCTTAGATATCCATTTCATAAAGCTGTCTATCCAACTCTTTTTCATTATTACCATTGGTAACTCATTCACTAAGATGCCAGTTTCTCAATCAGAAATATTGTCTCTAAAGTCAACAATTCTTTAAAGAAAACCTACTTATTTATTTCTCTCTCAAACATATCTTCGTTAGCTTTTCATTGCATATGGGGAAAAAGAGGAGCTTTTATGTTGACAGATTCCATACAAGGTACTGACAGTTAATGGAGTGTGAAATGCGCAGGCATAAAAGCAAGCTAATGTTAATTGAAAATGGCTCCTAAACATGTGTGCTTATTTTGCTAGCACATGGTTGGGAAAAATGTGCATTCTTTCTAACTAGCTGTGCACAAAATCACCTGTTTCTGTACAACAATCTTTTAATCATTGTTTACAGCAATTGAGCTTTACATTTGCCAGTAACACTATCATATTATTACCGTAGACACTGTAATGGCCACACAGCTGCAGCACGAAGAAGAGAAAGTAGCAACTTCTGTCGTAGGAAATGGAGTAAAAACAAAAAATAGGAGAATTTTCATTCTCTCTTCTCTCCCTCCTCTTTCTTCCTCTCATGCATGTTAGCACACTCCTTGTATATAAACATAAACATACATATATGTATTTTTTTGGAATAAAAATAAATAAAATAAAGGACCTGACCTTGGACTTCAAATTTTAGTTCCCCTGAAGGCGTTACCAAACGTCTTTCATCTAACAGCAGTACTCCAGTCCCGACTGCTCAGGACAGAGTCCAGTGCTGTGTGTTTGGTCCTGGGAGAATTTCCAAAGTGGTGTGGGGAGGTTTTTCTGCCTGCCACTCTGCAAATGTCACCGGATTCTAGCAAAAGTGGCAAGAAAAGCAAGCAGTACTCTGTAATCATCCTTTATGAGAGGCTTAACTTGATGACAGCCTCATAGCAGCAGGGTTTCCATCACACTTTGCCTTTTCTGGTACTTTCTGGTACTACTCTTTTTAGTTGGGCTTTAGCTTGTGAGACTCCTGACAGCCACCACCATCATCATCCAAATCCCTGACAGAGCAAGTTCCCCAAGAATTCAAGTGTATGCATGGAGGAAAGTAATTGAGAACTGAGATCTCAAAGCTCTCTTACTTCACATAAGCAGTGAGGAATTTTCTATTTGCAGTTGTGTGGTTTTTTTCCCACAGAAAAAGTAGAAGGAAAATGAGAAATTAATTCCCAAAAACCGACAGTAAACATATCTCGGTACCTAGAGGGGTCTGTGACCACTTCAAATTAAGGCCAGATTCTGTTTAACACAAGTTTTCTTGTGAAGCCATGTTTTGGAAAAAAAATACCGCCCAGGTCTTGAGATGTATGTTGTTTTTTTCTGTGCATGCTTACTCACATTCATTTGAACTTAAACAGTTGTTTCCTTTAAAAGATCCTAGCTAGTTGTGCCCCTTAATGATAACCTTGGAAATGCTGCTCAGCTGAAGATCAATTAAGAGGTAAGACAAAGGACAACAGTCAGTCAAGAGAGTAACAGTGTGGGCCAACATCCTGCATCTGGTGTGAGAAACCCAGTTATTACCCAACATCAACAGATACGTTACTATTCTTCACTTCACCCTCAAAAGGAAACAAAGGGAAGAGTACCTGCCACATCATGATTTACCATTCCCTAAACAAGACAGAAGAAGAGAAAAAATGTAATGTAGAAGTTGGTGGAGGAAAAGCAGCTGCTGAGGTAAAGCACTACCAGCCTCAAGGGGAGAACTGGAAAAATTATAAAAGTGATCAGAATAAAGAAGCTGTGACACCTGGAACAGAGCGCTGAATGCACGCACAGCCTGTGGCTTGGTACCCATCTATCTCTTGGCACCCTATGTACCCCAAGTGCCCCCTGCTCCCTGGACAACAGAGTGGTCAGGTGATATTAAAAAGGACTACGTATCACTGCTTACTTTTGTCCAGTTTTTTTTGTTCCCAGGAATTTTGTCCATTAGACTTGTACCATCTTGACCTGCACTGCCAACTTGCTGTCTGGCTTTATCCCTTCAGCTACAGTGGTGGCAGTGAAGCAGAGGGACGAGGAGAATTGTTTAGGTGATGGCAGAGTTTCTTTCTAAAAGGAAAAGTTGTAGGTGAGAAAATAGTAATAGTAGGACAGTGTTCAGTCAGTGGAGTGTAGCTTTAAGTGCAAATTAAAGCTCAGAAGAAAGTGTAACTCTGAAAGTGGGCTTGATCCTAGGCTTGACGCCAATTAAATAGAAATGCAGCCTGAATCTCTCTGCAGAAGAAGCAACAGTTCCACAGCTCTGTCACAAAAGTCTGTTTCCTTCACTGGAAGATGCCCTTCTCATTAAAAAAAGCCACATTGTCTTGTTCTCTTCTCAAAATAACTCAAATTTTTCTTCCTTTGGTCATGACTGTTCAGTTCCTTGTCATGGCAGGAAACCGAGTTAAACCGATGAGTTGCAGTTGTAATTTTCTGGAGTCAATTTGAGGTTCACGCAAGATCATCAGGGAAGAATACAGAGAGTTTCATATGGGAGACGGGGTATAAGCATTGACTCTGTATGTGATATCCCCTCTCTTCCACACCTATCCCAAAATAGCGCAGAAACAAGCCGAGAACACTGCCAGAACCTACTGCTATTGAACTGATGGCTTTGATTTCTCAAGTAATTTACAGATGATTGAAATGCTGGTAACAGCTCCAAAATCCAGTCTCCAACATAATCTCTAACACTTTTGACCATATGTGTCCTAAATATAACTTTTTTTCTTCTATGAGAAGTATGATTAGGAGGCTTGGTGAGCCTTAGATTTTTAAAATTGACTCCAGAATTATTTCCCTCTGCTACTTTGCAGCCTTTAGAGTTTCCTGTGGCATGAATCCTCATTCCCAGCCTAGGGACTTTATTATAGCTTTGCCTTTTGAGATCCTGGCTGGATGTTACACCAGGATATGTAGCCATGTAGACTAGGGAGCAACTTGTAACCAGACCAGTTGTTGGTGCCTCTGGGCTGTATCTCTGCTGGCTGTCACTGTCTCTGCTAACAAAGGAATGACATTACAGAAAGAGAAAAAAACAATTTCTGGAGTTTATAGTAGATAAGAAGCCGAATGTGAGTCAAGAGCGTGCTACTGCAAGAAACTTTAATGCAATTGTGGGATGTACAAACAGAGGTTTTGTAAGTGGCAAAGAATGTAATTTTTCTACCCTGCACAGCACTGTTGAGAACCTGTGTGGAGTACAAAAATGTAAAAATAATGGGAAAATCCCAGAAGAGAATTACACTATTTCTAAGAGCTTTAGAAAACAGACTGATGAGAAAAAGTTGTCAAGGATTTTGTTTCTTCCATCTAATAATAGAATAGACTTGAAGAGGGACAGGACCTTTCATTAATGAAAATACTACTAAAAGAGAAACAGAGGTCAAATGTTTTCCATATCCACCAGATGTCTTCCAATATAACCAGAGTTTTCATAGAGAGAACTGCAGTCAATGAGTTCACTTTGCACCAGGTGTGGAACAGAAAGTTCTTTGTCACAAGAGATAAATAATCCAAAAGAAAATGCCATAAGAAAAAAAGCCTTCTAAAGGTAGTAATATGTGGAAACATGGATTTTAGAAATATTTCACACTTTAAACATGGCTGCAAGCAGTGCCAAGGGTATACATTTATCCTTCCACAGAGAAGGGTGATGGCTAAAAGGAATTCAAGTCTCCTTCAGGATTAATAATTTCTGTAATTCATAAACTCATAAATGTGCAAAAATAAATCCTATACAATCTACTTTCAGAGTCTCCAACCAAGCTGCCCCAACATGGAAACAGCATGCCAATGCAAAATAACATTGCTGTCATCACCAGAGGCTCCTAGGGAGATTTCATTCATCAAATATCTCTTGGTATTAGCTGCCAAGTAGAGAGCTGTCCTAGTGGTGAAGTCCTCCCTTTCAGGGTTCCTCTCCTTTTACTGGTAATGCTTCCTGCTATTCTAGTACAGATTTTATATAATCACTCTTGTCTCTCCATTTCTGTTTATAGCAATTTGCTGTCTTCATGGAATTCAAGCGCCTTTTGTTTTATTTTATACGGTGTATAACAAAATACATGATCATTATAAACCGTATGTGAAGCTGACTTTTACAATGGAACAGCTGTCTTGGATTTAGTGGGATGGCTCAAAGAGCTCTCAAGAGCACTTGCTCTAAAATCACCGGAGCAGGTTTGCGTTCCTCTGACAGAGTCCCCAGTGAAGGCGCAGCAAGCACATGCCCGCTCATGATGTGATATGATCCAGGTGTTAAGAGGAAAGCAGGATGGACATCTGAATGGCGAGGTGCTGTTTCAGCAGCTGAGAGTTTAGTGAATAGAAATGATTTTTAAGCAGGAGGTGTTGATTGCTGCTTCAGTCCCAGCCTAGATTTTTAACAAAAGGCAGGCCACAAAATTGTGTTACGTGCACAGTATTTCCTCTGCCTTAGCCTTCTGGCTGAAAACAAGATGAAATGGAAGAATGTTGTGTAATGTACTGCTAATGATTTATCCTGTCAAACTGTGGTACCCAAGCTGAGCCGAGATCTACAGTCATCATCTTGAAACCCCTTATCACCTATAGTGTTCGCATACAAATTATATTCCTTCCATAGTCTCATAAATCCTAATTAGCTTTAACTCTGATGCCTTAGAGTCTCTGATTAAGGAGATCATAGTATCTCACTTTGCTGCAGGATCCCTTAAGAAGTACAGCATTTGAAGGATAGTCTGATACAAAGTTAATAACCTACAAGCATCACGTTCAGACCTGATATCTTTAATTAATAAAATGCCAGTTGTTCCATTTGGAAATTCATAAAAAAGAATAGGACAGATAAAAGGACAACACTTGCAAGAGGAGACTGGCAATTTAACAATGCAGTTATCGTGACTGCCTCTAAGAAATATTCATATCACATATGTATTTTATACTGGTGTCATTTACTGGAGAACAATATGGGAGCTTGCTCTGAACTACACCCTTACTGGTTTGTAACTGGAAGGGTGCTGAAGGGCTTGCTGCATTGCTGGTATGAAATGTTGCCTGCAACCTGGGGAGCCCATTTGCCCTTGGGTTATTGTTTGGTCTTCCTGTGTCTAATGCTCCTTAAAGGACACAAAAGCCAGTTGCTTCTCACACTCTGCAATTCTTTCCTTTAAAGATAATGGTCCTCTTCCCTTCTGTTCTAGGCTTGTCCTTTATACCCCCAGCCTTTACAACACGGCTATCAATTTGCTTTTTATTTCCTGCCCACAAACCCACACTCCTTGTTCCTTTTTTCACATATACAGACTTACTCTGTTCCTCAGATATGCTTTTTGAGTGCTACCTTGGAAATTCGATTTGAGCTCCCCTGAGTTAACCTCAGTTTCACTTTGCTCGCTGACTGTATGTTCCCAAATAGTTTTTGCAGCACTACAGTTCTCTGCCTGTCTTCTTACCTCAAAGAGAGACCTATCTGGTGTCAGCAAGAGTAGCCTCCATCTCCACTAACATATCTCAAAGCTAGACTTCTTGCCACATCTGCCTGCACTGAGGCAAACGCTTCAGAATGATTCTGTCTTCTTGCAGACATGTAGAGTGCCATATACACAAATAACAATGTGTAACAAGCAAAGCTGGTTTTAAAAGTATTCTTCCTAAAGGAAATGTTGACCAAAAATTTAAGAGCAAATATAGTTGCCTAGTTAAAAGCAAAACCTGTAATGTTTGGGTTCCTTGCCATCACCTTCCTTATTTGTTTTCCTTCCCTCCCTCTTTCTTTCCTTCTACTGGAAAGAAGTAGGGAAAAGAGTGAATAGGAAGAATGGGAGAATTCCCCAACTTTTTCTCCTTCTAAAGAATCTCATTCTCTGTTTTATTCTTCTCCCTTCTTCTCTCTTTCACAAGCACACTTTTTAAATAGAAAGCAAGAAAGCAAAAGAAACTCTGAAAACTCCTGAAACATTTCCTTTTCTTTTTAATCTTTCTCTCCCTTCCCACTAGGAAGGGGAATAAACGACCAAGATGCATATATGAAATTAAGGGGTTTTCCACATCCTTCCCAAAGTAAAGCAGTTTATTCATTTCTAATCATGGATGTCTGTAAGGTGACAAGATAAAATAAAATTATTTTCTTTTAGGTCTCAGTGAGCAACATGAGATCTCAGGTTATACCTGAAGTTTTCATTTGACTTTGCTGCTGGTTAGAGTCTTCCACTACCAAAGGTGACAGAAAGACAGCAGCTGTGGGCAGTTTAATTACAGCTGAGTTTGCAGTAATGTCTTCTGCAGAAATCCCCCTGCCTTACATATTCATGCAGCTTTTACCCTCTGCCTGTCTCTCTTCTCAAATTCAATTTGCCCTCAGCTCTTTGCAGCACGACACATCTCCCCAAGGAGTTCGCCTCCGTATTTCAGAGGGATATTTGGCTTCCCTACACGCAGAGAAATTGCATCTGCTCTGCTAAATCAGAAGGTACTAACATCCGTGTGTGAGACTGGATTTGCTGTGTCTTCGGTGGATGCACTATGGAAGCTTCCGATGCCATGGAAGAGTGAGGGTCAACAAAGAGTCCATCTTCAAGAGAGCAGGGCAAAAATTTAACCCCATCTCAGGATGGCTGGCTAACACAGACACCTGCTTGTGGCCACATCGTAAAGCAGGGAATGGCCTATCAAGAGGGTCACACACAGTCCCTGACGTCCTTTTCCCCATGAAACCTGCATCTCTGCTGGTGACTCAGAATACCAGACAAGCGTATGACGAAGACAGGGAGCAAAAAACCCTAAAATGAACAAAATTAAATGAACAAACCCAAAATGAACTCTGGCTATTTACGTTCCCCATTGAAAGCAGCATCTTTAGCATTCGGTGGTGCAGTTGTTGGGCACAACACGTAGTGGGGTGGATGACAGAGGGAGGTTGGCGCTGCCAGGCTGATGGCAGAAGTACAGTTTGAGGTCATGTCTTCACTTTTCCCCCAGGCTTCTCGCGGGAAGACATCTGCCATCTCCCTGCCAAAACATGGGCATATGTTCTGTTAGCCAGTGTCAGCAAACTGCGTGGTAATGGCTACATTTCTCCTTGCACAAGCAGAGGACTTTGTCGCAATAAATGACTACAGTGCTAAATCTAAAAAGTGTCATGAATGGGTTCAACCCTTCTGAAGAATTAGATCTCAGTTTCTATTTGTCTTCTTACTTGGGGGAAAAAATAGAAAACCGATATTATTTCTTTAGCTGTGATAGATAACAGAATCTAGAAAGTTTGTAAGCTCAGAGGTTTTCCTTTTTCATAACATTGCACCAAATCTTCTCAAACTAAAAATTTTACAGTGAAAATGTAAGGTACCTGTTTCTGCTTACTACGTAATAAAGAATAATAATTCCTCCCAAGAGGAGACAACAGCACTCCAAGAACTTTTGCTGCCCTAGATATAACAGGATTTCAGCTATCATCTATCTCCTGGTACCAGAGATATATGCAGAAATATATTCCTTCCTATATTCAGAAATCGTTGCTGGCAGGGAAAGAAAAGAGCAAACACCTACACCTCCCATGAGCTGCTGTTAGCACTTGCTGCGATGAGCTAATAAGAAGTGATTTGGTCCCACAGCTTCTATGCAGCAGTCAAGTTCTCTGTGGTTTCCAAGAGCTGGTGGGACTGCACGTTTGCAGGGTCAGCTTTTGCTTCACTTTTATTTTCAACTTTATTAGTTTCTTAAATATTTTTCCAACAAACTACCTTAGACCGCTGCCAGCAGGATTATCTTCTTCCCAGTAAATATTGTTTGGTTCCAGATGCTAGGATACAAGATTGCGGCTAGGATTTGGAGTCTAAGGTTTAGCAGGTCAGATGGGAACACCCACCCACTGAGCCGGACACTACTGTTGCATTTCTTGGGAGCAGAGCAGCATTAGCAGCAGGGAGAATTGAGGTCCTCTTGGACCTGGTGGCAGTCAGTCTGAGAACTGGCTGCAATTAACAGCCAGCTCTTCCAAACTGCCTCTAGCACAGCTATGATTCTCACCTGGACCTGTGACCTGGTGATCCAGTGAGTGGCTTTTCTTTACGAATCAGAACTGATCAACCGCCTTACAGAAGCAGGTACAGAAGGTGGTATAGTCATCTTTCAGCTGGGCTCTAAAATAAAGACTTCAGTCATAGAAGCAAAGATTTCAAAGCGTCATTCTACATGTCCTGGTGTTGACCAGTGTCTGCATACTGCATCTCTAGTAGTTTTCTTTTGTCTGCATGAATTCCTAGATTAAGTTTCTCATAGAATGTACATTGGGGTCTTATATTTTTAGGGTAATATCAATTAAGAGAGAAGATTACCTCAATTCCACAGAAAAGGGAAGAAATCCTTTACAAAGGTAGGGTAAAAACTCTCTAGAGCTAATAATTCCAAAGATAACCACTGAGAAATATTTTTCATATATATACGAAGCATGCACAGATATGCTATATGTAATAGATATATAGTACTATACATAGGATGTAGTAATAATATATTAAGGTACTAATTTGATATGCAACTAGGAAATGTCAAATTAAATTTGAAATACTTCATAAAATTCAATGTTTGAAGAGATTTGACTTACTTATGAATTAAATTGTAGTCCAGCTTTTTTGTTAGACTTCAGTTACCTTTTTTTTTTTCTTTGAGCAAAATGTACGTAGTGATTAGGTACGGAAGCATTTCTTTTGTTGCCACGGAAGCATTTCTTTTGTTGCCACTCCAATTTCCCAGCTTTACAAAAGCCCACTGCTCTCAGATACTATTCTCAGTCATATTCTATATACCTATGTAGGTTATTTTTAAAACTTATTTGCAAGGAGGCTTTTTTGGAGGGAAAAAAATTAAAAAACAAATCCAAGCCAACCCAGCCCCCCCTATATTCTTTGATTTCACTAGTAAAACATCAGTACCTTGGTTATGACCTTTGCTCTGACTCTGTTTCAGAGAGTATCCATTACAGTCCAATTGGTGTGTAAACAACGGTTAGAAGCTAATATTGCAGAAAGTATGGAAGGATTAGATACACAGTAAGTGTACTCTTAACTTCAAGGGGCATTGCAATTGCCCAGCATTATGCAAAGAGTGAATCAGCATAAAGTAGGTAAGAATTATTTTTGTTTTCACCAACTCTTGAAGCTCTAAATTGTGTTGAGTGCAGCTAATTATAGTATAGTTCTTTGAACAGAGAACAACATATCGGTGCACAGGAGTGCCTCTATTAATTATCAGCTCTTGACAGAGGTTTAAAAAGTCTGCTTGTAAAATGTTCCCTAGTTTCTAATAGAAGAATATTAAAACTGTAAGAGAGTATCTCTTTTATCCCAGTGTGAAATTCTTATCGTACCTTCCTGTTGGTAGCCTTCACAGGACACCTGGGAGGAGGGATCGCCATCAGCAAACCCAGAACTCTTCATCATCTCTGAAGAGAAACAATTTACCTCAGTGAAATGATATCTAGGATGTCTTGGTAAGAAGAGATAACTAGGGTGTCACCAATTTCGTGAGACTGTGCATGAGGAAAGGGGTACGTTCTGTGAGAGAGGAAAATGTGATACCAACCTAACTTGATGGCCGCATCAAGCTTGGAAGGCGTCTAATGAACTTTGCCCAGACTGAAGTCAGGAATATTGATAGAATAATTGGTGGAATTGCAGATTTTCACTGAGGTTTTGTAAAGAGTGTCTGTGCCTGGGCTTTGACGGCAGGGGCTGCACAGCAGCCTCTGTGAAGAAAGGCCAGGGTTGCCCTGGGCCAAAAGCAACTGACCCACTGCAGGGCATGGCTGAGCCCTTCAGGCAAGATGGTAGCATCTCTGGGAAAAAGTATTTAAGAAGGGCAAAAAATGCCAGACAGAGAGAGGTGGCAATTAAAAAAAAAAGTGAGAAACAGCAGTGTGAACACTAAGGTCAGAAGAAAGCGATCAACACACTGGAGGGAAAGGATGCCATCCACAGAGACCTGGACAGGTTGGAGAGGTGGGCTGGTGCAGGCCTCATGAAGTTCACCCAAGCCAACAGAAAGTCTGCTGGAAAGAGACTGTCTCCTCTCAGAAGCGTGCAAGGTGATTATCAGCGTATATCTGCTCAGAAGCAGTTAAACCCTGTGGGTGATGACAAAGGTAATCATACAAGCACTTGCGAGTACAGATGAACCCATCAAAGCACTACATGGAAATAGTCAAGTTTACCTTTTAATCTGAGCTGAGCGCTCAACTCCCAGCTTACCTCAAAGGCAGAAACTCTGTTTCAGTTCACCCTTTATCCAGTAAAAGTCATTTTGCTTTTCTGTAAAATGCAGCAAACTATTTAAGCTTCAACTTTAGTGGGAGGGCAATTTAATTAATTCACAGAGTTATTCTTTTAATTGGATTTGAGTGAATCAACTTCTGAAACTTAAGAAAGGGGAGTTATTGGCTTGGCTTCACAGATGCTATTCCTGCTTGCATTTCAGCTAGCACCAGAAGCAAGTTGTTTCTCTGTGAAGATGTCAGTCTGAGACAGTGGCATCCAATGCATTTTTATTATTTTAGTAACATAAAAATGCAAGAACATTGAATGTTAAAATCAAACTCTCCCATTCATCACACATTTTTAAATGATGGAAAAGTTTATTAAGCTTAGGCCAATTTGATTACCAACTGTCAAGAAAAAAAATCAATGGAAGGGGAAAAGATTCACATTTTGGTGAGGATTTATTCTTCTCAGCTTCATCATGCAACTGTGCCACTTGATCCACAGGCTGGTAGATAAGATGGAAGTGACGTCCACAGAAGTGGTGTCAGTTCCTTTGGCTGTGCTAAATAAAGGAAATTCAGTAAAACAGGAAAGAACAACTAGACTAGTCTACACTAAAATAACAGGAGGCTCCTCCTGTGTTCTGGCAGGACTAGCTAGTTGAAGAGACATGATAAATTATAAAACTCTCAGTTACAACCTTTTAACCCCAAACCACCATGTCTTGAGATGGAATCAGCACTCTGTCAACAAGATATGTCAAGGGAAGAATTTTTCTTTCTCTTTTTTAGTTGCAGTGAATTCTTGGGTCATTAGGAAGCGCAGAGAATAGAATCATAGAATGGTTTGGGTTGGAAGGGACCTTAAA
>JAOXJK010000001.1:180683691-180704995 GCA_025774025.1 Xenus cinereus | reverse complement strand
AAGGTACAAGCTGAGCAATATAGAATAGAATCATAGAATGGTTTGGGTTGGAAGGGACCTTAAAGATCATCTTGTTCCAACCCCCCTGCCATAGCTATCATGATCTCAGCTCCAAACAGCAAGAGTTTCTACATGATGCCTTAATGCAAAAAAAATTATATATACTCCTGCTTCCTCTCCCCTTTCCTTCCCAATGCATGGGCAAACAGGAGTAGACAGTGTGTATTGTTAGTGCCTGTGTTTACGTCCCATGTATAAGTCTCAGCTGAGTCTGAGCACGTGGTCCCCTGATGGCACCAGGGATGGTTTAAAAGCAGAATAGGATACGGATTTTGTCTCCAGAAGCTTCTAAATCCAATGAGACAAGAAATACTGGGAAAGGAAACAGAACACAAAGAGTTTAAATGATGTGGCCCGGGCTACCCTCTGCCAGAGCTGGGAACTGCCATCAACTTTCACATGCTTGAGATCCTGTCTTTGACACCGTGCGTCCCTTAAAACCATGCAAGTTGGTTTTGCACCTTCTTCTATAGGATCAGCAGTAACCAGTGTCAGAGAAAGTCCCTCACTAGTGGGACACTCAGTGCTTTTAAAGAGATTATGTATCTGAACTAATTTAAACAACAACAACAACATCAACAAGTCCCTCTAACAGCAATATATACAAAATTGAAATTCAAGTAAGGCAATGAATTCACGTTCTATGGCAGCACTTGTAAACACTAAGGTAGATGTTGACATTTAATTTTCTCACATTTATATTCCCAAGAGGAATTATACATTCAGTTTACACAGATTTATTGCCTTAATTGCTTAGGACCATTCAGTATAATATCTAAAAGGTCAAAAAAATATTTTTAATACCTATTGTGAGGTCCTAAGCCCTTGTGGATGACAATTATAAAACCTTCCCTCTAAAACAAAAAGCAGTCTAGATGTGAATGTGAATAAATGAAATGGCTTCAGAGGTGGGAAAAAGGATAAAGAAAAAAGAGGTAGATGCTGTTTTAAGCCACATGCACAAAAGCACATTTATGTGGTAGTGGGTGGAAATACGTGTGAGCTGTTGCATCTGAAGTCCTCAGCTGTGATCTTCTCATTGCCTGTTCCTTGAATAAAGACACTGGAGAGAAGGGGGCTCTTGGTTCTGCTTGTACAGAAGTCTGATAAGATCATCCACTTCCAAGCACTGGGACTCATATAGTGTTTTCCATTCACACTTTGCAGTAATGAGAAAATTAGGGTGTTTATTAAACAAAATCTTTCTGCGGAAAGCTCTGCTGTCTTTCAAACACTCTCAGATTCTGAGGAAAAAACTTTCTTTCTCTTAATCAAATACATATTCCTTTTTTCCAACAAAATTTCAATATTTTTCTAAAGATGTTTTCTTTTTAAAACAGCTCTAGTAGGTATCTCATGTCAACAAATAATTATGTAATTGATTATCATTTAAGGTCAAGATACGACCTTCTGTAATTCAGGTTGGTTCTGCTGAAGTCCAAAGAGTTATGGCCAGTCAGGAAATTTTCCAAGAGACTGCAAAGTCTGTACCACTGCACCACACCATCCCCCCTCTATCCATGCCACCAAGTGAACCTGCAATGATTAATGCATTGAGTCTTAAACATCTCCTTCCCTCTTCAGATCAGGGCTGCATGCTCCAGTGACAATGCCATTATATGCTGGATGAGGGCACGGTCATCAGTGTATTCCCTTTTTCGGTCCTAAATTCCTTTGCATGTTTGCCACGTGCAAAGCCCTGAACAGCTTATGAGCTGCCCACTGTGCCTAAATAGGAAATTGTTTCAATCAAACAGTTTCCCACTCTGTGATGATGATATGTGCTGTAACCTCAGTGCGTAACTCCTACTGCTAATTTAGCTTAAGAGGAACGAGTAACATCACAAAGTCAGCTGGCAACACAGTGTTAGGGTGCCAACCAGGGCTGTTGCTGTGAGATGGTTAGTTTAATCTTCTAAACCAGAGGATGATATTTGAGCTGGAAATGCTGCAGACTGTGAAGAACTTAACCTGAAAATAAGGATATGGAATTGTACAAAACACAGCTTATTCAGGCATGTAGATTACCAAACCAGTATGAAATTACACGGACCATACTGTAGTTTTTATAAATCATACCTTAATACTGTAATTGGTACATTTATTTTGAATTCAGCATTTCATCTGATTCTTATGGAAGAAAAAATGGCAGAAATAGGAATTTTCTGTGCATCCTCAGACCAATATTGCTGTGAACAAGTTTCACTGTGACTATACAAGAAAAGTTTACAGCAAGATCTAGGGTTTTGTTGCCATCTAGACTGTCACAGTTAGAGCAGGATGCTAGAAATGAGAAAAAAAAACCCTCCCTAGACTTTGAGTCTAATTTAGCGTAAAACATTTGCTGACATCTATGTATTTTCTAAAATCCTCAGTCGCAATGTTCCCTGTGGTGGATTTCTCCAGAAAGGCAAGAAGCTAAGACTGTGAAAGAAAAATTGTCTCTTGGCTTCAACCTGTTTCTGTTCCATGATTTTCCTTGCTTAGGATTTGCAACTTCCATGTCTTCTGTGTTGAATTCTACAAATGCTTCCTGTCTCTATCATCCCTTCTTGTATACCTCCACTAATAATCGACTAAATTGAATCTTTCCCGTTAAGACCCTACACTTATTTGTTGCTCTTTTGGAGTCCTGAAATGTTGTGTTTTCATTGTACAGTAACACCAAAGTAGTCTATGTCTGCAGAGGGATACCCCTACTTCACTCTACACCACTTACCAGGTAGGAAGGAAACCAAACACAGAACCCCCAACTATTTCAAGCAAACCAGGGTGAAAAAAACTCTTAAATCTGTGTATGATTCCCATCCTGATTTCATTTTAAGTAAGAAGAGGCTTTGGAGGCCTCTTTACACAGTCCTGTCCTGTCTAGGCCTTTCATTCCCAACCACTTTTTGCTGGATTTGCTTAGTGAAAAATGCCTTACTGTGCTTTTGCATCACATATCCAGCACGGATAAGCTAGTCAACACCTCTTCTCTCACAGTAAGTCCTCCTCAGATTGCATCCACTCAACCTGTCCTCTCTCAGGCCATGTTTGGTGGTTTCTCAGTGCCTTAATGCCTTGTGTCCTCCTCAATGCTTCTTCAACAGCAGCGCTCTCATCCCTACATGGCATCCAGGGTGGGCTGCTGCTTGGCTAATACTACTATGGGGAAAGGATGACGTGGTACCTCTCTTTTGAAAAATACTGCAGTCAAAACAGGTCAAAGCTGAAGGTCTTGCCTCTTCCTAGCCTGGCTTTTATCTGCTGATCTGCCATCCTTCAGATCAGGCTATGCTAGAATGAAGAGACTGGGAATTTTATACCCTTAATACCAGTTAAAGTGATTACCTCCCAAATAAAACTTTAGGCAGAAAAGCGTTCTCTGTTAATATCAGAGCCCTTTAGCTCTAACAGTTGCCACAGCAGACAGAAAATTTATTCCTTATCTTAAGTGGAAAAAAAGAGAGTTTTTTTCAAACCGAAAGAGGATTTTTAAAATTTTATTTAGGACAAAGCTTGAACTATTAAGATGTTCCAGTGTGGTTTGTAAACTATATTTTAACTGATCAAACATAATATTTTGTAAAGAAATCTGGGAAGCAGAGATTTGGGACTCCTTGCAATTTCAGATCAGTTTTCAGAAGCAATTTCTCAAGACCCTTCTGTGGCAGGGAGTACATGCAGTTAGAAAACCAGCAGGGTGAGTGAATGAATGGAGTCAAAAGTTTGAATGGACAAATGCACAGACTTCTGCAAGAAAAACACATTCAGTAACTTATAAAACACATTGATAGGGCCGAGATTGGCAGGTGCATCAAATGTAGATAAGAACATGCCACTGGCCAGGCACCCTTTTGGCAAAAGCTGCCCCGTTAGCCTGCCCAAGCATAGGTTCATTTTTCTTCCCACAAGGCAAGAACAATTCAACATTTCTTGAGGAGCTTGGGTATAAAAAAGCTGTCAGAATAACATTCAGGGGCAGTCCTGCCTTGTTTTGCTCATTTATTTGTATGTGTAGGGCAGGGTAAGCACCTACAAATATTTTCCTGCCTGGAACAGGAAAGGGGGTGTTTGCTGGTTCACAGCAAGCGATCACAGATCCTCAACTTTGACTGCTGAATTGCTTCACATGGAGGAACTGCCCAACCCCTTGCTCCTGTGCTTGAGCAGGCATGCAGTTGAGCCATATGAAAATGTCCATCCACGTACCCTGGAACCTCCAGCTGGACTGTGAACACAAAGCACTTTGCAAAATGAAATTGCTTGCACTGTCCGAAACCCTGCCCCAAGCACATGCAGCTGGAACAAGGGATGGTCACACCCCTATGACTAATGAATGCAGGGCATTAAGTAATCAAAAAAGGAACTTCCTAACTCAAACTCACTTACTGTTTGGGAAAATCTATCACTATCCTTTGGGAAATTATATTCACTTTTTGCCCTGGATGCTTATGGGTGCGGCAGTTCCAAAGACTTAAAATAGGAAGGGTCGAGCTTGCTTAACACTTAAATACTTGTTTGCTGGAGGCTGTTTCCAGCAAGAAAATGCGGATTGCATGTCTAAAGAAGAAAAAAGCAGAAATGTGGCTAAAATGCTATTAATAAGATGGCACCTGAAGAAATGTGTAAAAATTGCTCAGAAAAAAACTAAACCAAAACAATCATTATTTTTACATACTAATCTGTTCCAGCAGGTTTCTTGCAAACCCCAGTAGGTTGTTTGGTGCTGTCACCCCCTGGGAAATTCCTGTAACTCTTAAGCATCATGAAGATACCACCAAAAACAACTGATACTCAGGGCTTCCTTGTGCTAATTGCAACTGTGAACATTTTTCACAATACCTGTCAGCTGGGAGGAACAGGCAGGATCCATGATGATGAGGTTGTTTTCACAACTTTATGCAAATATTGTAGGTCCTACCACCTTAGATGCGCACCCCTGGGTTTCTCCTCTGGAGGGATGTTTCTGTAATAGCAGAATATTCCCCTTCTATTGCTATAAACTAGAAGACGACTCCTTGAATAGAGATTCCCCTTGGAGTTTCAGATCCTCTTGCTTCCCTGAGGGGAGTTTTGTCATTAAAGCTCTTACCTCTGCCCATCTTCTTTGTTACAGTCCCTTGCTATGTCAAGCATGTGTTGGTGGAAGACTTTTCTGTTTTAATGCCTATTCACTCTCCTCCACCTTACCATGCCAGATCATTCTATATTGAGACCCACTCTCAGTTCAGAAAATTTTCCCAGAGCATTAGGTCTTTTTTGAGGTTACAAATCCAGCTTTCCCGTATTCTTTGCTGCACCATGAAGCCTGCTTTTCTCACGCTACACATCCAGCAGGCGATAAATTTAGCTGACAGTGGTACTACACCACTTCCCTCTCCCCCACTATCCCTCTCTCCCATCAGCTGCCACTGCCATATCTCTTCCTCCTGCCACCTCCTGCCTACTTGTCCTCCCCGGTTCAGCCTCACAGTGTAATCTTCTCTATAACCTCTGCAGCCATCCTGCTCAGAAGTGCCTTTTTCCCACTGATGCTCACTAGTCCTCCAAAGCATTTGCCTTGTTTTATCCCCTTTGCCTGTCTCCAGCCTCTCCCCATGCCTGACTTTTCCCAAAGCCTTTTAGCACTGACAGGGTTAATGATGGAATGAAAGAGCAAAAGCTCCTAATTCACTCCCTCTTTTTTTTTTTTTTTTTTTTTCCCTTTTTCCCCTCCCTGTTTTTAAGGGGAAAAGCTGCACACACAATTTCAAGGACTGAATGTGGCTGAAATTGCACTGGAGGGGACAATCTGTTCCAGCCCAGGAGGCGGTGGGAAGAGAGTCCAAGCAAAAGCAAATTGTCTATCTCCAATTGTGAAATGGAAGAACAAGAGGATTAATTATCTTCCACTTTGGATGCATGGGTTTGGCAAACCTGTCCTGACTGCCGTATTACCATCAAAGATGAAAAGTTAAGATGTATGCACAGTGAGAAATTGTAAAAGCAGAGCAGCAAAAACGACGCGGGGGCTGCAGGAAGAACGGTTTAAAAGGCTAAATATGCATAGAACTTGGCTTAAACACATCTGCAAAAGAAAAGGGACACAGCAATTTTCTTATCAATATTTGAAGTGTCTGAACACCAAGGGGAGTTACCTCCTTCAGCAGAAGGGATGCAATTAGGAATGGTGGATGAAATCACAGGGTGAATTTAAACTTCTCATTGCGGAGGGGAAAATCCAACAAATCTTTACATAGGAAGATAACTCTAGCAAGTGGGTTGCCCATTGCTTGGGGTGTGGAGAACTAGACTGATTCAACAGAAGCACACTGCTTGCAGCAGTCCTGCACTGCCAGGGACACGCAACAGATGACCTAACGGGTTTTTCCATCTGTTGACTCCACATCCTGGATTAAATGACCACAAACTCAAGATTTGTACGTGTTATTAAAACAGTTTAAGATTGCTCCTCCGCACTATGTTCCACAGGCTGGCATCACTTTGCTTCCCTCTGTTGCCAGCACAAGTGCTGCTTCAATTATTAATGAAGGAGTGATTTTTCAAAAGCTTTTCCAATCCCAATATGGTAAATCTGTCTTGGAGTTGTATTACTGTGTAATTAAGTTTAACGCATTTGAGTTGGAGGCACAAATAAGGTGGATGCTGTAGTAGCAGTGTAATGATGGGATTTTTCCCCGGCTGATGATACACCCCGGAGCATTTCTGATTTTCAAATTTTCAATCTAATGGCTCATTCCTGTTCTTCACCAGGGAGCATGCGCAAGATAGAGACACGGGGTACAAGCACTGAGCTGTTTATCTAGTAAAAGTCAGCAGCTCCACAGTGTACGTGAAACCAGAGCAGCAGCTCATCCCAGAAGCTGTGGGGGGGACGCAGAAATCAGACTTCAGGCAGTAATTTACTAGTTGATTTGGACATTACAGAACTAACTGCTCTCATTTGCCAGCACACACGGGTGCCAAGGACGTTACAGGAACTTGGAACGGCGTATCTAAACATCTAAACATCAGCAGCAGGATGGGGAAATGGGGAGCCCCATCCCAGACAATTCCAAGCAGGAAGGATGCACGATTCTCCAGCTTCACATTTGCCTTTCGTGGAGCTCAGGCCCTCCTGGGATGGCCTTCCTAAAGCACCAGGCTGACTTCTAGTTTCTGTGACTCAATAATAATTAATTTTCCATAGTCTGGACAGTGAGGTGGGTAGCACTCATTTGTTCCTTTTGCAGAACCACCTACAAGTCCCAGTAAGTCTTGTGTCCCCATGCCAGAAAGCACTTTGCAGAGTCCAGCCTGTAAAATAGCCGTGTATCACTTCTTTTTGGTACTTAGAGTCACTGAGATAGTTCATGCATTTTGATGCTGGAACTTCTGCCCCACATTCTCCAGCTTACATTTTGTGGGAGCCTGATTCTCCATTCAGTTTACATTAGAGGGAATACTATTAGTTTCAGAGAATTTACTGTTAGGAAAAAGAACTTCTAAGTTTTACAAAGTCTTCATTTATTTGTCTTGGATCATGTTATTTTCTTTGCTCACCTACCACCAGCACAGGATAATTCAAGCCGGATGCACCAGTTCAGCGGCCTGATATTTAAGCACATATTTACAGGAAAAAGGCATTCAGTGAGCAGCCCTTGACTCAGGACTCGCACTCTGCCAGGCTGGCAGGGCCCAGGGGTTTCAGCCATTAGAAAACAATACAAGGCTCATCCTGTCAGGCCGTTGGGTGCATGCCCAATTTACTTTCAGAGGCAAACTTCTGGCTTGAATCTTGGGTTTTAATGCCACGCGTTACATTAAACACTACACACGGAACATCAAAGCAGCGATTCGGTGCAATGCTTGCAGCTCTCCTGTGTGATATTTTGATTCCATCTAGCATGTGAGGGCTATGCCTTGTAGCCTTGAAATTTTCCAGCACCACAGAACAGTTTGATTTCTGTTCCCCTCCCGGTGCGTTTCCCGGGGACAAGGTATAAGTCACGAATGGCAGAAATGACCTCCTTGTATCAGAAATGTCTCTCCAAAGTCAACATGCTGTAGGCGCTTCTGTCCTTTGCACTTCCAAACTACACACAACTCCTGACTGCAATAAACAATACACTACTGGTAAATCAGTTGTGTTCATAATAAATCTTCCCATGAGGCAACCAGGAAAGGAGATGCACTTTTCCTACTGCCTTTTGTCCTGTGGATTGTGCAATCCAAAAGCTGCCTATAAATAAAACCAGACACATATAAACACGCAGCCTCTGAACTCTGTGAAGCAGTCCATGGTGGGACTTGCAATAGCACCAGGAACCTGATTCTGCAAACAAAAGATCACAAATCCCTATTCTGAAGTTGTGCCCCATTATAACCTGTGCAACCAATTATGTCTTCTTGCCTACATATAGCTTCTACTGAAAGCTCACACATCTGTTCCAAGCCTTCCTTTACAAAGGCAGATTCTCTGAGTTTTTCGCTCAAGCTGTCCCTGGATTTCCAGTGTCAGAGGTATAAAAAGTCAGTCTCAGACAGGAAAGGATACCGGCACAGCACCTTGAGAAATGGCAGTTAGTAGACCCCTATGGATCAGATTCTGCCCCGCTGCAGAACCTGGCTCAGATAAGTTTTTTCCCTCCCATACCTGGAAACACACTGGAGTGAAACCAGGAGATTTTTCCATTTACGTTGATTTACCAGCAGTTTGAAAGATACTGTACTCCCCTGCCAAGCTCTCCTTTTCTTATTCCAAACAGGGACATGGGTCTAAGTTTGTTGGAGAAGTTTTTCTTTCTACAGCATGCCTGACAAACACAAGGAGATAAAGTAGTCTAAGAAATACTGAGGGATAAAAAGGTCATTAAAATAAGGACTTGACAGTGTACGAAAGCCAAGAAAGGCTTAAAATTTTAAAGAGAGCCCTCCAGGACCTTAAAGACTCTTTTGGACAGAGATATAATCAAGGGCTTTTTGCTTTGTGAGTTTTTGCATTTGAAGTAACAAACTTCAATCCAGGGATGTGGGAAAGGGTCATTCCTGGGCTTACAAAGGAGTCTATCTGGCCATAGGTGATGAAAGGCAGTTTTTGTCAAAGACTCATCTGACTCTGCATACCTGATACCTGACTCTTACAAATCTACATACCATAACTGGTAGATAGATAGATGATAGATAGATAGATAGATAGATAGATAGATAGATAGATATTCCTTCCCTCCCCTTTCTTCCATTCACCCATCAAACACCCATCCTCCTATACAGCCCTCACTTTCTGTTCTGCAAGTCCTGCCACTTTGCAGCAGCCCTTGCACCTGGTAGCTCTCCTCCTTGTCACCCTGAACATCTGCCTTCACATCTGCAAGAAGAGTGCCTTCCTTTTTGCCCATGCCTCTGCTCACCATGTGAGAGCCGTGGTGCAGGGCCCAGTTAGTCACTGGACTGCTGGGGTTATCACCACCCTGCATCTGCCAGGGAATGCTGTCAGCCCAGAAGGCTCTCCTGGATGCCTCCCATCCTTCCCATGGGCAGCCCAAAGATGCTCCTGCATCCTCCCTGCCCTTGCTGCAGTAGCACTGGCAATGTTCACGAAGTCTTTCCTTGCTGGTATCTCACAAGGACACGCATGGGCTAGCTACCGAGGCTACATAATATGTCAGCAGCCATCCTCATGAGCGAGGTGTATGCTGTGGAAAGTACTCTGATCTGCCCTAGTCCTAGTGCTATGCCTACACACTCACATCTTCCTTGCAATGGGACACGCCAGCATGTCTCTCAGGACTTTCTCAGGGATGACAAAAACAGATCAGCAGCTAACTGGGATTTATTTGTGTGAAAAGGGGTGATCTGTGCATTCATTCAGTGACTCTGCGTGCCCTGTGTTGTATTAATAGACATTACAAAAACTTGTGATTGGAAGAAAGGCAATAACTTTTACCATTCAACACTTTAATACTCTTAATGGTAATGACTGTTCCTTCATCCCTGCCTCTCATCAACTGCTTTCAAGGAAGCATCATTAAGAAGGCATATTCCAGTACAAAAGAGACATCAGGCTCGGTTAATTTAAAGGAGATATTGCAATAAAGCTATTTTAACATTGAGATCAGAGGTGTGCTCAGGGATTCCCATGCCTGCCCCGGTACAGCTCTGATGCTCAGCTGAAGCCCATCTTTGTAAGATACCAAAGTGTAAGACACGGAAATGCCCAGTAAATGTGGATTTTCCTGAAGGACTGTAACATAAGAAGTCAATCTTTTATTGGACTCCACAATACAGTGGCGTTCAGCCATATGTTAGAGTGTGGGAGGGTATAAATTACACTACATAAAGTGATCAGGTTCTCCACTTTTACTCAGACTTACAGTACTTGCATCCCTGTGGAAATTGAAAGAAAACATGATATTTGGATTCTTGGTGGATTCAAAAATGAGTTGGAAGAAAATCAAAGCCAAAATGTTTACAGAGATATCAAACCCTGCCGGAAAAATATTTTCACTTTCAGTAGTTTTCCACTTGTTTCCTTAAGTGATTTGGTGCTTTAAATAAACGGTTTTGATTGCCTTAAGTGTTCTAAAGAAAAATATTTGGATTCGAGTGATATTCAGAAACTAGAGCATGGATAAAGCAGTGTCTAGTAAGCTAGGTAAATAATAACCACTTTTTTTACAAATCAAGTTTTAAGTTTTTATGATATCCCCAGGACATTCACCACAGAACTGTACAGGTTCTGTAGAGAGTACCTGTTCACAAACCGAGTCTGAAAAAAGAAGGTGGGAACTAGTTGCACCACTAAGCCAAAAGGATGCTACATTTCCTCAGGAACACCTTAAATTGTAGTAAAATTATTCTGCGGGAAATACAGCATTTAAAATATTGGAAGCAAGCAGCAAAGTCTCAGCACAGTCAGTCGAGCTGAGTTAACTAGTTCAGACAGTGCTGCATCTAGATGTAAAAAAATCTATTTACATACCTGGTGTTAACACAGTTCTTTTAATATGTTTTGCAGCTCTGTCTTGGCTTTCACTATTTTAAGAAAGAGATCCTATGAAGATGATACAATTTGTAGCTTGATATGTTAATTGCCATCTTACATGAAATGGTTAAAGGGTGGGATCCAGCACAACAGCCCAGTGAACAAGTGCCCCTAAATTTACTGGCACAGAATCAATGGAAGCTTTTCCATTGACTTTCGATGGAAGAGACTTCAATCGCCTTTCCATTAAGGCAACTGTTCTTTTATGCACCTACAATTCGGGTAGATATCTGTCTTAAACAGGCAGACTGGATCCCAGTCTATAATGCTAATATTGTTGACAAGCGACAGTCACACTATCATGACTAATATTTAAGGACTCAGTCAGGCAGTGTCTCTCTGTTACAAGTTTGCACCTTCTTGCCAGTCCACATTGCCCAAACAACTTTGATTTAATGCTGGACTATGTTTGCAAAAAGACAACAACTTTACCTAATTTCACACAAAATCAGACCTACGGAGGACTGTCCTTTAGAGAACTCTTGCATGCATTTATTGAAGCTGTTGTAATCAGCCACATATAATTAAACAAAGTATGATAGCCAAAGTCTTAGTTTTGCCAAGAAGGAATAACTGCTTATTTCTAGAAATATAGCACACATTCAATAACAGACATTCATATGCTAATTCATGTGCTGCATACCATTTTTCACTTTGATGGTTATAAATTACATACTGTAACTTAACAAGTTGGAAAATGTGCTATCCCAGGAATAAGAGAGGGAAAACATAACAGCAGTCACCTGCCAGCTTTAATAGAGAGCTGTAACAAATAGCAGCTATATTTTTATTTTTTTTTAAGATCATTGCTTCAGGGCTGCAGCTGTTTGGTTCCACCCTATTTGAAGAGCAAGAAAGGTGTATATATATAATATATATCTAATATTTGCAATCTTAACTCCTGCTAGCCTGGCAGGTCCTCACCGATTTCACAGGTCTCTGGTACTGTCTGCTGTACGCTGGTGAACCCATGGAGCTTCTGGAGAGATGGAAAGTACAAACATATTTGGGTTACTCCCTGCCACTGCGTAACGCTGCTTAAACCAGCAGAGGTGACCCACCTCTTCGGATTCAATATTGATTTTTTTTTTAGTTTTAAATGCTTCTCCATCCATCAATGTCCAAGTAGCAACATAGCAAGGTCCTCATGGATTCAGTTTACTTTTTCTTTTCTGCTTATGTGCTGAGAGAGAAACAAGAAAAAAAAGGCCCAGAGAAACACCAACAAATCAGTGCCTGGAACACAAAGAATTGAAACAGCTTTTGTTTTTATTGTGTAGTACTGTACTGACCTTGAGAGGGAAAAAATTCTAATTTGAATACTGCAGGATCTAAAATTACAAGTAAGCATCAGCAGTGAATAAAGGAAAAAAAATAAAAACTTTGTCATCTTTTACAAAGGAATGGAAGTTATTGGAGCAGGGGAAAGGAAGGAAGGATGAAGTGCACCCACCTTCTTCTGCAGTGTCTAGCACCTGATGAAAGGATAAAAAGAGCTTTTAACAGGCATGTAAGACTCCCCACAGATGATACGGACTTGGAAGAAAGCTCCCACAATGCCACCTCTGCAATATGGTGTATTGTTTTGATCACCCCATTAAAAAGCCAGTATTTCCCTGCATAACAGCTGAGGTGATACAGGCTTTGGATGATGACCAGTGTTAATTGTGGGCAGCAAGAGGAGACAGTGCATCTTTAAGCAGTAGACTGAAGCAAAACAAGTGGAAAATGCTCACTACTGCTTGGCGGTTTAAATTGAGGAAAAAATTAGTGGTAGAGATTGTGGCACTAATGCTGGAATTCAGAGCTTTATGTCATGGGACTTGCGCTGATGTGTATCTGGATGAAATAAAATTTTACCTACAGAGGAACTGGCCAATTTGTAACTCAGATGATCAGAACACAGCATAATATTGTCTCAGAATAAGCCAACCTGCCAGCTTCTTCCTAACAAACAGAGCTGAAATGAAAATATCTCAAGCCAAATATGTTTTAGTAAATCAAATGTCTGCAGAGACCTCTGGTGATATAAAAGCTATTGTCAGATATATAAATAGTTAATTTACAGCTGAGAGAAAGACATGAAGAAGAATGTGTCTCTTCAAGTTTCACTAAAATAAAGCATAGATTTTTAGAGAGGTTTCCTTAAATAAGGCTGCAGAGTTCCTCCTTAAAGCATCACAGGCGATTCATTGTTTCAGCACAACAGCTTAATGGACACTTCTCAGCAATGTGGCCTCTAGTGGGAAATTAAGTTTCCACAGAATCAACTTTTTATGCAACAAAAAATTAGTTTTGCCCAAAGCATTCAGGTTTCCTTTGGGAAAATCAAAACAAAATATTTCCTTTACTAGATTGGCTTGACCCAAATCAAATGTTTCAGTTTATTTTTTAACTGAACAAGAATATTCTATTTCAACTCAGTTCAACCTGAAACTGCCTCTGGGCTTGCTGTTATGGTGGATTAAAATAGCCCAGGAGAATAAGAGAATAAGACGATTTGCATCTCAGCCAGTTAGCTGGCTCACAAGAAAATATTTTTAATTCAACAATATTAAAATGTTACATTTAGATCAACAAGCCTGAAGCAAAATGCTTAGATACTTCCAAGCTGGAGTTCTTCAGCACTTTTGCTCCCATAAAAAAATTTTGGTATCAGAATAGAAATGTTTAAATAGTCAAAATTGCACATGAGAAAAAAAAAATCCAGCTCTAATTTCCAGACAGCTAATCATTGTATCAGTTTTATGCCACAGCAATTCCATTCAGCTCCACTGGAATCATACTGGAATCACATCAACCTAAAAGTGGTTGCAGGTGCAATGACACTGATCTCAGTGCACAGGTTTAGGGACATAGAAGATGTGCCTTAAGTTGCTCCAGGTTCTCTCTTACATTTGCCTCCTTATTGGGACTCTTAAGTATGCGAAGGAGTTTGCAGATCCTGAAAGAGTAAGATGTGGTTAGAAAGGAGGACACCCTACAAATCACCAGGAATACGGCACATCTTTCCAAACCTCATAGATGAATGAGACAATTAGGCTTTTAAAAGGGATAAACCACAGCTTCAGCTGGGATTGAACAGAGACTGAAACCAGCATTTGTGTGTGGGATAGACATGAGAGCTTAGAGAGTTTTGGTTATTTATATATGTATATATGAGATATACATTTGCTTATTACAGGTTGCTTAGTATATATTACACTTAGAAATTATAGTTAAACAGTTATTCCATCTTCCCCTTCAGTCTCAACTTCTAATATTTAGTTCTCATTCAAAAGCAGTCCAGACCAAATCAATACAGACAGTCAGTTTCACAACAGAGACCCCCCAGTTTCTCACCACAGGTTTTCAGTCACCAGGGTCCATGGTTCTAAGAAGGACACAGGGTGTTGGTGCTGCAACACTCAGCTTGCTCGGGATCCTCACCTGTGGACAACAAGGGTGAGGGATGCTGCTCCTGCGTGGCTTTCAGAAAGGTCGTGTCAACCTGGTCTCACTTCACTGCAACGGCATGGGTCAAAAAGGTCGGGAGATCCAGAATGAGCTCGACTGTGGAGGGTTCATGGAAAAGACAGCAACACTGTGTAGTTATTTGTTCTGGTTTGTAATAACTAGGCTCTGATTCATGTCTCAAGGCGCCACAGTATTAACTGCTCCAACAGCCCCTGATAAATGTAAACAGAGATACCAAGTAGTAGTAGTCCTGACCACAACACAAATTATTCACATTCCACTTGCCTCACTTTTTAGATGTCAGAGTGAATGATTAACCTCTGCAGTTTATACATTTACTGATTACACAATCCACTCAAAACGTCAAGGAGGACAATGGCTAACTCAGACACTGGGAATTTTTATACCTGAAATAATCCTGAGAACACTAAGTTTGCGTTATGTAAACCCAGTTTTTTACTTCTTTTTCAGGTGAAATTGTTGAAAAGCAGCATTTCTAGGAAGTGGCTATGTGCACCATGCCAAGCATAAAAACGCTGCCCAAGAGGACAGTTTAATGTCCTACAACATTTCCAAGCAGAGCTAGGGAACAGAGGAGAAGCTCTCATGAATCTGATACGTTGGTGCCTTCCAGAAATTAAAAAGTAGTATGTAGACTGTTCCAGTGCTAGCTGTGTTTCTACAAAATGCTTTATGTCTGATGCAGACCAC
Source organism: Xenus cinereus (assembly GCA_025774025.1). Lineage (NCBI taxonomy): Eukaryota > Metazoa > Chordata > Aves > Charadriiformes > Scolopacidae > Xenus > Xenus cinereus. The sequence goes on along the minus strand of JAOXJK010000001.1, from coordinate 180,689,760 downwards.
ATTATCACCATTTTTACGCTAAGATTTCACTTAATTTACATAGGCTGGGACGGTCTGCAACTGTGTCTGGTTTTAGTGCAGGCACACGGCCTGGGATTGCAGGTCACAGTGTGTGACCCTCTGCTGCTATCGGAGTGTAAGCTTGTTTCTTTTAAAATGGAACTCAGTTTTCCAGAGTTACTCACCTTTAGGAAAAGCACTGGTCAAAGTTGCCTTTAGACATGACAAAACACCTTGGAGTTGTACCTCACTGTTCTTTGAAGGAAGAACACACGCTCAGGTCTTCAAGGAGACAAGAGCACCTGTGGAAGCCCTGGTACCCTCCTTTCACTGGGTGCAGCCCAGGAAGGTTGGATACTTTTTAGTTGCTTGATCCCTGTAATGATGCTGTATGGAAGGGAAGCCACCTTCAGGTTCCTGGGGGGAGATGGGAGGGCTGGTTGTTGCAGTTAAAAAAACATCCAGAGATAAATAATACAATATACTTGTGCTCAGTAGCACATTCAACATACTGTGCTAGAAGACATCATAAGATCATAGATCTGTTTCTGACATACCGGGCTACACAGTTTCCGACTCATCCACATTTCATGTGCAAACCTAAAAATGACAACTCATCTACCTGTGTTTTAGTTTCACATAAGTAAAATAGTTTTTTGGAGGGACACAGCAGTGCTCAGAAGGCACTCGGACCTTGTGGTGATGTGCCTACAGTTACACCAAAGGAAATGGTACGGTTCCTATCTGAAGAGCTGTACCTGCAAAGGTCTTAGACCAGGCAACATTCAGCCTGTTTGCACTTACTTTTATCTTCCTGATGTCCAGAGTAGAGCTGCAGTTAATGAGCTTAATGGCTTAAATGAGTCATTGGAGCAGAGGAAGGATGAAGTATCTGAGTGAGAGTCACACCATTGTAAAGAAGAGGAGATGAAGCTACTCTGTAAGGAACAGGAAGATCCTTTAGGCACTTCAGGATTCACAAGGCTTTTACACACAACCTAGTTCTTAGCATATTCTTTCAGGAAAGTAGAAGACCAGGTCCTAAACCTCCATTCCATCCTTGGAGTGGGAGAAAGGTGCACAGCTCTACCTCATCAAACTGGGCTTTGCTGACAACACCAGCCTGTGACCCACAGTTTGGATATTTACCTGCAAAAAAGGACCTCCCACCCGTGACAGTTACATTAAAGAATCATGAGAGTCCAGAGAGAGCCATCTAAGAAAATAACAGGACACCTGGGTTCCTGACAAAGGGTTATATCTAGCCCTAGCCAAGGGGTCTTATTTTTTCTTGCCCTGTTTTGCACAGCAGCTATGTTCAACAGAAGTGGAGACCAAGCTCTGCAGCAGGTCTGCATTCTCATGTCGAGGGCATCTTCATGCAGATGGCTACCAGTCTGGAGCACAGATGCCAAATTCACTTGGTGAACACAGTAACCCACGCAGTTATTGTGTTAAAGGAGGGAAGGAAAGAGCCTCTTCTGGCTCCTGGATGGGACTGCCAGGGCTGAAACGTTTCTTGCTAAACTCAGCCTTTTTTAAGCAGCTTGTGCTGCCTGATAGTCTTCTGGCCTCACTCATGGGATTGGGAAATGTAAGTGCTGGGATGGCTCATTCCTGACTCCCAAGTGGGCATCAGTCGGAGCTACTGCCTGGCTGCTCCATCCTGCCGTGACGGCTGTTGGTCTGGGCTCAGCTGGGAGAAAAACCAGCCCCCAAGGATCTTTATTGCGAAAGGCTTTCTGTAACAGTGACTCACAGGTTCAGAAGGGCTGCGGTGGGTGCTCTGAGACTCACTTTGATAAGGTTTTGCTGAACTGCCTGGTTTGGGATGCTTCCTTGGGACAGGCTGCTGGGGTTAAGTATTACACCCACCTCCTGACAAATAAGCGTGACACCAGAGTGACTCCAATTTTTTTATAAATATCTGTTGCCAATTTGATTAACATGTCAGCACGGACCCGGAGTTAAAACTGAAAGGGACTGAATATTACTCCTTCTTTTTAAGGCTTGCATAATTTCCCCTCTACATGGAAAAAGCTTTGCACTTACATTTTTCACTAGTATCTACCATAGCGAGTCTTAGATTTTGTCTCTTTTAAACCTGCATCCTGTAAAACACTGTAATTGCATGCAGCTGTGTTTGCTAGCCATCCTCTGCAAATGGAAAGCGTGCACTGAAAAAGCACCCAAGCAGAGGACCTGTGAAATACACACTGCAAAAGCTGCCAGTTTACCAAAAAGACCCTCTTTGGTCTGCCCTCCTCTGCTGTTGCTACCTTGCAGTTTATGACATCCAGATAGTGGGAGGTCTGACAAACCGAACAAGGCAGCAAGCAAGAAATTCCATTCCTGTTGAAATCAGTAATTCCTCCGTGCAGGCTGCTTTTCTCTGTGTGTGTGAGAGAGTGCTCTTTCTTTTCTGTCACTTCGAGGAGGGCTCTGATATTATTGTTATTTTAAATATAGCTTGCCCTGGGGCGGGGAAATGCACAGGGAAAGAGTCGGCAAGCAGCCTATCTCTCGGAAGAAAAGAGCAAGCCTCGCAGCACAGGAACTGGCTTCACTCAAGTGTGCAGTTTAGAAGTCAAAAAACTATTCCCAAACCCACCATTTTGGAGGAGGCTGAAGAAAAAGGACGCAAAACTGGCTAAACACAGTGAAGAATATGGTAAATCAGGGTACAAAGTGCACCTAATGGCAGTTTGAGAGCGGGCTCTGAAGTACAATGTAAGTCTTCCTTAAATTGTATTTTTTTTTATCATAGTATCTAGTTGTTTAATTTCCATTCTGAAGCCAGGCTGGGCCAAAAGGTACAATTAGCTATAAAAATAAGTGTGGAGCAGAATGTATAATCTCTGATACGAGGCTGAAAATGATCCTGAAATACAACAGAAGTCAGAGACTATCAGCCATATTATGGAAGAAGAACTATAAATAAGACCATATCTAATTATTTCAAGAGAAAGATGCTGGATGGAATCTTTAATCAACTTTCTTAATAGGGAAGCGAGAGCTCTGCTGTTTTGTATGGCAAGCTATTTTAATACTGCTGTGTTTAAAATTGTGTGATCACAGTTACCAATAGCAATAAGATGTAGCTCCAGAGGGGAGTCCTAGTGGTTGCAAAAGTTTTTTATTTCTCCAACATTTTTGCTGTCTCAAGCCTCAAGTCCACATTCTCTATCCTACAGCTTGGTTTTGCTTTTCAGCTGGATTTTCAATGTGTGCCAACACTGGACTTCTTATGGAACTGAAAACAAAACATTTCAGCTTTTGGAGTAATTCTGGTATGTTTTTCTACATCATGCTAGTGGCAAAAATACAGTCGACACAAGATTGCGCTCCCTCAACTTCTGGCACGGACAGCTGAGGAATATAAAGCCTGATGGTGACAAAGGGTGATAATTTCCTATTTTTCACTATTTATCTCACCGTTTTGGGACTTAGCAATGGATATTCTTTGTGATGAGGAGAGCTCTGTGAACCCAACTGCAAACTCCTTAATGCAAATAAATCATGAGAGAAGACTTTACAGAAATGTTTATGGAGCTGGAGAGATTAATATATCACATCTCTTTAACTTGACCGTGGACTCTGAAAACCTAACCAACCTTTCGTGTGAGAGTAGCATGAATCCACCGTGCTACTCTTCTCTGATTCAGCTTTCACAGAAAAACTGGCCAGCTTTGCTGACAGTGATAGTGATAGTTTTAACCATTGCTGGAAATATTCTTGTCATCATGGCTGTGTCACTGGAGAAAAAACTACAGAACGCCACTAACTATTTTCTAATGTCACTTGCAATAGCTGATATGCTGCTGGGTTTCCTTGTCATGCCTGTGTCAATGTTAACCATACTGTACGGTGAGTATTAGCTGTGTAACCTACTGCATGCATTGAGAGGCTTTAAACATTGCATGCACACGTTGTTATTATTATTTCATTCTCTTAGCACAAAAAATTGTAATCACTCCATACGAGCTGAAATATATGTAATTGGTTAATGGATGTAAGAATAGCTGAAGCACTTCAATCTTTTCCTACTTTATATTTCTAGTTACAGGCATTTTAAACACAGTCCAGAACATTAGTTTATTACTGAGTTTCCGGATGAGTTGTCACAAAGTGTATATGAAGATGCTTTGTTCTCTCTAGTCTTTCAGTTTTTTCCCCTAGCTTATAATTTTCAATATTCCTAATGAAAATGTAGGGTCCTGCCACTTACTTTGCTCTGCAAATATGCACAGAAACAGTAAAGACTGCCTTTAGATTCAAAGTAGGCAACCCCTTCAATTTTTTTTAAATGAAGAAATACAAATGTAAATAATTTTCTTAACACCAATACCCTGCTTAGACATCTACTTACCAACAAATGCTGGAATAAATATTGTGAGAGTTAAAAAATGGATGGGAATTAATCCTGCCCAATTTTTAGTAACATTTACAAATGCAAACCTATGATTTCTTAAAAGAACTTATTTAAGAATTAAATGAATAATGACTCACAGTTCATACCCTTGTAGGTGATTAATAGCAGATCTTTCTTCTCATTTCCACCAAAATCACTTGCAGCACAGCTCACACAGAAAAAAAGCAGTAGCCTATGTGTTCGGTACCAATATTGACAGGCTGTTATAACCCCTAAACTTCAAGAAATGAGTTTTCCAGTGCCACAACTGAAGTGCTACAGTTCAAGGAGAAGCCAGACAACATCGAGAGGAAAGCGAGGTTGTTTACAAAGATTTCTATTGCTTCACTATTTTGGGACTAAAGGTCCAAGCATGAGCATTAAGAGAGATTTAATCCAGAAAACTGGAAATGCATTTCCCAGTTTCAGTATTTCTATACAGATTGCCTTCAGTAGCATTTGCAAACTGTACGTGGCATCAGTGATGGTGTAACATTGTGATTTATTGCATTAGTGGTGCAATTACCTTTGGTGGAGAGACAGCGCAAAGCAGAGCCGCGGGAGCAGAAATCGTCCGACGCGTGAGATTAGCAAAACCCTTTTAAATCCTGCGTGATTCCCTGAGACATGCAACAGGGACTCCTGCTGGCCGGGCTCCGCTGCCGAGGGAAGAGGTGCCCGAAATCCACCGCTCGGAAGTGATTTGGAGGTCGGAACGTGGGATTTCCTGCACGCAGCGAAGCCGAAACCCTCATCACTGGGAAAAGGCTGCATCGCCCTCTTTTGCGATCGCTGGCGTGGAGGAGCAGCAGGGCACCAAAAGCCACTGGGGAGGGACTGTGCAGGCTCTGTGTCCTCTTTCCCTGCTTTTTCCCTTGCAAAGTCAAAAAGGAGGGTAACTTGGGGTGAAAAATCATCTGGAAGAGCCGTCTTGGCACGGTGCACTGTCAACTTCCAGGACAACCAGTGATGATGCAGGGGGAAACCTCTCCTTATGCAGGAGCATTTGCTTGGCCTCAGCCACCCAGAGAAAGGTCAGGACACAGCCAGCATCAGCCACGTCACCTATGGTTGACAGTCCTGAGCCCAAACCAGGGGCCTTTGCATCCACCTCACTCTGCCAAGATAACCTCCAAAGCTGTGGAACATGGTTGTTCCCCCACCCACTCTGCAGTCCCTTCAAGGGGCAAATTTTGACTCTTCTGCTCAAAAGAGAGATGATTTCCTTCTTGAGAGCTTTATAGCTACCGTGGCCAATTCCTATTTGAGTGCCCTGGTCATCTGTCTGCCCAGCTTGCACCCTTTGGGGCAGGCAGGCTTCTCCATCCACCCAACAGCATGAACCTCAGCTGGAAAAAGACACCCACCAAGGTGGATGTGTCCACAGAACAGAAAATTCACAGAGCTGAACAATAGCACTGGTTCCCACCCAAACACGCATCAGGTGCCAGATGCCTGTTGCTCCTGCCTCAGAGACTTGCCCCAGGCCAGCACGGAGAAGCTGTCGGAATTATTTCCAGATACTGTGTAACTCCCTCATGCACTGGAAGGACCAGGTATTTCAGAGGACCTCTGACCTTAGACATGGCCTCGGCTGATGTGCTTCTGACAAAGTAGGATGGTGCAGAGGGTCTCCTCTCCTCTCCTCTCCTCTCCTC
>JAOXJK010000001.1:180643543-180673592 GCA_025774025.1 Xenus cinereus | reverse complement strand
TCTCCCTCTCAGAACTGTGAAGGTTAAAAAAGCTTGCATTTTGAACTTCCATATTTTTTTTTATTATCTGACAAGGAGGTGCTACTAACCTTATAGTTTTCTTTTTGAAAATAATGCTCAAAGGAATGGTAACGATTGAACTGCTTCCTAAATTCTCCAAATTTGGAAATAGAGAGATAAAGAAACAACATAAAAATCCATAGGGCCACATTTTCAATCCAGAGACATTGAACAACCTAGGATACATCTTGATGGGGAAGAACACATTATACCAGTACATATGCATTGTCAAATGAAGAATAATTATTATGTATACATTTACCATTTTATTAGTGTAATTACCTGGTTACCAGGAAGAGATTAAGGTTTTTGGCTATGAAAAAGGCACACACCCATTTTGGGAGCACTTCTTTGCAAGAAACATTCTGCTTTACGAGTGAAAAAAGGAATGAGAACAGGTCACAACATTAATGTTCGTCTTTTCTTTCTGGTTTGGTTTGATTTTTACGGGCAAGATTTAAAAGATAGAGCTGTATTTTTAATAGTGGAGCTATGTGGAAAAAACTGGTTAGTGAAGGTACTGATGACAGAATTTGTTCATTGTCCTTTTTTTTTTTTAAACTTGTCTTTGCTTTGAAGACTGTAAGGACCGTGTTCTTCTCCCTTGAAGCTACCGGCAAAAAAGCATTAAGTTCAACTGGACCAGGCTGGTCCTATTATCAGGTTTCTTTGAGGGAATAAGTCACTGTTCGTGGTTGGCAATATGACCTGTAATCAGCCAGTCTCTCTTTGTAGGGTACGTCAGAGTAAATGGAATGTTTCAAGAAAAAAGGCAGTAACAGTACAGTGCCTATTATAAGTTATTCCTCCTACTCTGAAAAGCGGTATTTTTTAGCCAGTCGTGTACCCAGCACAGCGTGGGATATATACAAGAATCCAGATTGGATTCCCCATCCAGAAGGGAAAGGATGAGCCTGGGTCCTACCAGAGGATACCTTTTCTGCACAAAATGCTGTGTGACGTCTTGCAAAATGCAGACAGGACACGTCCACAGGCCTGCTCTGATCTTTTTCCAGTAGGTCTCTACAACAGTACACGCTCAAAAGGGGATCCTATACTGGCCAAGAAATTACTTGAGCATCTCTAATCAGAGGAACCAGGATTTCTGCATAGCAGAAGCCCCGTGCAACATAAATGAGCAGAAAAGAAGAGCACAAGGAATCATGTTGGCATTTATAAACTCTGTCATCTGTACAATGTAATTGCATTTAATCGCCTTCTAAATTAAAAATAGTGGTTTTAAAGTAGCAATGTATTGCATAAAAGAAAATGCCAAGAACAAAGAAATTTTCCTTCATTTTAAAATTATACAGAGCAATTTCACAGGTTCTTTTATGTATTCTAAAGAATTAAATCTTATTTAAGCCAGATTTTGCATTTTATAATGTTAAGAAAGATAAACGTACCACAGAATTCTGTTCTAAAATCAAAGCATTATGTTTTCCCCAATTAGTAGGAACATTGCAAAGTATTGCACACTCAGGCTGCAATTAACTTTCCCCATGCATTTCCTGGCCCATGCCATTGGCATCGTTTCTAAGCAGAAGCCCAGCTAATAAAAGTCAGGGGTTTTGTCAGAGCTGAGACAACATATTCCTAATTACCTACAACAAATTTAGAAATACCTTTTCAGCTGATTTTTCCTATGATGTCCTCCAGAGTCATTGATGGAAAACAGCCTGTCAAACTCCTATGACGTCCTGAAAGCAGGCTGAGGCATCGCGATAAAGGCTCTCTTTTCTGGCTGATCAAAATCAGAGCTGTGTATTTCACAGTATTCAACCCTGCATTTATGTTGCAAGTAAATCACACCCACTGGGAAGACTTTTTTCTTTTTGGCAGAACATAACCCTCATTATGATTTTGTATTTGATCCGAGTTTTGAAATGTCAAATTGACCGCTCTTGCTAGGATCATAGGCTGAGCTGAACTGTGAGCATCCCAAGATAAATGCCGTGTGGTTTTAGTTCTCAGGTGCACTGAGTGAGCGGCACAACTTTCTCCTTACTAGCATAAAAGTGCCTAAAAATTTTTAGGTTGAGTGTTCCCAGGGTAAAACCAGCCCTGCCTTGCATACCACTGCAGGACACGAGGAGGGCCCTCCAACATTCAGAAAAGCCATTTCTGGTTGCAAGGGCAGTTCATGTATTTATTTTTCATTTTCAAGGTGGTTTGTGACATTTAGCAGAAAGATAAACCTAGGGATTATGCTATAGCACGTACACAGGCACACCTGTAGATGGGAACTACGGGCAGATATGATCTATCACTTTCTCATCTCTTCTTCAACCCTGCCATCTTCTAAATGTGACCAGGGCACTGACTGATTTAGTAAAAGAGCAGTTCCATTGGGGTGAAGGGCATTATCTCCTGGGTGGGCAGTGAAGCATAAACCACAGGATCCTGAATTACGATGTTCAGACCAGTGCAAGTCTCTAAGCTGCTTCTCATCCTGTTTTTCTTTCCAAATTATCTATCACATCAGGACATCTACCCCAATAACTGTCCAGCCATTGGTGCAGTCTCCTTGTATAACTAGTAAGAAGCTGATCATTTGCTTCAGCAGCTGCCTCTGCAAGCAACCACAAAAGGAGGCAGGGAGAGACAAGAAAAATATCTGGAATAAAGTGCGACATGGTCTGAGGTCTAGAAAATCCAGAATAATTACAGTTTTGGTTGCCTGTGCCCCTCAGACTCAGTGCAAAATTGTGGCTAAATAATAATAATAATTAAATGACTTATCTGATGGTTACAAGCAGTCTTCCTTTAAACTGCACAGTGAGGTCAAACAGCACAGCCAGAGAAATCTCAGACTGATACCAACAGAAATCTCTATTGAGTTCAGTGGAGGATTAAGGCAGAGTTAAGTAAATTATCAGCATTCAACAAATCATACCAAGTAATAATTAAAAGCCCAGAAGTGAAAAGCCGAGATAGTCTCTTAGACTGCTCCAGGAGCCATCACATTAGTTGCTTATGATAGTGGAATATCTAAGATCTTTCCATCATTTCTAGTTTATTGCTATATAATTTCTTTTAAGCATTGCTGTGTACGTAGCCTGTACAGCATATAATAAGTTATCTCTGAGGAGCATTCAGGAGCTTCATAGCTAAAAAGGCAGACTGAGAATGTGTAATCTGGGAAGACCCTGTTACAAACATATGGTATTTCTTTATTTCTCAAAGCACAATTATCCCCAAATCTATTCTCCTAAGGGCCTGAACAGTGAACTTTGCGAAGCCATCTGACATGGAATATGAAAAGGTGTTGTGCTAAACAGGAGGGATATCACAAGTGTCCAGAGCTGATCCCACTTAGAGGCTCTTTTTCTTTTCAAATTTACACATTTACCTATGCCAGTGGCAACCGTAGATTTGTAGCTTCTTTTTGAGTAGAAATTAAACCATTGCTACAGGGAACTTAAAGCCACCAATACAATTTAAAGAACATTAACTGAGTACACAGAGAGGAAGAGGGGTGTTTGACCTGCTCTGCTGCATTTTGCTGAGCCACAGAAGCAGCAGGTTTGTCCATCCAGGAGCCTTAGATGAGAACGAGTAGCACCTTGTCCCTCAGTGCAGAGCCAGGCTGGAGACCTGTGGCACCTCTTGCCATTTTTCAAACTAAATATTCAGCTTGTTATCATAAGGTCAGTCACTTCCAATCACTTCTAATCGCCACGGACGAAGTCGGTACACAGCCGTCATCAGCCTACATCCCCTGGAGGAGAGCATTAAGGCCAGCTCCCTCCTGACAGCAGGATTGCAGCCGCCGTCTGGCTGCCTTGGACTTGGGCTCTGCCCAGCCAGCATCCCCCGGGCGAGCCGCTTCCTCGGCCTCCTGTCCATGCTTAGCCAGACACCCCCTTACTCTCTACTCTTCCCAGACACCGGGATAGCAATAAATCTCAATCTCACCAAAGATCAGACCGCAAATGAATTGGTATTGTAAAGAACAATGCAATGAAATTACTGGGTGGGAGGTCTTAAAAGCCTTTCATGGTAACTTTAGAAACCTGCCCCCACCCCTAGATTTTTGCAGCTGCGGTTTGATTTCCTCTGGGCACTGCACATGCGACAGAGCGTCCTCTCTCCCTCCTGGCAGACCTTCCTTGGTGGAAGGCAGGGACTGAAATGCAGGCAGATGCGCAGAGCAAGCTGGAGTCCATGTAGAAGGGCTGGCACATGGAGCTATGTCCCCTGTCAATCTCACTTGAGACACAACGCCACCGTCCCATCTGGGAGTGCTGGGATAAAGAGCAGGGTGATGTGCAGGCAGAGGAATCCTTCGAGGAGACTTCACCAGACCCATATGAAAATATAATTGCTATTGACAAACTCCAGGGCTACAAAACTGGCAGAAATCTCCACTGCTACCCTATACCCTTTCTGCCCTATGCACTTGAGGGCTGGCAGGACATGTCCTTTGAACTAACAGACACAGCAGCAGTGACACATTGCCAGGCTGCAGGCTAAAGGTGCCGCAGACCTTGTTGGCCTTCAGGGGATTGCCAATGCTTGTAACAACCTACACATGCTGTTATCAAAACAAGGCTGATGTAAGTAGTGACTTCAGATCACGAAAACACAGCTTGTAACTCAGCTATTTAGAAAAGCTGGCAATCTAAGTTGAGCAGGTATGTGGTCACCTGCAGATGGGTGTGTGGAATTAGTGCTTATTTGCAGCCCTGCTTCTTTTAAATTAACACATTGTGGTATCCATGTGCCTCTGAGCCAAGCAGGTTGTAGAGTACCCATGCCTTTACACCCCTTATCATATTTCGTACTCTCAGATTTTAAAATGCACCTGAGGTTGCAGGCAGGTCTCCCTGACCTTCCCTTCCTTGGGTGCTTCCCCATGAGAACGTAGTAGCTCCCAGCAGAAGAAAGTTAGACATCCATACAGAAGGCTGGTACAGAGTGGGGTTTGCCCATCTGAGTGCTCCTTCAGCATGGCTACTCTGGCACTCTCAACATCATCTGGGAAACATGGGAACAAACAGGAAAAAACCAGAACAATTTCATCTTGGCCGTGACATGGCAATGTAGTGCCAAGACACCACTGAATTGCTCTCATAAACATTTATTTGTCCTGTTTCTAAGGAAGGGCTAAGTTTTCACATGGGGAACACAGGGATGGTGCTTTGTCAGGTAGATGAGTTTGCTCTACATGTCACAATGGCATGCTCCTTACTGGAAATCAGGTTGAGTGGGTTCCTCTGGATCAGTAAAGAGGAAATGGATTTTTAGGCTCTCTCTATTATTGTCTTTTAACCTCCTGGACATCCTGGAGCTTAACAGCTCTGTCCAGCCTGCTACTGCAAAAGCAAGCGAGATGCTTTCATGCCTCCCTCTTCTTCTCTTTAGATGCAGTTATGACTTGCATTTGCACAGTAATCTACACAAGGCAAAGAGATTTACTTTTTATCTAAAAGTTGACACACTTACCGAGTCTAGAGCTGGGGTCTTTTGATGTCTTTTGACATCTTTCTCCAGGCTTAACATCACTAAAATATTCAGAATCAGACCATGAGGTCTAACCAAGCACAGTAAAAGGGAGATTCATCAAATCCATGGGAGATCTGTGGAAGAATCTGGCATGTGGTACATATTATTTTGCTCTTTAGCCATACCGGGCCAAAATTTATTTACTTGGCAGTTTGGTATTTCTTCCTTATTTAGGAAAGTTCTTTGCCTCAGTAGATAGAATTGTTAGAGTAAACAAGCAGATGGAATGCAAGTATGTGTCATGTAAAAGAAAATTTCTGTATAAATTGATAAAGTCTTTCAATTTCCTGGGGTTTTCACTGATCAAGAACATACTCTTTCTATTTGCTGGCCATCAAGGTGAAGGTTGTACCTGCAGGTGTCCTGTACAGGAAGTCCCCTATGTGCTAACTCCAAGCAGAAAGGCTTCTACTCTCCAAAGACAGAACCACTGCGGAGCTTCAGATAAAATGAGCCAACACGCAGTCAAGGACCAAGGAGGTCATTATGTGGGCATAACTACAGGCACATTAGGAAATAGCTAAGAAAACTTTTAATATTCAAATGAGATACCAAGACTAGCTTTGGGAAGTGTAACTGCCTCCCTCCTTATGAAAGATCAGACCAGGCAGCACAGCTTTATCCAGCAATTTCTTACCCTGTGGAGACCTCCCCTCTGCCCATTACAGTCAGCAGAAGGTGAAGGCAAACCTGTGCTGGCACTAAACTAAGGGGATTTGGTTGCAATAGGAACACTCTCTATTTCAGTTTCTTCAGCTGAATCTACCAGGGTCTCTTCACCATTGCTCTTTGCTCCATATGTGAATGGCATAATCTAAAATCCCCAGTCCCTAAATCCTTTTTCAAAATAAATTTCTTCAGGACATTTATAAAACTTTAATTTTTTTTATATATATTTCTAGCTATTTGATAAGTGTAGAGTTCTATACGCCTCTGCTAGTCCCTTTAGTGACTGGGTAATCATATTACACAGAGGGATAACAACTTCTCTTGATTTGAGATAGCGGTGAGAAGCCCATAAGCACCTTGGCACAAGCCTCTGCCCAAACCAAAGAGAGTGCAAAAGCAAAGAGTGTATTGGTGGAGAGGCTTCACTGGAAATTGTTATACAAAAGGTGGTGTCTTCCTCAAATACTGAGAGAGATTGGAAAATCCGATCAGGAAATAAGAAGGACCAGACACGAAGGACACAGAACTGCTGCAAACAAGTCCTGTAGCACAGCTAAGAAAGGGGATTTGAGGTGTGTACGGGCAGAAATAGCACTTGAAGCCGAGAGCAAAGAAACTGCTTCCTGCTGTTGGACTCCTGCTGCCTTTAGGAAATAGGGCTGTATGCACATTTCGTAAGTGAACAGGATTACACCAAAGCAGTAAGCGACTCCAGCAGCAATTTCTTCTTTCATAACTCAGCCCATTCTGGAGCCCTGGGTTTCTAATCACTTGGGTCAAAAAAGGGGCACCTGTCCTTCATTTCTTGCCCTGTCCTCCCTAATTTCCTGCTCCTCTAATTCTGTTTCCATTTAATTTATTATTACAGTCCTACAAATTAATTTGGAAAGACGCATCTCTGTTCTTGTAAGAAATAGGTTTCAGGACTGAGGACATAAATGAGAAACATATCAGGAAGACACTGAGACTTTTCTGATTTTGTTTTTCTAAAATGAAATAGATGATTTACTGCATTATATTATTATAAATGATCATTTACAATAATTTTCTCACATAAAAAGACCTGAATATACCTCCTACTAGGTTAGAAAATATGTTTTCTTAGAGATTTTCTGAGCTTCCAAGAACAAAGCCATTTCAAAATTTATGGAATAATCCAAGTATTACCTGGCACCCTCTATGTGAAGTTAAATATAAAGTAGTTTTCCTTTCAGTTGTATTAAATAAAATATGTGTGACCAAATAAAGTGTTCCAAGGGAAAGCTACAGAAAACCAGCTCTGTGTGTGCTCTCAAATGAAAAACTAGATTTGCCTATAGACAGTAATAAGGAAAATGCTTGGACCCACTCTGACTCCAGTCCTGTGAGGATGGCCTCTTGGGATGCAGAAAGGAGATGATGCTCCACCAGCACTGTGACTCACTTAGCTCCTGAAGAAATCCATCTGAAAGCAAATATTAAGTGGGGATTTGTGACAGAAAGCTCCCCACCCACTCCTGCCCCCCACCAGCCCATGTACCTGCCACTGGGGAAAAGGTCCATGATTGTCTCACATGTGAGGAGAAATTCTAGCTCAGGACTCTGGGGACACTGCCATGCTGACTAGGAAGGCAGAAGTTTTTTAACATTCTTTTTAACATTAATACTGTTTCTCACAGCATTCTCCTGGAGAAACTGGCTGCTTATGGCTTGGAAGGGCATACTCTTTACTCAGTAGAAAACTGGCTGGATGGCTGGGCCCAAAGAGTTGTGGTGAATGGTGTTAAATCCTGTTGGCGGCCAGTCAGTTTTGGGGCTGATTCTGTTCAATATCTTTATCAACCATCAAGACAAGGGGATTGAGTGCATCCTCATGGTTGAGTCACCATGCCTGGAGGTATTCAAAAGAGGTGGAGATGTGGTGCTTAAGGACATGGTTTAGTGGTGGACTTGACAGTGCTAGGTTCAGTTGGACTCAATGCTCTTAAAGGTCTTTTTCAACCTAAATGATTCTATGATTCACGCTAACTAGATACAGCCTCAGATGGTGATTCCCAGTCCACCCAGAGCTTTTCAACATCCCCTCTTCCCAGGCAGATATTTCTACTTCTGCACTCCCATCAGCAAACTGCACAACCTTGCTGTTGGCAATGTGGCTGGCGCTATTTTATCAGCAACAAAATTATAACATCATTGAAAGATTTTTCATGACTGGAAATAAGTCAGTTGGGAAATAACATTTTCAGGTGCATGCAGAAATCAGCTAAGTGTTTGTAGGTCTGGGGAAACGATGACTCCTCTAACGGTGAGTGCCACATGCCAAGCAGAGACATGAAGACAGATTGAGCGGCTCTTCTGCGAATGTTTAAGTGAAAGTGCATAAGTAGCTGTTGCTAAACTCCAGTTCCTGATATAAGGTGCAGACATTTGCATCCTTGATACCCAGAGGAGGGCATGGTCCACAACCTTCCCCACAAGTAGCTCACTGTGGTTTGTGTTCCTAGAGCAAGCAAGCATCCACACAGGGCACCATGGCAGCCCAGGGGAATAAATATTATTTTGTGTGGTTATTTCAGTCCAAACTATTGAAAATAATGTTGCATCAAGGGACTTTTTATACAACATGAAACTGAGGGTATGCATTGTATGCATGTGTGTCCACAGGGATGGCTGTTTGTTGTTTGAATGTGTAGATGTACCAAAGAAGGACGTTCTCTGAGTACAGAAAGGCACAGATACCAGGCATGGGCTTTTCTAAAGAAATTAGACAATATTGCCACATTGAGCTGCTTGAAGGAGAGACTGGCCTTCTCCAAGCAGCAATCCTTTCAGAGGTCCCCAGCGTCACATGGCATCTCTGTGCAGTGGCCCATGATCTGGCCCATAACTCGAGTATGTCTGAATCAATGTGCCTGCTAAACCTTGAGCTGGGGAGCTTTTTTTCCCTTTTTTATATGAAGGTGAACAAAGGTGCCAAATTTTGTCGAGAAACTGTAATGACATTTCTAAAAGACATATTTCATATCCCTTGGACGTTTATGAAAGCACACAGTAACTCTCATTTGTATTCAAATCGATTGAAATGGATATATGTGAGGTTAAAGCATGTGACTGACAGTTTCTGCTGGAAGGAGACTTCACGGAAGGAGCCTTGACTTTTATCAGTTCACTCCCTCCTCCTTCTCTTCCTCCTAAGCAGCCCAAGTGTGCCACTCTGCAGGGCATATTGTAAATTCTGACTTTGATTCATTGATAGTCTCAGCAGCTCAAAGCAGCTGCAAACCCAGTTTACCTGTCCAGTTAAAGTTGTTTTATGGCTGCTGTATATTTCTGAAGATTTGCAAGCCAGCAATGTGTGCCACTAAATCAACATTTGTCCGTTTTACCAGGCTTTTTGAGAGAATAACAAGAAGGATACTATTGCTTTACTTCTTAACCTTTGGTGTTTTCAAGAGCCTTTTGTCATTCTGAAGTTGTGCCCAAATGCTTGAGATTTAATACAGGATTTATTACTCAGCTTTATTGTTTGGATTCTGTTTTGTGGTTTATTAAAGTCCATAGAGTTTGGAACAGTCACCTGTGTATAAATCAAGCTATATAAATAAACCACCTTATACCAGAAAAACAGAATATTTAGGATTTGTCCGCAAGGGGAAACATTCTGATATAAGTGGGAATGTCAACTGGAAATGCAGTGGCTAATGTATCTCCAGTGCTTGAATGGATGCTCCCATTCTGTGCTGGGTGCTTCCTCATATCTCAGAGTAGTTTGATTTGGAAGCAGAGTAAGATAAACCATAAAAAAGCACTCAGGAGATATCAAGACTTTTTCCAGACTGGTCCTGAGCTAGTGGGAGCCAGGGATGTAGAATGGGCAGGGTGTGGATAATCCGTTACAGCCCTCCTAGGTTGTTTCCTCCAGAACTACTGTTTGCACATGGTCCATTTCCCAAAAATCTGCTCATCCTTACCTGGTACCTCTGCATGATCCTTTCTTGTGAAGCTGATTTTCTTCTCTTGATATTTGAGCACACAGGCACAGCCTGCGTCTTCTTAAACATGCAGAGCCACCAAGACCAGGGAGCTGGAAAACTAGTGTATTTGGTTTGTGTGGAAAGGTTGTGGTACTGAGAGGGCTGCAGGGGTGGCTCCTGTGAGGAGCTGTTAGAAGCTTCCCCTATGTCCAACGAAGCCAATGCCAGCCGGTTCCAAGACAGACCCACCACTGGCCAAGGCTGAGCCCATCAGTGATGGTGGTAGCATCTCTGGGATAACATATTTTAAAAGGGGGAAAAAAACTGTGCAGGGGCAACTGCAGCCGAAAACAGGATTGAGACTGTGTGAGGGCAGCAACTCTGCAGACACCAGGGTCAGTGACGAAGGAGGGGGAAGAGGTGGTCCAGATGCTGGAGCAGAGACTCCCCCACAGCCCACACTGATGACCCTGGCAAGGCAGGCTGTCCCCCTGCACCCCATGGAAGTTAACGGTGAAGCAGATATCCACCCGCAGCCTGTGGAGGACCCCACACCAGAGCAGGTGGATGCCCAAAGGAGGCTGTGACCCTGTGGGAAGCCTACACTGGAGCAGGCTCCTGGCAGGAACTGTGGCCCCATAGAGAGAGCAGCCCATGCTGGAGCAGGTTTGCTGGCAGGACTTGTGACCCCATGGGGTACCCGTGCTGGAGCAGTCTGTTCCTGAAGGCCTGCACCCTGTGGAAGGGACCCACACTGGAACAGTTCTTTAAGAACTGCAGCCCATGGGAAGGACCCACATTGGAGAAGGTTGTGGAGGACTGTCTCTCATGATAGACACCCCAGGCTGGAGCAAGGGAAGCGTGTGAGGAGTTCTCCCCCTGAGGAGGAAGGAGCAACAGAGACAACACATGGTGAACTGACCCCCATTCTGCATCCCCCTGTGCTGCTTGGGGAGAGGAGGTAGAGAAAGAAGGTAGAGAAGGTAGTGAAGTTAAGCCTGAGAAGAAGGGAGGAGTGGAGGAAAGATGTTTTTAAAATTTGGTTTTATTTTCTCATTATCCTATGCTGATTTGATTGGTAATAAATTAAATTAATTTCCCCAGGTTGAGTCTGTTTTGCTTGTGACAGTAATTGTTGAATGATCTCTCTCTGTCCTTATCTCAACCCATGAGGCTTTTGCTGTATTTTCTCTCCCTTGTCCAGTTGAGGAGGGGGAGTGACAGAATGGCTTTGGTGGGCACCTGGTGTCCGACCAGGGTCAAACCACCACAACCAGCAGGAAATTATACATCTGAATCATCAAGGAGAAACAGATCGGTCAGCTTTGATCTTTAAAGAATTAATTCAGTCAGCTGCAATAATGCTAATACAGCTTAGACCAGGGCTTTTTGTTATCTGTCTACAGGACAAGCTTGATCTTGACCAAACCTGAGTGACATGTGGGTGACATTCTTCCTAAAAATCCCATTAAAATAGTGGATGTGGCTTGTACATGAAATCTCCATTATTTGCAGCTGAAGCATCACTGCCTTTGAATTTGGTACCTGTGTCCTCACTGGAATTTGCTATCCTCATGCTACAAAAGCCAGAAGCTATCTGTTGAAGAGGGAAAAACTCTGTTCCTTTGGGAAGGGAAGCAACAAGTGTAGTCCCTGCAGAGATACGAAAAGAGAGAATTGGGATGGAAGTTAATTTATTCCATGCAGGAATGCCAGAATATCATTTGTGGGATCCCCTGCATCAGCCAAACTGGGGTCTACACAAAATCAGGCTACAGCTGTCAATGTTCTCTGCTACCAAACTGTGTCACCTCTGATATTTTCAAACTGTATACAGGCCAGTTACCCGTGGCTGTAGGGGAAAGATGTTTGAAGTTCAGAAAAACTTAGGTGACTAGCAGCAGCTGCTAGAGCTCTGCCGTGAGCATTCCTTGTTAAAGGAATGACAAGGAAATGTGGAAACTCCAGCTACAAGCTGAAGCTCGTTTCCATTTTGTAGAGCCAGAATTCTGGATTTAGATGCCAGTCTCTAGAAGCTGCTAACAACAAAATAAAGCAGGTGGGGAATTGCTGCCCTTGTATTTCAGGTGAAGAGATGCAACTGACTTTGGCCTTTTACTTGAAAAAGCTTGCAATTATGCTAAAATTTTCCTCTTGCTTGCGCTGCTGCCTCTCTTCCCATGCCTCCTGATGCAGCTGAGCCATAAGGTCTGTAGTAATGAAAGGCATCTTTTTACTCTGTCAACGGCATTGTTTATTTTATCTCTGCAGCTCACACTAGGTCTTTGAATGAAACGAAAAAACAGCCCTGCTGTTATCAGTACAGGGCAGAAACCGGACGGGAAACTTGTGGTATTGCTCTGACTGGTGCTGTGTCTTCATGCAGCTGAAGCGTAGTGCTGGGAGGCGCTGTGTGCCTTCAGTTTCCCTTTAACTCATCCCGAAAAGAAAAGGAACTTCAAAGCATTTCCCTGTAGGTGTTCAGCACCCCAGATTATTCAGCCGGAGCTGGACAACGTGGCTCCTGCAGGTCACCTCTCCCTCCGTGCCATCAGTTGGATTGACTTGGACCTTCTTAGGCATCAGCTTTCCTGGAGTGACTGGAGGCTTCCACCAGCTGGACCCAGAAGCTGCCACACACTGCACGAATTTGCACTTCACCCACTGGCTTCTCATAGCCCAAGTTCAAGCATTTAGGTGTTTGTGCAGCAGAAACAGAAAGGGCAATACCACAGGCTCTCCACCAGCTTCTGCCCCCGGCAGATCAGAACAGCACTTTTGTAAATTGCCCCGAGGCACTGCCATGACTCAGTTCAAAGCTGTGCAGATAAAATAAGCTGCAGTGTTGACAGAAAAATAAAAAGCAGTGGTGTCAGAAAAATAGGGAGCTTTGTAGAAGCTCTAGACACCCCAAAAGAATGGAACTTTTGAAGAGAATAGTTTAGTAATATTATTGCTGTTGTCATTATTACTGTTTTATTGTGTCTGGACTCCAGAGACTCCCTCTAGGACTGGAGCTGTTATGCTGGGAACTGAAAATGTGTGAAATGAAGAGAAAATGGGGTCTGTGCTTTTAAAGGGCTCCCAGTCTAAGCACCAGAATGGGAAGAAGGGAAAGGAAGGGAGGTAGAAGGAGGTAGCATTGAAATGCTGATGTTGAGAAGATGAGTTTCAGGACTAATCTGTGAACCAGTAAGGACATTCTTGGGCACACAGCGGACAAGGTAGTGCACAGCATCATCCTCACATCATAAGAAATTCTTCTCTAATTAATTTTTTCTTCCTCAGAAGCCAAATACAGCATCTGGGATTTCTGTTGAAAGATGCAAAGGGGACCGAAGCTCCCAGATTATGCTAACTTTCCACAGGAGTCAGAGTCCCAGCTGCTTTTATCCAAACAGGGCTGCATTATCACTCCCTGCTTCACAACGCCACTTTTGCTGTCTTCAGAGCACATCATCCCTTTCGCTGTCTGAACATTGCTTGGAGACAGGGGGAGGGGAGGAGACAAATATACTGAAAAAAACGCAAAACCAACAACCAAAGAAACAGCAGCTGTTTGATTTTGCCCAGACAGTAGCAGCATTTGCAGAAGTCCCTGAGGAATTGGCTGAGTGGGCTTGAATCAGACAAAGCAGTCATAGAATCATAGAATTGTCTAAATTGGAAGGGACCTTTAAGATCATCTAGTTCAACCATCAACCTAACTCTGATAAAAAAAAACCAAAAAACCCCAAAACCCCAAACAAACAGAAAGCAAAAAAAAAAACCAAACCACATTACTAAACCATGTCTCTAAGCACTATATTTACCTGTCTTTTGAATACCTCCAGGGATAGTACCTCAACCACCTTCCTTGGGCAGCCCATTCCAATGCTTAATAACCCTTTCAATGTAAAATTTTTTCCTAATATCCAATCTGAACCTCTCCTTGCACAACTTGAGGTCATTTCCTCTTGTCCAAGGAGAACGGACTTCCTCACCTGGCCTCGCTGTTCATGTCAGAGCAAGGATGCAGCACATGCTCCAAAGGAAGACAAAATTTTCATGTCTACCATTGCCTTCGGGGCTGTGGATTCAGAGGGCACCTGTAGCAGTTGGCAATACCTTTGCAGTCCCTCAGGGTGAACCACATCTCAGGCTGCCTCATAACAGTGTCTCTCAGTGCTTAATTTGTCCCCATCATTCCTCTGGTCGTTGCCATAGAATGTTTTTTTAGCATTTCGACTGTGTCAACTGTATGGAGATTACAGGGAGAAAAGAAAAAGACCCAATGAAAGATTATTCTAAGATCTATGGTAAAAAATTATCTTTTGTCCTCAAACCAGTATTTCACAGCCCAGTCACAAACCAGTACCCAGAACACTTTTAATCCTCTTATGAAAAACGGCCCAAGACCACTCTTAAGCCACCCCAGAAAAGAAAGACACAGTATCATCTTGATTATAGTTGATAAAAGCGTTTGTCAAGGTGGCAGGAACCAAGAAGCAGGTCTGGAGATCATTACAGGGGGGCCAAGATAAAAAAAAAAAGTTATATATACGAGTTATATTTTTGTTGCTACCAGGTGTCATGAGACAGTTGGATGGAAGCAAATATGTAGCCGAGGTTTCTTTGAAGGAGAGGAAATTCAGATTAGAGCAACTGCAAAATCCTCTGCAACACCAATGCTGCTCTTCCTCTGTCCTTCTTTGCCAGGATCCTGTAAAGGTGGTGGCAGCACAACTGCCAAAGTCTGGAAGACCACAGTTTAGCTCATGAAATTAAACATCTGTAACACCAATGTTTCACACAGCATATTTGCTTAGTGTAGCCCCAGTAAAATATCAGAAGAGGACTAGCATTGTGCTGCGGCTAAAACATGAGACACAATATTTTTCCTTCCGCTGAGTAAATTCAGTTTGCTTTGGGATGTCTATCAATTGAGCACACATCTATAACTATTTATTCTTTGAGAAATAACCTGTATATAGCTAAAAGTGAGTTTGGTTTTTTTTCTTGGAGATTGGAAATGTTGGTTTTATTATTGTGTTTAACCTCTTCTTTCTCTAATCCACTTTCAGGTATCTCCATGCCTATACCTGTCTTTGGACTACAAGATGACCGCAAAGTGTTTAAGAAAGAGAGCTGCTTACTTGCAGATGACAATTTTGTCCTGATAGGCTCTTTTGTGGCATTCTTCATCCCTCTAACCATCATGGTGGTCACCTACTTTTTAACTATCAGGTCACTGCAGAAGGAAGCTACTCTGTGCGTGAATGATATTGGCCCAAAGACCAAGTTTGCTTCATTTAGCTTCCTCCCTCAGAGTTCCCTGTCCTCAGAGAAACTTTTTCAGCGCTCTTTGAACAGGGACATGGGGACTGCTGGGAGGAGAACCATGCAATCCATCAGCAACGAGCAGAAGGCTTCCAAGGTTCTTGGCATTGTCTTCTTTCTGTTTGTTGTGATGTGGTGCCCATTTTTCATCACCAATGTGATGGCCGTAATTTGCAAGGAGTCATGCAATGAAGAAGTCATCGGAGGACTACTTAACGTATTTGTTTGGATTGGCTACCTTTCTTCGGCTGTCAACCCACTCGTATATACGTTGTTCAACAAAACATACCGCTCGGCTTTCTCTCGTTACATTCAGTGTCGCTACAAGGAAGAGAAGAAACCCTTCCAGCTGATCTTAGTGAACACTATCCCAGCACTTGCATATAATTCCAGCCAGCTCCAGCTAGCACAAATGAAGAGTTTGAAAAAAGAGGCAAAAATGATGGCTAAGGATTATTCGATGGTCACGATAGGAATACATCATTTGGATGGTACCTCCAAGGGAAGTATCAGCCCGGTGAACGAAAAGGTTAGCGGTGTGTGATGGTCGGCAGCTGCCATGACAACCACCGTGCATACGCTGAAAATTTCACCTGGCTGTGAGAAGCTCTGATAGCTTAGGAAAATCAGCCCTGTTGAAGAGACCCTCTAATAGCATCACATACTCCTCATATTATCCTGTGGATGAAAAAGCAGGGTTGAAATGATATCAAATGTGCAATTTTTTTTCATACAGTACTTTGGCTGTTTTAAGCACAGGCTTTATTAAACTTATTTTTTTAATATTCTAAAAGATATATTTCTTAAAGGAAAAAAAAATGCAATTTCTGGTATTATAACATGGGCTGTGAA
Organism: Xenus cinereus; assembly: GCA_025774025.1. Taxonomy (NCBI): domain Eukaryota; kingdom Metazoa; phylum Chordata; class Aves; order Charadriiformes; family Scolopacidae; genus Xenus; species Xenus cinereus. The sequence continues at coordinate 180,657,231 of JAOXJK010000001.1, read as the reverse complement.
GAAACCTACGCATTTCTTTTCTCTTTGCAAATGAAAGCTAAGCTGTCTTTTGATGTCCTCGCAGAGTAGGCTCCAGCTAGTTTGTCTTGCTACAATGGAATTTTGTTATCATTAACTGAATGAGCACTTTAAGAAATTTTAAATAAAATGATGGTTAATTTGCTAATATATATTTAAAATAAATTTTGAAGTATTAAAGAAAAGTCTATTTAAACCCGTATAGATTAATTATATGGACATTTTGGTAATAGTGTTTTTATGGCTATTTTTTCCTTCTGAGTGACCGTTCTGAAATTTTACTGGGCTTTTCTGCCATTTGTTCTATAGTTCAAATTAGCAGTCTTCAAATGTAAATTATACTTGAATGATCCTTTGTTTCTACCACCATTCATAATCTTTATTTCATGTCTTGTACTTTATTTCCAGTCAAAAACTTTCATCTGTTCAGCTTAAAACTTGAAAGTAATATTTTCAAAGGTAATTGTTGGGCTGATTCCCTGCTCCTTCCCACTGGTGTTGACAGGAAAGTGAAGAGAGAAGAATGGAAAATCAGGCACAACTTTGCTAAATAATTTCAGGAACGATGCCACATCCATGCCTCTATTTGATTCCAACAGAGTCTGATTTTAGTTATGCCAGTGGAAGTTTTGCATGAGTAAAGCCTCCAGTAAAAGGTTGCAGCAGATCCTCTCTCACCATTCCACTTTGATTAAAAAGGCCAGTATGAAAATGTCCTTTTGGTTTTGTTTAAGGGCTGGTACAGCCAGAATTATTAGAAAACTGTTATTTGTTCATAATTGTTTTCCCCGGTTTCATCGTTTTGCTGTTATGGTAGATTGCTCAGGAATGGTAGGTAGCTTGCACTATTAGGACTCAGCCTTAATGAAATATGTATGGGCAAACGGGGCCCACTTGAAAAATAACAGGACTTATAAGTGGCACTGTATTTCACCTGCATAGCTCCAAGGGCAGAATACATTACATTAAGAACATCAAATATATTGCTTGACAGAAACGCCTAGTCATGAAACTCTTTCCTTTCAGGCATCATTGAAGCCGGTGCGACTCTGCTGGAGAGCAGAAATATAAATGTTGCATCCATCGGCAAGACCTAAATCCAAGCATTTGATTTGTTCCATGAATTTTGCAGCCATAATCATCAGAAGCAGGATGTATTCCAGTTTCACATCCCGTCCGCTCTGAAAAAAACACTGCCTACCCAGAAGCCAAACTCCAATGCCTTCATCAGTCCTTTTCTTGAAGTTGTTCAGTTTTCACAGACCAATTAAATTTCCACTAAGGCAAAGAAAGAGAGAGAGACAGAGAGAACCTGAATCTGATTCTAGCCTGCCAGATGGGGGTCTTTGGAAGAGGAAGACTTTTAGCTTAAAATACAGATCTATGGTAGAAGAGGATTTAAAACTTGGCTGGGTATTTGGCTGATTTCCAAGAAACTGCTTGTCGGTCTGATAACTAAATCTGACAGTTTTATGAGCCGTTTCCTCCAATGTGAGGTAGGTCAGAGCCACCGTGCACAGGAGCTCTGCGTGCAGGTGGTGACATTGACTCACTCCACAGCCCTCAGCCTCCACACCTGCATCAAAGTGTTGTGATGTAGCCCCTTTGCAGCAATGCCATGCATGTCATCCATCGGTTTGTGGCCATTAATGGTTTTCCCCCCAAAACTGGGAGTTTAGGATCACCTGATAAATCAAGTGGTGTGCTCACCATGGTGGTTTATATGGTCTCTCTGGCTCTGGGTACACTTGGTCACCGCAACCAAACTGAACAGCTTCAGCAGAAGGAAAAATGAACTCGCTGCTCCTATCTCCCTGTGCACGCCCTGCTCCCACACTGTGCCATGTGAGGGGTGCCACACCGAAGGGATTTTAGGTGGTATCTGCTAAACACAGCTGAGCGTGAGGACCACCGCAGTAGCAGGTGGGAGCAGTAACTTCCCACTGTTTCCTTGCAAGTTTGATATAGACCCTAAATCAGGGCATTTGAGCTAAGGAAAGAGGCCAACTCTATTACACAGTCCAGCCAGGCAAGGGATGGAGCACTGATGGAGCACAAGGTGTCCAGGGTATTCAGGTACCTCCTGGTGTCCAGATGTCTGCACTCCACAACTGGAGTGATGAGGATTCACCATATCCTTGGCAACAGGCACTCCAGGGGAGAAGCAGGCAGTAATAAAACCAAAAGTATTTCATGAGTAGAGGCCTGAAGCTTAGGATCTGCCACCAAACCAGATTGCCTTCATATGATGAACACTGACACAGGACTGAAGGTCTCTAACCCTGTGTGCGAGGGGAAAAGGAATACGGATGCTTCCACCAGTGGAGGCAATTGCCACATTTTGTGCAATTTGTGCCCATCTTGATGCAGGTGTCTCTGGCCTTGCAAGAGGAAGAAGCAAAGGACAGCTCGGGTCCTGTTGCCCATGTGTACCAGGGAGCAGAACCTGCCTGCAAACTGTCCAATGGACATGGCACCCTGCGCTTCTCCAAAGCTCAGTTCCTCCCAAAACTCCTGAGGGTCCGGCTGCTGGTCTGCGCAGTCTCCTTCATTAGCTTGCACTTGACAAACTGGTACTGAGCATTTAATGTTCACTGCTTCTACTCGCCTCTTACCATCTGCATTTCGCCCACGTGGCAGAGCAAATCGCCTCCCGCCACTTCTCTTTCATTTCACCTTCTGTTCCTCTTTCACAATGTCAAATTGCTCAGGTTGCAAATACTGACAGGGAATGTTTCACTACAAACAGAGAGGGTTTCAATTACTTGCTTGATGTTTCATTAAAAGATGACTCTGAACAATGGTTTTTTTTTTCCAGCTTATTAAAATAAAACCTATGTTTTGGACCTAGGAGACTTGACAGCGTCTCTTTAATTGACAGCTGGAGGTAACATAACATAACATTTATTTTTTGCTCAGAAGCAGGGATATCTGATGCCTGACATTTTAATCCTGCAAGCGCTCAGATAGGTGGTTTTATTGAGTGATCAGCAGCTTTTGCCTAAGAAGCCTCTCAAAGCCAAGAATGCACAGCAGATAAAGACCAATATCTCCAGCTCTTTATGGACACCTTTGACAGTTTAGCGAGGCCTGATTCTGCCACCTTGCACTGAAATGTTAATAGATTTTTGTGCGGTTTGCCTTAGTGAGGATGACAGAGTCAGCGTCTGAATTTGTTCTACCCACCGTGCCAGATCTGCGGGAGGTCGTTCATCAGTAGACAGCAATTATACTGCTGACAGATGACAAAGTTCAGCCATTTTAAGCCAGAATTTATAGCATTGGGCCTACGCTTGGGATGAACACTACAGTTTAGTATGAACAGTTCAGAGTAACAGTTCCATCTTGCAAAAAAAAGTGTTTTCATTATGCATCAGGCTGGAAGTGAAACTTTTGTAATTTTCCAGGCAAAAAAAAAAAAAGGGAAGACATTCACACAGACTCACTCAGAGGTTAGGGCCTTCCCCTGCCTTACAGGGAAAGCATGGTGAGTCAGTCTGGCATATCTGCATCCAAAAAACCCACTTTGTCAAAAAAAAAGGTTTCAATTTTTCAAGCAGATCAATGTTTTATTACTGTTAAGACTGCATCTGAGAAATGTCCAAAGACATGAAGCTCACCATGTATCTCCTAAGCTGGTGTGCATACTTTATACACTTCAGGGTTAAAAAATAAATCCTATATATCTATCCCATCCAGTCAACCATGCACTGTACTTATGTAATTATTGCCAAACGCTGAGATGCATTCTATTTTGAATACCTATATGTTTGCTTATGTAAATACATAGAGAAAAAAGTTTGCTGTATTTTGTAAATGTTCATGTAAAATGGTGTTCCAACGCTTTATTGTTTTGTCAGATCCCACTGCTAGTAAAGCAGATTAAAATATTTAAATGCCATCAGTTGTTTTATAAACTGGAGGTTTGTTTTAAGTTCCTATTTTGGTTTGGTTTAATTTCTCCCACAGTACAATGTCTGCTAAAGGCTAAAGTAATTTTAAATATCTCACTGGCTGAAGCGAAAGAGTACATTGCAGAACTGTCTTAGTAAACTGGTCCAAAGTGAGGGGTTGCAATTGTTCTCTTTTTCTAAGGACAGACGTTCTTCTTCTGAAAAGGTATACTCTTTGGATAAGTACATATGGCTTAAACGATTTCAGTCTCGGGAACAACGTACTTGTAATAGTAACAAGCCAATTAAATTAATTTTACTAAGAAGTCGCACTATAAGATTAAAATTAATGAGCAGCATAAATAAATAGCATTGCACAGTTGCACAGACATAAATAACACCCGAGTCACAGAACCACAGTGCCATCTATCGGTAGCATTTCCTTTCACAAAGAGTTTCATAATAAGAAACCAAGATGGATTTTGTTACCTTTTTGCTTTCTCCATCTTAAAACCAAAATATATTTATTCCTCCAACTGATCCTAGAGCATACATGCTCTTGTTTACAATTGTAGCATGGCTGTAAATAAGAAGTCCCCTCAAAACCTTGCTCTAACCTTAAGGTCTCATCAAGCTTTATAATGTGTAGAGAAAAGCATACAAAGGCGTATCTTTCAGAAGTTATCAAACGAAAGGAAACAGATTGTTTTAGCTATGAACCTGTGAGGCACCATAGGGTAAAAGGTGCCAGGTAAGACCTGGCAATTGAAAATCCACTCAGTTTTACCTTTGTAGTACTAGACTACTGTAAGTAGGCTCCAGGGTATCATAATTTCTTATATTCTTTGAAAAACTCCCTGCCAGATTTACCTGTTTTGACATACTTTGCACTGGCCATTGGAAGAGAATACATGTGTCTTATCCATCTGGCACTTCAAGCCATAAAAGCAAAGATATTTGGAAAAGAAGAGATATGGTCTTCAGATTTATAGTATAATCTTCTGAGGATACTCCTTGAAATACTCCTTCCAATACGGTCTTTGGAAATTTTATATAACACAGTAGAGTTCTTTGATATATCTGCAGCTTTGACATGTGAGACCTGGCAAATAGGCACAGCAATTCGAAAGCCTCCTTGACTGAACCTTATTAAGTTTAATTTAATTTAATCACAGACTTAGAACACTATCTGACCCCGAAAATACTTCTAACAATGGTTCTGCCAACCATAAATACCTATTTCCAAAGTTATTTGACTATATAAAAGGTTAACATTTTTCAGTCAGACTGAAACCTTCATTTTAGGATAAAGAAAAGTTGACAAACTCAATAGTTTTATTCAAATTCAGTGTGCCAGTTTACATATGTAAAGCTACTCTTTTTCTTAGTGTTAGCAGAACATCAGTTGGGAGTTACTGTATCTAAATTGCTTGGGTTATATCACCATGTAACCAGTACAAAGCCATGCAAAATAGGTGATGGTGCTAGTTGTGTTAGTATTTTAACTATAGAATTCCTATAAGAGTGGAAAATTAAAAACTAACGCAAACAAAGAATTTTAGGTAGTTGTGGAGAAAAATTAGAGTTCATCAGGGCCAGGCACTGTAATTTTTCAAGTGCTGGACTCATCTGGGTTTTATCTAAAATGCGCAAGGTAATATATTTTAAATATGAATATTTTGCCACCCTGGGTGTGAACAGAGTGTGCAGAGAATCACACCTGGGATCTTTCCTTAGGAGATCTTAATATATAAGCAGAAAAACAATTAATTTTCTTTTTTTAAAAGCTATGTTCACAATGGGGACACTTGGGAATGATCCTATGTCAGCAGACTTCCTGTCATGTGTCAGAAGATTTGCCTCAAATCAAATTGTGAGTAAAAAGATGAGAAAACAAAACATAAAATCATACAGAGATTATGTAAAGGACAGAAACCAATCTATGGATGCATTCTCTGAAGGGAGTTCAGCATATATGTGCATCAACATGGTCCCTCATCAAAGGTTCAAGAGAAACTAGCCATGAGTTAAGACAGAAGATTCTTGCATGGTGAAAGAACCCCTGGGAGATAAGAAACAGACATGACAGAATAATCAGTCTTCACCTTGAAGGCAGGACACCAGCAAGTCCTACAGGGGCCTCTAGAAAAAAAAGATATCAAAAGTGACAGCGTGCATAGCGGAGAACTGATTGCAAAGACCACATGATACTCTGTGATGGCTAGGGAAATGGCAGGTGAAATTCAAAGTAGAAAAAGTAAGGTGATATATTTTTGGGGGGAAAAAATCAACTCTAGCTTTACATACAGAATAATATGCTCTAAACTAACTGTTACTATATGGGAATGAGATCTTTGTGTTATGGTACTGCGAAAAAAAAGATCAGCGGTAATTAAAAAAGTATTTGAGGATAACTGTAAAGGGTACAGAGACAGGCTACAAGGACAATTAAAATTACAGGATGGCTTCCATACAGGTAAAAATCTAAACAGATTAGGACTCTTAGAAGATTGGGCAAATTCATTAAGCCAAAGACAACTCTTCAACACAGAGATTACATTTCTAGCCAGCGAAGTGAAGGTATCTCAGACTGCCAGATGTTAGCGAGTGCTCTCTGGAGCTGCTTGCCAAACACTCGTGCTCTTCCTTCTATCAGTTTGTGCTACAGTTCATCTTCAAAATGAGATGTTGGGACCTTTGGTCTGCACAACTACAGCTGCTTTTCTGTTCGAATTCAAATGAAAAAGTGATCTGTATATGAATTTAATAAAGCAATTCCCCATTTTCCCATTCCTGCTCTTCCATAAATATTTCTGCAAGTGCATTTGCAATTGACCTAAAAAATTTCAAGGAGTTAATTTGTAAATTCTTAAGTCACAATTCATTGACTATATAAATATTAATATTTTGTGAGTTCACTGTTACTATTCCTGTTACATGATAAGCCTTCTGTAGCAATAGAAAAGATTGATAGTCTGAAAATCCTTAAACACTTCTTCATTGCTCTCAGGAACCTAGTAATAATAATTATGTTGATGCGACCACACAACTGCTGCAGGAAATGGAAGTAAAGAAAACAGGAGTTAAAATGATGGTTGCTGAGTTTCCAAGCAAATTTACGACACGCTTGTTTTGTAAAGTCTCTGCTGCTGAATAAGTTGCAATGACAAAGATGTTTGTGTGATCCCTGTCTCTTTGCAGAAAAAAAAGCAAAAGGGGTACAGGCTGAAAAACTCATTTTTCATTGAGTCATTTAGGCTGGGAACTGCTAGGGGTCTGCTAGTTAAGTGTCCAGGTCTAAGCCAGTTGACCCATTTCCTAAAGGCAATGAATAAATGACAATTCAAGGCAAGTGGAAAGGATCACCCTTTGGAGTCGCCTAGTGGAGAAAAAGGGGGAAAAAGAAACCTGTTAAACAGACTATTGCAGTCACTGTCAGACTACATTCATGTTTAATTATCCTTATAATTCCTGTGAGGAAAAGGCAACTACTGCTGGGACCTACTTGCTGTTGGGCAACTGAGGTACACTGAGATAAAATCAGCAAAAAAAAGCCACTCAGTGAGCCAGGAGCAGAACCCAGAACTTAAACCCATGTGGGTGAGGGTACCCACCCTGTAAGCCTCTGTTTCCCAGTACTGAGAGAACAGGTATTTCCAGAGGACATGTGGGAATCTGCGGTTCTTACTGACACATGAAAAAACCCAAAACATTTTAGCAATGCAGCTCAGATATTTGGCCTTGTAATGAGTCAGGTCTACTTACTTTAAGTTTGAGGAACCAGCAAAAGAAGGAAGCAAAAGCATTTTATAAAGGCACTTTCTGAGCTGAACTACAGCAGCCATGAGACTTTGGATGACCCAAAGACAGAATATCCCAAAGTTTCTCCTTGATACATCCCATGAGAAAGGAAAGGTAGTCATTTGGGAAGCAGCACAGAGAGGCCTGAAAATTAATCCAAGGTGAGATATCTGCTTCAAAAATCAGCCTGTGAAAGAGATGGAACTATTCGGGGTCAAATGAAGGTGGAAAATCGCAGGATTTAGAAGCAGACTAGTCCAACAGCTACTCCATCAAAGTATTTTGAATTGCTGCATATAACTATGCATTAAGTCATGGATGAAGTTTCCACATGAGCAATACTCATCATGGCTGGACTCAGGAAATCTGTATCTCCGTTCTCTACATGTGAAGTGTAGAAAATACTTTTTTTCCCCTTTTTGTCTTGTAGACAGTGAACTCTTCAAGTCAGAAGGTTTGCTTCAATAGGTTTTTGCATAGTGCTTTGCATTATTACTGTCAAGGCAATAAGCTCTTTTCTTTTTTTTCAATGACCTATATTATCAAAAGCACAAAATAGCATCTCCCTTTCTTACCGCAATGTAGATTTTTTTCTAAACTCCAAAATATATTTCTGAACTGAAGCCTCTTATTTTCACAAAGATCTATTAACCTTCTCTCTTTATCTCTGTTACTGCAGGGAATACAATGATCTGTTTTTTTCTTAACTATATATCTCAGATTGCACTCTGTCTCATCCCCCAAGTCATTAATAAAGACACTAAACAGTCTTGTCCCTCGTATCGATCCCTGAGGGGTGTCACTCTGCCAGCTGGACTCTGTACTGCTGATCAATACCCTCTGAGCCCAGCAATAATGCAGCCAATTTTCCACCCACCGTATTGTCCACTAATTGAGCCCATATTTCACCAACCTTGCTAAAAGGAGACAGGGAGACTAAGAGAAGTTGTTGCAAAGCCCTTGGTAAAGCCAAGGTATACGACTTCCACTGCTCTTGCCTCGTCCATTGCCTCGTCCATTGCAGTAGACTTCTCATCAGAAGGCAATCAGACAGGTCAAGTGCGCTGTGCTCTTGATAAATCCATACTGGCTATTCCCAATCACCTTCGTGTTCTTTGTGTACCTGGAAATGTCTTCCAGGAGGATTTGTTCCATTGCTTTCCCAGCTATTGCTTCCCATTGGTTCCACTGCTTACCCAGCGGTAAGACTGGCCTGCCTTTAGCTTGCTTGTTCCTCTTTCATTACCTTCTTGAAGGTAGGTGTTACATCTACCTTTTCCCAAACATCAGTAAGACCTTCTGGATTGTCTTAACCTTTGAAGCATGATAGTAAATGGCCTTGCAATGACATTGGCCAGTTCTCTCAGCACCATTTAATGCATCCCATCTGGTTCCATAGACTTGTGCACATCCACATGAGTTATGTACTCCCAAACACTGTCCTCTTTTTTGGCTAATACTCACCCAATGGGCCAACTTTATTGGTGAAAACTGAGGTAAAATAAAAGTGCTGAGCACTTCATTCTTTTCCATTTTCCTTTTCAGTAGCTCCCCTGTCACAGTGGGCCCACATTCTCCTTAGCCTTCCTTTTGCCGTCAACATACAAAAAGAAAGCTTTCTTGTTGCTCTTCATATCACTTCTAGTTTCAGTCCCAGCTGAGCTTTGGCTTTCCTACCTCCCACCCTTGCATGCTTTAGAGATGTTTCTATGTTCCTCCCAGGTAGCCCATCCCTGCTTCTATTTTCTGTAGGCTTCCTTCGTGCATTTGGCCCAGTCAGGAGTCTTTTCTTCATCCATGCTGGCCTCTGCTTGGTTTTCTGCAAAGTGAATGAACTCTTCTTGTGCTTTGAGGAGGTTGCCCTTGAAGAACAACCAGTTCTCCTGGGCTCTCCTTGGCCTGCCAGGGCAGTCACCTATTGGATCCTGCCAATAACCACTATATCCTCTCCTGAAGGTCAGGGTTGTGACTCCATTTCTTTTGCTTACTTTTAGACAAAATTATAACAAAATAATCTCACACATTAGTCAGTGAAAATGTGTTCCCTTCAAGGTTTATCCTTTTCTGTGATTTCAGTTACTCAGCCTGAATCAAATTAAATGAGGACATTCAGAAGACTACTATCTTTTGTTAAAATTCCGATCAATCAAGGTTTTGGCTATTTCTCTTGGGGCAATATGAGCATCTACTTTTACTTTTTTATCTTAAAAGATGCTTGGAATCTTCTGGCTCTTTCATTACCTGTACTTCCTCTAGGAACCATATTTTTTATTGAAAGAAATGTTTTACCTGCTGGGGAACTTGTAAGTTGTTCCAAAAGCCATCTAGGCATGTTACCATACCCAATCTTGACAGCAATAAAACACTGCCTTTTCCTCAGTATTTTTAAAAGCCATGCTCTTTAACCTTTTAAATATAGTTAATCTTTTGAACAAAGAGCAGAGGCAACTTCATGTATTGTAATTTTGTGTGACTGTCCTACTTCACTGTAGAAAACAGATTTGAATAGTCCTCACAAGATGAGTTTATGATACACAACTTAAAGATCTTTTCTACTATTTTGGTCCTAAATTTGACAAATGACTTCGGCTCTGTGGCCTGAATTGCTCCCCAAGACCAAGAAAGAAAGTCTACTGTACTTGTATTACTTCAAGGCTTGTACAAGGATCAAGAAATCCTAGGAATGCCAGCTGGTGGTGTTAATCTTAATTTATTCCCTCAGACCTAAAGAAAAGCCTATCTCCTGGGGAAAGACAACCATAAGCCTAAACAAATAGCATTTATATCTCTGCCTCTCCTTGGGGCTCCCATTAATAAGGCAAGCCCTAATGTTCTACTAAATTATTTATTGCCTGAAATGGAATTTAAATTTCTGCTTTGGTGTTCTCTGAGTCAGACCTTAACTATCACATTCCTGTCAGCCAATATCTTTCTTTAGTTGCAATTATACCTCAAATTTTACTTAGATATCTGAATTTGAAATATCAGCTTCAAAGGTTCAGTAAATCCAACATGAGGAATTTAAAACTGTATGTGAAAAGTTTCTCAAATAAGCAGTCTCTTTGTAAGTTCAAAATTAATCTGTACTAAAAAGAAATAGAAAACAAAGTAGATAGTACAACTATGTGCAGTCAATTTCCTATTAAAAAAGCATTTTTAATGGTAAAGCATTAAGAGGAAACTACTTTCTGTCAGAATTATCAGACACATATACCTCACTGGATTTGGTATCAGTTGTAACACATGCTTAATTTTGCATTTTCCTGAAATGATAGGAAAATATTACTAATATTTCTTACGCACATTACTCTAATAAAAAAGCATGTTTGTTTTTTCCCTTAGAAAAGTTTTCAGCATTTTATTTGCTTTACAGACAAAGACTTTTTTTTTCCAAAAACATTATCTTTTTCTAATTTCTTATCACAAATGGCTTATTTCAGCAACTGCAAATCTTCTGTTTATATATTTCCCACAGCCTCTCTGCAAAGAGGATTCACGAACATGCCCAACCTCACAGCAGCTGAGAGCTATTGAGGCCGTTCCAGACTACCAGCACAGTGCTGCAGAAACACCAATACAAGATATGGCCAAATTAAAGAGAAGCCAGGGGAACTACACAGATAATCAGAATGACAAAAGCCAACTGCTAATCTAGAAACTATCTCTGGCCACAAAAGAAATTGTATAACTTTGCCAAAGACAAATTCGTGAAGCTTCTCAGGGAAATGTTTCCATTTGCTAACCTCTTTAATCAAATTAGGTTCTTATTACGGACTGGATATTTTTTCCTCTAAAATTAGAAAACTTGTAAAGAACACCAAAAGAGGAGACAGCTAGCATTGACAACACTGTAACTTGCATTCCAGTGCAAGCAAGACCAAAGGACAACACTGTTTCCCAAAAAGACAGACAGACTCAAATGACACACTGTCTCTAACAAACAAAAAAGAAAATAATGAAAGCAAGAACCGGAGTAGAGAAGAAAAAAACTCAATGCAGGCAGATAAAATAAGTGAGGGTGTGTAGTTTCTAGCCTCTGCCATTGGCTCTGTTGGCTAAGAAGCACCTTGGGCAAGTCGCAGAAAAAGTAAAGAACTGCCTTGGAGGGACAGCAGCTAATGACATGACAAGTTGCACCCAGGTGAAATCTTGACAGTATGGAAGGAAAGTAAAGAAACTTTGGAAGATCTCACTCCCATCTGAGACAAAAGGTAAGACAGATGGATGTGTTAAAGAAGGGGAAAGAGAAAAATAAATCAATAACAATGAAGTGCCAGAAAATTCTCCTTCTCCCTGTGTAAAGCTTCCCCCTTGAAAAGCCAAAGACTTGAAGCAGATTGTGTCAATACAATCAGCATGAACTGTACTGAGGGATAGTGATGTTACCAGCCATATATGTAACTTAGAAATGACTGATAGCATGGTATAAGACAGTTTAAGACAATTTAGACAAATATGGCATTAGAATAATAAATGACTAAATTATGAACAATTACAGTAAAGAACACTGGGAAAGTTGTTTACAGAAAAGAACAACATACAAATAATCTCATGGCAAAGTAAACAGTGAAGTATGAATTCAGTGCTCTGAATAACCAAAGTGAAGACGAGATCCCATACAAATAGTTGAGAAAAAAATGTCTGAAAAGCACTAGCAGGAGGTGGAATCCACAGCTATTAGGTAAAAGAGGTTAGCAACTACCATCCTTAATTCAGACTACCGCAACAAAACATCGGAAAAGCTTGCACTCAGATGCATGGCTGAGGGAAGGACTCAGCCATGCTTACTGAAAAGAAAATGGGAAAGGAAGAATTTGGTACTATAAGCTTAAGATATACAAGTTGCTTGCCTACAAGGTAGAAGTTTCTTGCTGGAAGTTGTATAGCAAATGTGTTTTAGTGGGCTGAAGCTAATGGTATGTTTTCCCAAGTACAGAAAGGCTGCTGAAATGTGCTGAAAAGGCAAAAGCCCTTCTGACAGAATACAAAGACATCCTTATGATGCCAGAAGAAATGTTAGATACATGATCTGAAATTGTACCTCACTACTGGATTTGATCAGCAGCAAAGTGGTTGAAAGTACTGTCTTTGTAAGGGGAATATACAGAAAGTATGTTGGAGAAGTGTGTATTGTACTTGGAATACAATGATAAAGTAATAGGTAAGGTAACAATACATAAGCCCTGAGATTTTCCAAAGTCAGTACCTTCCATTCTTTTTAATATTCTCATTTTTACTGTTTACCATGCTGGACCATATAAGGAGAAGACATTTAATGATGAAGGACAGGAAGCTCATTTCACATCTAGCTTTTTACAGATAATTTGAAATGATACACAGATTGATACCAAAATGAATTCACTGGTGACAGCTGCAGACACAGTCTCAAAGGATACAGAAATGGCAGTATGGCTAAACAAATGTGCATAACCAAAGAGTCTAAAAATATCCATATCACAGCACAGAAGGGACTGCACAAGCTTGGCTCCCCCCACCTTACACTGTCTTCAATTCTGTCCTGGCATGTTTTCCACTTCACACATTCTTTCACACAACACACACGGAGCTGTGTGCCATGAGAACAGCCCTCTGGAGGGCTGTAACACAGCTCTCACATTATTTACCTATGCATTTACTTCAGTCATTTTTGACTGAAAAGAAGTACAAAATAATGCTTGTATCTTGATGTCATGGAGACGTGGGTTGGTCAGGTAAACTTATCAGCAGTCTCCCAGTTGGATCCTTCTGAATATGTCACTCTGAAATGGGAGCAAATTGGACAGAGGTTATCTAAGGGACTTGGAAAGGAAGCCCAAGAGAGAAATAGCCCAAAACAATTGCAGACACCTTCAAAAATGAGATGTGAGTAATGACAGGTTGCCTGGGCACGTTCCTGTGCAACCTGCTCTAGGTGGACCCGCTTTGGCTGGGGGGTTGGACTGGATTATCTCCAGAGGTCCCTTCCAACCCCACATC
>JAOXJK010000001.1:180628139-180641809 GCA_025774025.1 Xenus cinereus | reverse complement strand
GGGGGAGCGGGGCGGCGGCAGGCCGGTGTGGGCCCTCGGGCCCAGCCAGCGGGCGGCCGAGGGGGAGGGATGGCTGTCGGGCGGGTGTGCCCGGGCGCGGGAACGGTGCTTTGGTGCGGCGGGAAGGAGCGATTGTGTGGAAATTTAGTCCAGGGACAGAAATGGGAGCGAAGCCGAGGTGGTTGGGACGGGCAGGCCCTGGCTGTCCCTCCGGCGGGCCCCGGCTTGATGCCGCCGCCCCGGAGTGGGCCTAACGCCCTTCTGCGGGGCTGCCCCTCGGCTCCAGCCCCACGGGGGTGGTGGAAGAGAATGAACAGGCCCTGGGGGCTGTCGGTGGTGCGTGGGTTTTCTTGCCCGATGCAGCAGAGGAGCCCACAGGTATGAGGGTGTCGCGGTGGGAAGGTTTTCATTTTGACATCTGCTGCCTGCTCTGGTGTTACCTGGTTTCTCCTCAGGATTTCCGTGTGTGCTGACCCCTCAGGCCTCTTCCCCTTCCAGCTGCCTCGTTGGCCTTAGTCTTCGTGCAAACTGACAGCAGCTCCGCTTGTGTCAGCTTTCCCCAGTTTTCTTAGCAAGTTTTCTACAAGTGCGCTACTGGCTGTTTTAAAACTCCAGTGACTCTTTCCTTGCTTTATATTTTCCATACCATTTCCCATGGAAGTAAGCCTTCTGCTTCTCTGTGAGGCCGGTGTTTCTGCTGTCCCCCAAACTTTTAGAACAAGGTAGTTAATTTCCATCGAAGCTGATTACAGGCCTCAATATTGCAGTAATTAGAGGCTGTATTCTGGCACACGTGGTGAAGGGAAGGTGGGACAGGTTTGTCTTCTGCAGGGTCATTGTGGAGGAGGCAGCCTGGCCACTCGTCACTGGCAGCTCCAGGCTAACCACAGCACGTGAGATTTCTTGTCCGGTAGCAGCATTGGTAGACAAAGAGCAAACTGGTTACTGCAGAGATAAAGGTGATTGGAGATGGGGGTCTGTAGGAAAGTAGGAAGGTTTTGTCAACTTTGCTCTCTAGAGTTCAGCTTACTCTCCCCTCCATTTCTGTGGGGAAATAGAAAGTTAATGAAAGGTCAGAATGTGTTTGCAGGAGGTTCTTTCTTCTGAAAAACTGTGACATTAAACAAAGATGCTTTAAATTTTAAGAAAAGTATTCAACTTTTCTGTTCTCATAACTCACTATAAATCCAGGAATGTTTTACTTTCAAATTTAACTGGCTCCTTTTTTTGGCAGATAAAGCCATGGCACTGAAACAGGTTTCCAGCAACAAATGCTTTGAGGGTTTCCAGAAGGTGTTTGAACATGACAGGTAAACTCTACGAAAACAACCTAGATGTTTAGCATGGAGCAGTGAATCCATACTGTCATTGCTGTCAGTCTGCAGGAAGGTAGTGTGTTCTCACTAACGTCCATATTTCAGTAAGCAATGCTGTCTACTGCTGTTTTGGCTGTGTTCTTGCATTCCTGTGTTAATGTTTAACACGTCTTGTATACTTAGTGCTCCAGATCTGGGGGGAGAAGTCAGTATTTTTACCTTTGAAAGTGGAGCTCCGTTACTGTGGGTTGTCCTGTTTGCAGGACAGAGAACTTCCATTCTGGACTGTACAAAGTTCCATTCACTCTACTGCATATTCCACATCTGTTCACTCTTAAAAAATGCTGTGAGCAGACAGAAGCAGTAGATAGATACTTGTTTGATGAAGGTGAACAGAAAAACATTCCTTTTATTTTTTTTCATTTCTGATCCAAAAGAAAAAAAATCATTAGCTATGCTTAGATAAGCTTTTATTGACAATTACAGGCTTTAGTGTTAACTGAGCAATAGGTTAATCTGTAGACCAAGCAGATTGAAAACCTCTCTTGCTGGAGCGTGCTGTGTTCTGCAAGTTATGTGGATGTGTTCTTTGGTAAAAATTGCTTTCCAATTTAAAAGACAACGCTCAAGTTAAATATTGCTGGGGTTCAAAACTCATTTTTCAAACTGTTCCTCATTAGTAGCACTGCAAAAATGTGGTTTATTTGTAAATCTCTGTTTTAAGTATATTCAGAACAAGGTAGGAAGGTTAGCTGTTGTCAGTTCAACAGGCTATAACTTAATTGTTAGAATTCACTGCTCAAATCTCTCTTTGAACAAAATGCAAGGATAAAACTTTCTTTTTTTAATGTTAGTGACTTTGTTAATTAAGTAGTGGTGATAACAGGGAGTATTTTATTCATACAGTGCAGAACTAAAATGCAAAATGAAATTTGGAATCTACTTGCCTCCAAAAGCAGAAACTGCAAAGTGTCCTGTCCTGTATTGGCTCTCGGGTACGTAACATGTATTTTAGTAACTTAAAAAAGATAATCTTAAGCATGTTTAAGCTACTGTGCTACAGTTACTGAAAACCTGATGTAGAGATACTACAATGGCAGCTCTTGCATTCTACAAAAGATTGTCTTCTGGAATGTGCATTTACTTTGCGTGTATTGAGATAAAGTTGGATGCAGCCAGCCTCAGTGTAGCCTGCAAGATTGTGTTCTAAAATGCTCAGTGTTCAAAGTGTTCTACCCTTTTGTTCTAAAATGTACATACATTTTGTTCTAAAACATACATATTTAAAGGTTCTCAAAGGCCTTCCCATTGGGACACCTTCTGCTTCCCTTTGTCTGTGACAGACTGCTTCAGCCAACAGAATGAGGTGCAAAATCTAGCCCATGGGAGCCAGCAAATTTGTCCTCTGGACCCCAGGTTATTCTGAGTGCTGTTTAGCAGGGAGGAACTGGTGAACTTGGAAAGGGAGGTGCTGTTACCTGCCTTGGCACCAGCACATCTACAGTGAGGTAACACTGAGGGATCAGAAAGAACCGGAGGCTGAAGAGGGTTGTGTGGCAGGGGTGAAGTTGCCTCATCCACAGCATTGTTTCTTCATCTCTCCACCTCCTGTGGTCTCCTATCCAGCTGCTGTCTAATGTTAAGGCATTGCTTTCAAAATTTATGTTGTTGATGGCTCTAGGATTAATGAATTATATCTTTTTTTTTTTCTATTATTCAAAATGAAAAGCAGAAACTATCTGCTCTGTAATTATAGGAATTGCTTTATTGACACTAGTGTTTAGAAAGTTGAAGAATGGACTGGTAGCGTGGAGACTATATTCCTTGAATGTATTCATTTCACAAAATAGTTAGTAGGTCTGATTTGTAGAATGACAGTGGACTGGGTAAAAATGTTTGCCCTTGAAGTTGGAAGCATCAAAATTGTCTGAAGAGCTCTGAGTCATGCAGCACATTTATTTTTTGAATCTAAACCATGCTGTCTTGGCTAGTGTATCAGTCAAATTAAGTTATTTGCAATTTGTCCTCAGAGAAAACTAGAATCATTAACCCCTCTCAAATGGCACAGTAAAGAGAAATTGAAATACTGGAGTGTAGTATTATATTATTATTATATTGGACTTCAGTTGGGCCTGCTGGAGTACAAAAAGCAGGGATTGCTGTGGGTTTGGGAGCCAGAGTGCTTACAGGCCTTTATCCTGTCTAAAGGCTGTAGGACTTGTCAGGCCACCTGCAGAACTGTGTAATGCAAACAGCTGAAATGGTGGTAGAGAGAAGAATGTAGTTGCAGGGTTAGGTGTCAGAAGTTAACATTAACCTCAGCAGCGGTGTCCATAGGCAGTGGATTTAAACACACAGTACTTGAGGAAACTCAATATGCCACATGAGTAGGCACTCAAGGGTGTACAGAGTGCATATTGGCCTGGTTTTGGTCAAATGTTAATGTGATGATGTGAGAGTGCAACTGTGTCTGTTTCTGTGGATTATTAAGTATTGTTGAATCTAGTGAAAAGACTTTTGCGTGTTTATGGAAACAGGAATTGCTCTTATTTTTCAAAACCTTTCCTGTCACAAAGGTTTTTGAAACTGGTATGCTCTGAACAATGGGTAACCAATGATATTTTTATTTCTCTAGGGTTAACTTGCACGGAACAGAATTTTATAACAAAAGCTGGTTTTCATCGAGCTGCAGCTGAACATGGCCTTATTGTGGTTGCACCAGACACAAGCCCACGTAAGTCTTAACAAGAGATATGGTAGCAGTCATCTTTACCCTCACAGAATGGAGTGCTGCATTTGCCTACAAAGTGTGTTGCCCACCTGAATCAGAACATGACCTCAAGTCTGTATCTTGCATTGTTTGCTAGATTATATTGTCTACGTTCTTAATAGCATGGTAGTGAAGTTTTGACATTTGAAACTCTTTTATTGTCGTGGCACTAAAACTAGAACAAAGGGGCTATTGAGTTCAGCATGATGGAGGAGAGGGAAGAAAATGAAAAGGAGAGGCACGTGTTATCAGAGACACTTGCCTGCACTTCCTGGCTTGCCGAGACTTTAAAAAAATCTGCAGAACTGTGTTGCCACACAAAGATGTAATGTTTACTCTGTGTTGTATTCAGTCCTCTAAAGCCTATCCTGTCTCCAGAGGATTCCAATACTTTGAAAAGCAAACCAGAAACCCTTCCCCCGTGCAGCTGCAATAGATTTCTGATGAATGGCTTTTTAAAATGATGTGCTGTATGAGGCTGACCTTATGTCTAGTATGGGAAACCTGAAAATGGTAGATATGAAGTCACTGGAAATACAGTCTTTTGGGGATTCAGTGTATTATGTTTAGTATTTGCTGGATGCTGCTGAAGTCTCATGAATGCTGTATACAAAGGTGGCAGTCTTCTTATATTTCCCAAGCTTTAGGTGGGTCAAATCTGAGCACAGGTACTAGGGGAATGAAGTGATGTTCTTTCCAGAAAATATTTTTCACGTCTAGGTTTTGAAGTTGTGTCAGGTCAGAGAACAGAAATGCATGTTTCTAATGAAGAAGAGAGACAGAAGAGTAAGACTTGTATATTAATGAACTTTACACTTCATTGTTGCTGTCTCCTGCAGACTAGAGATGGGCAACCAGCCCATCACATTGCAACATTCACATTATGTGAAGGTTAGAATTACCCTTGGGTAATTTTACTGGGACTTGCTTTTAGTATTGTCTGTGTAAGTTGTCTCTATCAATATGAAATTGCATTTGCCTAGTTCATTGCTTTGTTTCCTTCTTTTAAAACCCTCTTTTCAGCCTTTTAGTCTCATAACTGATCAGGATTGCTGCGCTATTTAGATGCATTTCAGTATGTGTTTCATATTATACTCTTAGATTTTAGCTCAGAGATCCCAAATGTTCTCAAATCTTTTTGAGCTGTCTGGAGAAACAAGTGAAGAGCAGTTCAAATATAATCACAAATTAAGAGATCTGAGGATACGTAGAGAAAAGGCTAGTATGTGCTTTTTAAATGTGTAGTTATGACTAGAGGAGAATTACTTTCCAGGAGCTAGGAGATGTATCTGGGTCAGGAAAAAGATTGCATGAAAACCTGGAATACCTGTCATTGCAGACCTTCTGTCAGGCCCCGATAAACTTTACTTTTCCTTCTTCGTAAGGGTTTGCTTTTCCACACAGGTGTGCTGAGCAGCATTTTGCAGGTTCCTTTTCAAATTTCTTCTTTCAGGGTTTTCCTCACGTTTCTTTTAGCAGAAACAGTGTTGCCTTCATTACTTGGCAGCACTTTCTGAGTTTTTGTCCATCAGGGACAAAGGGAGGGACAGAAGATAGCAGATTTTTTTTTTATACCCAACACGTTGTGTAAGCATCCCCTGTCCCTGCAACTGCTGGACCATTAAGTTACAAAATCACACGGTGTTCAAGGGCATGTCACTGGAGCAAGCTCAACTTTGATCCTTGTAAAAATCTGATTTTGTGCTGTGACAGGGTGGCAGGTATCTCTGCACAAATTGTCAGGGCCTGTCAAATTACACATGGGTTTGCAGTGTAATCTGACGGTGGTGAAAGCCCATGTAATTTTGGATTGCAGAAACTAGGAACATTTTGGAGAAAGGGAGGCCATTATTTCCTGTCACATATACCTTGAAATATTACATTCTGTTCTGCAAACCAGGCTGGTAAATCACAGGCTAATAAAAGGGAGATTAAGAGGACTGGATGGGATATATTGACTTTCAAGGAGACATCTGCAAATTTAGTTTGAAAATGTAGCCTTGGAAAAGATGATATGACCCTGCAGTTACTCAAAGAAGAAATGACTTAAGTTTTATGGGGAGTTATATGTGGGAGCAATGAAACAAATTGCAGAAAAGGTAGAGTTATATACTTAAAAAAATGATAGGGACAGTAAGTGTTATTACGCTGTTGAATCCTAAAAAGGGAGGTGTAGCAGAGATTACTTGAAGCACATAAACTGGTCTGGATGCCCCGTTTGGTGATATATGGTTCTGTCTTTCTGGGGGAAAGAAAATTTTCTACAGTGTCTGTTTCTCACATAATTTCTTGTACTTGATAGGATGAGGTCTAATAACTGAAATAAGGTGATAGCACTGATTAACAAGTGCCAACTTTTGAATAAGTCCCTGGGTAAACTGGATGAAACTTTACAGTATTAGTTTAGGAGAGATCTCTGTGAAAGGTTTATTTATGAAGGAACACTGAAACAAGTTATAAGTTGGATACATCTGTAGGTAACACGTAAGTGGCATTTTGGAAGTGTTGTTGAAATAACACTTGAAAACACTGTACTAATGAAAGAAAATCTGAATTGTCTTATAGTTGGAGGGGTAAAGACAGTTTGATTGAAAAACTCGTGTCTGGAGTCTCTAATTTGTATGGTAGGTTTTCCAATTCTGAACATTTAGTAAGGGAAACATGGTAACTATAGAAAGGATTTTCATGATAGGTGGCTGCAATATTGAAGGAGAAGATGAAAGCTGGGATTTTGGCACTGGTGCTGGTTTTTATGTGGATGCCACTGAAGATCCTTGGAAAACAAACTATAGGATGTATTCCTACATAAAGGATGAGGTAACTTTGCTGCTGGGTTCTTCTGGAAGGGGTAGGGTTCAGTCACGCTCTTTGTTTCTAACACCAGAGCTTGCTGTGGATGGTTGGTTGTTTTCTTGCTCTTCTCTTTTATAAAAATTATAATTATTTAAAAAAATAACATCTGGCTGGGCCTGAGCAGGAGCTCCTTAAGTCTGCTTTCCTGCTGGAGATGCCACACTTCTAATCTTGATTCCTTAGTTGTTCAGTCTCTGCTCTGTGGCTTGTGGAGCAACCCACCACATTTCACTGCACCGGCACTTCAGTTCTATTGCTTATTTGGACTGTTTTCACTGTCTGTCTTGGGATAGTGGGGTGGTGGTTTTGTTTTGTGTTTTTTTTCTTTAACTGGGTGTAAAAGGAAATCCTTGACATACATATTAGAAAGGTGAGTGTCCAATTTGCCATTCTGGTCACTTACAGCAGCACATATTTATGTATCTACTAAAATGAGATTGTGTATTTATTCCCACGTCTTGTGTTACAAAGTTATGATAGATTTCGACAGAGATACTTTGAGTTACTTTTTATCAGATGGTTTCCTTTTGTTTTTGCCATCCTGTTCAGATTGCTTTCAGGCCCTGATTTCAAATGTCAGGCTAGAACCAAAGAAGTGCCTTTGGTTTCAGTGGCTTCCTGACATTAAAATGCACTAGTTATTTGTGTACTTCTTTGTCTAAACATACTCAAGTCGGTTTAATGTTTTTAAATGTTGTTCCTTCACAGCTGCCTAAACTAATAAATGCCAATTTTCCAACTGACCCTGAACGAATGTCTATTTTTGGGCATTCCATGGGAGGTCATGGAGCTCTTATTCTTGCTCTGAAGAATCCTGGAAAATACAAAGTAAGATATAATACAGCTTATATGAAGTATACTAAGATTTATACAGATTCCTGTACAAGAAAGAAAACGTAATACCAAGTTCTGTTATAGCATTAAATAGTTTGAGTTGTACCAGTTCATTGAAACCTAGTATTAGAGTATGGAAAATTGCCAGAAACATTGTGGAATGTATTACTGAAATTAAAAAAAAAAAGGCAAATTTTAAAAGTTAAGAAAAATTCCGTTTCTTTTGAATGATGCTACAGCTTTTCCAAACCAATCATTATATTTAAATGTTAACATTTAACTCCTTCCAGCTCTGGAGTTTTGTGATTTGTTATATCTTTTCAAATCTTATCTTGTTCATTTTGGAACTTTTATTACTAGCAAACCTTTTCATCGCTGTTATATGTGTGTTTGCATAGAATTTACTATTAACTCCAACTGATGCCAAGTGTAAGTGTAAGAACCTGAACTTCACACAAATAGTATCTGGAGGACGTTCTCCACCACACCGCCCCCTCTCCCCCTCACCTTGAGATTTGCATGTCAGCTTTCCTAAAAATTGATTTTTTTGAGTATTTGAGGTACGTGAACTTGTGTTCATTTGTATTCTATTTGAACCTAGATCAATCCTGCTGGACCTGATTTGCCTTTCCTTTGTACTCATGGGGGTTGAGAGAAATTTTGTTATTCTCTTTGGAGATATGCTTGTGTAAAAAGCATTTCTGAGGAAGAGTTAGGCACTGGTGTTTGAGAGATGAGGGGCTTTGCCTTTGTGGATCAGTCCTTTCATGGGCTGTCCTGGCCCTGCACTTTGTGGCCAGCTGTTGCAAAAATGGAACTGCATTTTTGTAAATAGAGTAACGTTTGCTTGACATCTTCAACTCGGTGTTATAATAGAGTTCAATGTGAGATAAAGCTTTATTTTTATCTCTCCTTTTTATCTTTTGGAGCCAGTAGTCCTGAACTTTCCATTTTCACTGTTTGCACTTAACTGTTAATTGTATTATCTAAAAGAATTAAACATTAAATTGAAAATGCCAAAATCCAGGGGAACTGGCAGTGGCTCAGATGGTTTGTGCTATTTCTTGCAAGACATGAGAGTGGAAGTACTCATGTCCCTGGGCCAAATCCAGAAGAAGAATGTAAGAGCAGGGCTTGGACTTCTGACACCAGTACCTGGAGTTGTGGTCTGAAATGCACTTTTCTTGACCCCTAACCCTGGAGGTACCTGAATTCAGGAGCCACTGTTGCGTGCTCAGACCGGCTGAGCAGCCCCACGCCTTCGTTATGCTCTGCTAAAACCCAGTGGGGGGTGAAATGGTCCCACACTCTGACCATGCTGACCCAACAGTAGACTTGAGATCCTTCTCTGCTGCTTAAGGGAATTCAAGCCAACATCTCCCAACGGGGGAAGGAACAGGGCATCCAGCCCTGCCTTTTGTTGCTTGGCTGATGTGCAAAAAGGAAAGCAAAACTGTGGGGCTAGAAAGAGCAAATAAGAGGGAAGCAGGTTAATGGTTAGGGCACGGTTTTGTGCAGGAGTCATGGGTTCTGGCAGTAACATCGATACAATTTTTGTAGAGGCTTTCAGTTTGCTTGTTAGTTAGCAGAAATCACTTCTCTTAATTTATAATTTTTTTTTTTTTTCATG
Organism: Xenus cinereus; assembly: GCA_025774025.1. Lineage (NCBI taxonomy): Eukaryota > Metazoa > Chordata > Aves > Charadriiformes > Scolopacidae > Xenus > Xenus cinereus. The sequence continues at coordinate 180,632,406 of JAOXJK010000001.1, read as the reverse complement.
CTTTCTTTCTGAACAGTCTGTATCGGCGTTTGCTCCTATCTGCAACCCTATTCAGTGTCAGTGGGGGAAGAAAGCCCTCGGTGGATACCTGGGATCAGATGTAACCAAATGGGAGGTACGTGTTGCGACTCGCAGTCCTTTAACAACGCGTGAATGAGCGATCTGTAGATACATCGCAGCAGAAGTCTGGAACAAAACTCCAGGCTGCCCCCGAGCTGGTATTGCTGTTTTGCTGCAGGCCTAGGCGTGGATAAGCCTGGTACGTTTCTGGTGGGTATTACTTGGTGTTGTTTGATAGTGCTTGTAACAAATATAATGGGATAGAAGGCTCCCATCAAATTCACTAAATTCCTCACTTTTATGAAGATCTTAAAATCTGGGCTAAGAAGAATTATGAGCGGTCTGAGACTTTCTCTAACACATGAAAACAGCGAGCAGTTTACAAGAGAGTTAGGTGTGGCCTGTCTCTCAAAAACTCAGCTCTCAGTGTGCAAAACAGCTGTTTATTTGTAGTAGCCTGGAAAGAGAGATGGCTACAAACTGTTCAGAGACTGATGAGCCCCATGGCGTCTGCAGGGGCAGCCTGTTGGAGGCAGGTAGGAGAAGGACCCCAATGGATACTTGGAAATCGGTATCCCGTAGAACAGGATTAAACCAGACGACCTGAGATTTTAGCTCCAGGGCCCTAATTTTGACAGATAAGTAGTCATATGTGAATGGCTAAGATAGAAAAATATTTGGGTGCATGTTACTGCGTTGTTTGGACAGTGCTTCAGTATTTTTTGATCTCAGCATAAACATTGCACTGTAACCCCAGAATTAAGTTAGAAATAAACACGAGCTGCAGTTAAATCCCTTGTAAATTGGATTAAAGTATCTCTTAGGAAGACATCCAGGTCTCATTAAAACATTACAGGAATGGAGAGCACTAGCTGCTTTACATTTGTTAACAGAGTAGTTTGTATATGTAACAGTCACCAATCAAATCTGCTTACACTTAACATGCTAAATTTATTTTGCAAAAAAAAAAAAAAAAAGAGTATGTTTTCTGGCCCCCTCACTTGTTTTGGAGCTCTTCTGTAAACCCAGTCAAGTAGATCAACAGGAGGCATCAGGAATAGGCTTAGACCTGCCTTTGGCACTGATTTCACCAGCGGTGTTCCTCAGGGTTCAGTTCTCGGGCCAGTTCCGTTCAATATCAACGATCTGGATGCAGGAGTTGAATGCACCATTAGTGAGTTTGCTGATGGTGCCAAACTGGGAGGCTTGACTTTCTTGAGGGGCAGGAGGCCTCGCAGGTTTAGTTAGGTTTAGAGGTTTAGATAGGTGGGAGCGCTGGGCTATGATTGATGAGATGAAACAGGGTAGGTTTAGACTGAACATTAGGAAAGAATATTTCACAGAAAGAGTGGTCAGACACTGGAATAGGCTGCCCAGGGAGGTGGTTGAGTCACCATCCCTGGATGTGTTTAAGAGCCGTTTAGATGTGGTGTTGGGGGATATGGTGTAGGGGGGAACCTTGTAGAGTAGGGTGGATGGTTGGACTTGATGATCCCAAGGGTCTCTTCCAACCTAAATGATTCTATGATTCTATGATAACTGAGATTTGTGGTAAGTCAGAATAGCTTACTTTTAAAACCGAAAGCTTTGTTGATTTGAAATATTTGATGAGCATCAATTGAATGTTCATTTGTCAAGTAATTACGGAGCTGAAGGAATGCACCTACCAACTGGAAAGGAGCAGTAAAAATATGCTGCATCTTATGCTAGTTTTCTGTATTCTTATCCACTGAAGACTAAATGTTCTTTGGTACTGGTTGTGCATCTAGTTTCAGGATGCTGGCGTTGGCACTGATGGAGCAGAGCTAATCTTGATCTATCGGTCTTCTCTCTTAGCCTGCTGCCTTGTAAATATTGAATTTTTGCTACGGGAAAAAACAGGGAAAGAGGTGAAGCTACCCGTTTCCATTCACAGTTTCACACTGATGCTTAAGATCTTGATTTATAAGTTAACAACTTTTAGTAGTATTTTTTCCTGCCATTTGCACTCTAGACTTATCTCAGTCCCCCTTTTGCATAGGGAAATGATGTTTTAAGATGTAAGTTCAGTGGTCATCTGTAAAGGTATGACATTTTACTTACGCTGTTTTGTATGTTTTGGGATGGTTTTTTTCTTTACAACAGCAAAGACAGTGTGAAATACTGTTTGAATATGCCAAAATAGTCATTTTCATTCTAACAGGAAAGAAGAAATTTTGTGATGGAAGTAAATCCGTGTCATGCTTATATTTGCTGGGACAGTATTTACAAACTGATGCCTTTTTCTTCAACAAAATTGAAACTTAATAAATTGCTAATTAATTTGTTCCTGAATGTGAAAAAGATTGGGTTTTTTTGAAATAAATATAATAACTTGCTCTTCCTTTCCTTTGTGCAGGTTGATGACATTGGGTTTTCTTTGAATCATCCTAATCAGTATTTTGCAGAGAGTCAAAGGCTATTAAGTGGTGGGAGAGAACCGAAGAAGGAACTGAGTAATTCTGGAAACTCTCAACAAAAAAGTAATAGTCAGGAAAGCATGAATTCAAGTTCTACTCCCACCTCTTCAAATCCAACAGCTGATGCAGAACTGGAGGGACTGGAGGCATACTTCACTGAAGACTAAGCGGCTAGCGGTTTGTGGGGTTTTGTCCATTTGTTTAGTTTTTTCTTTCTTTCTTTCTTTCATTCTTTCCCTTCTCTAGCTGAATTTGTGCCTATACTAAGAAATATGCACTTCACTTCCTGGAAGACACGGGCATGTATTGCTTTGAATAGGGCTGAAGAAAAGAAAAATAGATTCTGAAGCTGTAATTGCATCCATAATTATTTTCGCTGCTTTAGGATACTGTTTCACACGGCATGTTGAAGGATGGGAAATGAAAGTTCCTTCCCAATTATGAGGTGATTTTTGTCTAACTTGTTTTCTCTCAAAAGCTTTACATATTTTTATCCCATTTTGGGGTCACTTTTATACGTTTCTTCTTAATAAATAAATTGCAAAGCAAAAGTTTGTGGTATTTTCTTTTTAGCTGTACTCGGATGGTAATTAAGTAGGAGTTCTTATGATCAAAATTACCGTCTGGAGGAGTTTGTCTGTCTCTTTTCTTCATGAGGAGCTGAGGGAAATCAGCTTCCCATTTGTGTACCTTGACACTAAATTTAGAGAGCCGGTTTTGGTGCTTGAAATAGAACATAAGCAGAGTTTAGATACCTGTACGTAGGAAGGTAATCCAAAAAACTGATAATCCACCAACTGACTCATCTTGAAGAAGCTAAAAACTTATCAGTGTATATTCCTTTTCGGTTTTAAAGCTTCCTCAATGTCTGAGCGTGGCTGGAGCCTCCTGTGTTGTGCTGAGTGGAAGCTCTGAGTTGAGCTGGTATTTTATATCACGCTGTTAGAGTATTCTCCCAGGGATTTGAAAGGCCTGTGTTTTAGCTGATGTTCAAGGAGTTTCCAAACAACATTGCCCCTTCTCTGGAGAGTGGCCTAGCTGCTGGTATAACATGTTATTTGTTCTCTCTTCTCTGAATCCCAAGAATGCAATGTGAGTAAACCACACTGTATATAATTATTTGGCTGTAATGTGGAATTGCCAGACCAATAAAGAAGGAAGACTGAGGAGAACATTTTTGGAGATGTGTAATATTACCCCAGGTGGACTCTAGAGAGAAGAGAGAACAATCCCCACGATCGGTATCCTACTTATGATGAACAATGTGGGACCCTGACCCTGTTGATCACAGGACCCCAAAGGGTGGTGGAAAGGTGCGTGCAATACTAGAGAAAGGGCTAGGGAGCCTGTGAGTATGTAACATCTGCTAGTTTTATTTTGTTAGATGTTTTATTTTCTCTACGATAATTGACTGATTTAGACTACTAAGATTGTGACTGGACTAAAGACTACTTGATTACTGTTGAGATTTTGGGCTGGCTGTAAACCTTTGGCTTCTCATATGTAGAGTGTTCCTTTAAGAACACGCAACTCATGTAAAATCACAGAAGCACAGAATCATAGAATTGCTTAGGTTGGAAGGGACCTTTGAGGTCATCTAGCCAAACCATCAACCTCAGTCTTCTCTAAACTAAAAAGACCCAAGTCCCTCAGCCTCTCCTCGTAAGGGAGATGCTCCAGGCCCCTCATCACCTTTGTAGCCCTCTGCTGGACCCTCTCCAGCAGTTCCCTGTCCTTCTGGAACTGGGGAGCCCAGAACTGGACCCAGT
>JAOXJK010000001.1:180585768-180620432 GCA_025774025.1 Xenus cinereus | reverse complement strand
CCCCCCAAAAAAAATAAAAGGTTACAATGATTCTTAGTTTAATAATAGGAAGGTATCTTGCTGCAAGACAGCTGGGTACTGCACACGTTTTTAAGTGGCAGAGAGGTGGCTGTTTTTGTTAATTACTGTACAAAGTGAGCTATAAAAGCAGTGAAGCGCCGGTTTGCTCTAGAAAACGTTTCTCCAGAGTTTCCGCTTCGTCGTTCGACGCACACGAACGGTCTGAAAGACGATTTGAAAATCAGAAGTAGAAGAATACTCTTGGAGCACTGGGTTGTTGTTGTCGTTTCGTTGTTTGTTGGGTTTGGGTGTTTTTTTTAAAGCAGTTTGAAAAGACGGGCAGTTATTTTGATTCCTGGATGGCACAGTGGAGCTGGTAACAGCTGAGAGAGTAGGTTCATGTGAATAAAGCTTGTTTCACTGTGGTTACGTCTAGCAACGCTTGAACTGTTATGCTCACTTTTACCAAGCCCTTTTCTTCTAGGATGTGGTGTGGAAGGCAGAGCTTCTCCTAGAAGAAGACAAACAGAGGAGTAAAGATTAGGATGATTCAAAACTCCCTGCAAAACTTGGCTTTACACAAACGCAGCTGGAACACAAAGCCCAACAAGCGGGAGCCGTTTCCTATTTTTAATTAAAGAACTTTCTGTGATTTTGACAGAAAGTCTTTCGTTTTGCTCTCGTTATACCTATGGATTAGTGAGAGATTGGTTAATGTTCTGGGCCTCAGAAACCAACCTGTTCTGCGGTCGTTCCAGTAGGTAAACATCTTAACTAAGAGCGAGGGCCAGGAAGCTGAACTTTCACCTCCAAAGTGAGATAACGTGGCGTTTGCCCGTTACTATGTATGAGTTTGGGGACAGAAGGCTGGTTTTAGCAGTCAAAAAAAGTTCTACCGCTGAGCTCTAGACAGGTAGGTCTTGGCCCCGGGATACGCACCTTGAAAGCCACCCATGAGCATTCAGAGGGAGGAGTGTGTGTGTGTGTTATGTTGTGCGTTCGATGGGCGAAGTGTTTCATTCTGAGTAATCAGCAGCTTATTTTGAAATATCCAGGAATCAACTTTATTCACCATAAGGACAAGGCAGTCGTGGCCAGGATGACACCTACTAGGCTGTCCCCAGAGGCTGTTACACCAGAAATCAGTCAAACAAGAAATATTCAATCTACTACGGGTAACAAGGAACCCCCCTCTGCAGTGAATAATTAAAGCCTTGGTTAAGAAGGGTAGCCTTGTGTCATGATTTGCTTTCTCTTTAAAAATAAGTTTTTTCTTAATGTAACTGGGTATTCCTGTTAATGAAATCCGTGACACTATGAAATCAGGCAGCAGGTTTATCATAAATCAATGGGAAGGCTAGACTACATCACATAAACCATAATTACAACTGTGAGACTCATTGCCACAACATGGAAGCCAAAAGCGTAAGTGGGATGACAAAAAATATACAGATAGAAAAAACCCCAAACAACGCTATTAAACACAAAACAGGTGGATGCAGTGTCTGTCTGGCTCACGAAGTCCTTTAAACTGACTGCTTAAAGTTTGAAAAGGCACCATCTATGTGATCTAACCTTCTGCTCTTTCCTTACCCATCCGTACATGACCATCAGCAGACAGGGAATACTGGGGGTTTTTTTTGAAAGAAAGGGTTGTTTTGATATTCTCAGTATTGAATCTCTCGGTCGGTCGTTCTTGTCTGTTCTTCTGACTGAGATGCTGACCCGCAAGGTGTCAGAGACTGTTCTCCCCAGTTTTTATTCCTCTGGATAAAAGTGCCTTTTTCAGATAAATGTATAAATATGTTTTAGGATGCAAACTCCTAAACTGACACCTGATTAGAGGTAGTGATAGCAGGGGAAAAAAAAAAAAAAAAAAAAAAGAGGGGGGGCAACCCTAACACCGAAACCATTTCTACCTAAAATGTATGATTTTTGCAAAAAGAAAAATTGCCAATCTCATGTTTTGGAACATGGTTCATATCAAAATCTACAATACTCTGATTCCAATAATTAAAAAAAAAAAAAAAAATTCATCTTATTGACTGAGAATGCAGATCAGACATCTGAAGTGAAATGCTATTTGTTCCAGTCCGCTTCTTCCCAGTGCCCTTGCACAGTAGGCTCCTGCTTCACAGATTTGGTGGCCCACAACGTGCCAGTGTTTCATTAGTCTTCCATGCTAAAAAAATGGCATTAAATAATAATGCTCGTTGAATCCGATACCTGAAAACTGAGGAATTAATGTTACAAAGCTGAAGAGCAGGGATTGAATCCAAAAACCCAACCTCAAAACAGCCCACCTTGCTAGGTATTTATGTTTGAGAATATTCTAAAGTTTTCTATTTAAGCCAAATTTGCTGAAAAAGCCACAGCTAAGGATCTTTCCTTTAGAAAAAACTTGAATTCTAAACTCACCATTTCTGTGTCACCTTATAGTACTCTTAACTATTCTGTCATGCTTTCTTGCTAGGAATTTTGCAATTGTTTATAAGCACATTTTCACTAAAAGCTTAAAGGATTGCATGCCCCATTTTATAAAAAAAAAACAAAACCAAAAACATCCAATAGAATTTTTCTCCTTTTAAAGAGAATGCATTATCTAAATCTTTTAAATACAGTATAGTAATCCAATTTGTATAAAACAACCTCTCTCTCCTCTTGCTGTAGTTACAAGATATATACTTAAATAAGGAAAGCTATTTAAGGAGGTCTATAAAAAGTAGGACTGTACAACTGTGTTCTAGGAGTGAGAAGTTTCACAGAATGGTACTTTTCCTATATTATACATCACTCTTTATTAGTTCCTGAAACGTATAAAATTGACAGCCTTCTCTTATTAAGCAGAAGGTGGAACTTGGTTAATATTTTATAATTCTTCCGTTAAACATGTGGCTACAATGAACTTTCCAAAACTGACAATGAGACCTACACCATCTCCTAAAAATGGCAAACTTCATCTTAATGTGTCACGAATCAATTCTCTTATCTAAGCCCGAATCAGTATTTTTAAAGCTTTGGAAATGGCTTTCATCAACCCTGCCTCACACGCTTTTCAAATCGCAGCTTTAGAGGAGTGCATTTAACTCTTCTCAGGAAAAAAGAAATCAAATCCTGCCAAGGATGGAACCCAGATCACACTGATAATCAACTCAGCTTTCTGCAAAGCAGCAGTTGCCTTGGCCAAGACCCCAGGTGTCTCGGGCCTTACGTTCAGCCGCTGTCCCTGCAGCACAGTCCATTCTCCGTGCTCTGCCTCGCTCTCTAACCCACTGCAACTCCACCTGGGAACCACTGACAGCAAAGCTGTGAAGCTGCAAACCATCAAGATTTCAAAACTTCCCTTAAATCCTGACATTTTGAGACAATGTGCCTGACCAACCAAGAGAAGAACTCACCCATGACTCTGAGAAGACTCAACCCCACGCACTTCTCCCCACCTTCGGTAAGATTTCTGTCCCTTTTATATTAGCATCCAACTCATAAGACTTCAATATAGTAGTACGAATGGCCTCTCTAAAAATACCCCTGTTGAAACCATCACTGAACAAAACCCAGACAGACGGAAGAACCGGCTACTAATTCTCAAGACCAGTCTAAAAATCTTTAAAAACAATTGTGGCGGGAAGGGCTGCCACCCCACTCATAGCAGAGTGAATATCTCTCTTATCTGCTATAAAAATGAAGATCTACATTTTTAGTGTAATTTTTCTCCCTGAGAACACAGAGGAATTTGATTATTTGTTGCAAGCAAACCATTTTCTACAGACACATAGCCATTTGGAATGGATAGAGATGTTTCCAAACTCCTCACGAAGCAAAAGAACAAACTCCTTTTGATGGGAAAAAAATCAAAAAGAGCATAAACAGGAGGCAGCAGCCAAGAGGCTGAGTCCCAAAGCGACACAAAAAGACAGTAGAAGAGGTGTACCCGCAAGCCTACACAGGTGCACGTGCTCACCAGAGCGAGTTCCTAATCCTGGAACAAAACATCTGGTTTAGCCGGTGTAAAAGAAAACAGGAATATGCAAGGACACTAATCCCACAAGGAGGATACGTGACACTTTACACAGACACATCTATTTTCTTTGACATCAGACGCCTTCAAAGTCAAGTTAAACTGGTTGAATTGGTTAATGCTGGGGCAAAGAGCTTGACAATGCAGATGCAGTAATTCATTATCAAAAAGTAATTGTTGCCAGGGTCTCACATGGGCAAGTAGCGAAATGACCACATCATGACATCAGGAGACAACTCACTCGTTAGCAAAAATACAGAGAAATGGAATTCTACAATTTGGCAAAAGCCTTTCTCTTTCTTCCTTTTATTTACAGAATACGAGATTTCAGATCTACAGGGAGGGAAGAATATTCAGAAGACAATGAAATGCTGGAATGTGTAGTTTCTCTAAGTACAAATTGAAAAAATATGTCTACGTAATGCCCATCATTTAAGTTTTGGAGCCAACTACTCTGAAATGGAAAGTCACTAAAAGAAATATCAGGGCCTTACATTGAAGCAAACATGTCAAATATATAAAATCTTGACATTTTATTAGGTCAGGGCCAAGCTTTCCTTCTAACGAGCTGAAAAAACTGTAGCAAACAGTTACTTTTTCATATATCTAAAGCAATTTGAAATTACATCTTTTTATATATTTTTTCTTATCCACTATTACTGATCATGTCTGTAGGCGTCCAAATGTCTGAAGTTACCATTTGAAGTACAAAAGAAAAGAGCAGCTCAAAAAGCACAGCAATTCAGTCTATAAGTATAGTTTGTAATTATTTTCTTTTAATTTACAAGGAAAGATTAGTCTGTTTTGCGAAGTACACACTTATGATGAGACTTGATAAAGCAAAAAAAGAAAAAACCCTAGTAGCTCAATAGTGCAGCTGCAATTCTGTATTTGGAACGATAGCCAGTTAGATATCTAAATATAAGAATCTTCTGAATATGCAATAAATTGCAAATTTTTACAGAACTGTATTTGCAGATGGTGGGCCTGGAAACCCTTTACAGCTACTGGCCTTGAGCCGTAACATTTTAAAAGCAGACCATACATTTTGCCAAAACACCTCAGAGTTTCATTCTAACACACTATAGAAAACAGTGACCTGAAACTGGAGGGAACAGACAACTTAATGAAGACAGACACACATTGAACAGTAAGAGAAAAAGTATACTTACACTTGAAATATCAACTATACCATAACCTTATTACATTAAATTCTGAGAGATAAAGTGAAGGAATCAGAGTGTTTTTTATCAAAGTAGAATGGGTCGTTACCTTAAAGTATTGTTATACTGCTTTTTCCTCATAAGGCAGCTAGAAATGAAGGAAATAGCAATAATCCACAAAACCTGCTCTATCATTTTTTTTCTAAACCTGCATATATCACTGCTTTCATTATTTTATAACAGGAGTAAAACGCCAAGAATACTTCTTCTTGTGAAAAACAATTGTGAAGCAATAATTTGGAAACCCATTAATGTTTATAGAGCAGAAAACTGGACTGAATATTTGCTCAGGTCTAATTCAATCCTCATTCACAATAAGTGCAGCCTTTCAGAGAACTTATTCGGAACACAATGGGATCCATATACAGCTTTCAGTTGTAAAAGTTTGCTAATACACATTTGAAGAAAGAGGCATTTGAAGGACTACGATACTGCATTATTCTGCACTTGAAAATATTTATCTGTTTTCTGTCGCAAGGAAAAAGAAACCAAAATCCTCACATCAAAATGCCCCTCGTATTCCAGTGCAAACACATTTTACCTGCATGCACATTAAATTAATTAATCACAGTTTGTATTTATTGCTTTACTGCAGTAGGGATGACAGGACCTTCACAGTACAGATTGGAATAGACATATTTATGAAGAAATCACAGCTTCAAAACCTCTGATGACTGTCGCAATGGAAAAAATTGAATGGGGAAATAAATGGTGGAGCAAATATAATGTTATCAATGAATTTGTGGGTGAACTACAGCATACATGGTTTTTAAATCCAAGGTCATCAAATTAATCACTAGCAGCGAGCAGTAAGTACCAACTGTCTATAACTGTACATCTCAATATTGAGATCTCCTCAGAGGTGAAGAAACACCAGTGAGTTGAACTGTTGGTTTCCCAACTACTAAAGCCCCAGGAGCAGCAGCACAGAAACAGGACTCTGAATTTAGCAACGAGCCTGCTGAAGTAGATTAATGAGCTACATATATGTTAGAGTTTCCACCTGCCCATTTAGTGGGAGAATTACTGGCTTCAGGGATGGGCAGGTGTGTATTTTTCACACTTGTATTACGTTTGTAATATAATTTGATAAACATTACTACATTCACACTTAGAGAAATGTAAGGATACATTTTATTATTCCTTTCCCTGTAAAATTTATGTATATCTGGAATTGTTATTAATAACCCGAAAAAATACAAAATGGGATAAGCTTCATGCATGGCAGTAAGGCTGTGCTTGTCATGAAGCAAGGATGTTCATCTTTCACAGTCTGGTTCAAGATGGCTTCAACTCCCTAACTACAAGTAAGTGTCCGCAGTGTTCCATTTTAAGTTGAGAACAGTGAGAAAACATACTAATTTTAACTAAAAGACAACTCCGTTTGCATGGTAGGCATATATAAAGTTAAAACTTTGGACAAGTTAGAGAGTCACGCATCATTATAACTGGGATATGTTCAGTTGGTCTGCACTGGCACAACAGTGGTTCAGTTCCTAACTCAGTGCCTAGTCTGACAAAACATTTAAAAACACTGAAGACATGAATTTCCATTTCTGCACACCAGAAAAGCAAAACACGCTGCTCTACTACTTCTCTTACCTCCCTCCCAAAGCTATTGGATACAGTGGATAATCAGACATAATATTAGACAAGGAGACGGATGTGTACTATAGGATGGTAGCAACAACTTTCACCAACTTTCTAATTTCAAAAAAATGTTAAAATATACTCATACATGCAGATCAGTACTATATGAGGAGCGCACAACACAAAGCATTGACAGAGACCTCTTTACCACTTACAGGAGCAAAAATAAAATCCCAGCCCTACAGAAGACATCACTTTTGTCTCAAATACCAACACTGGATTACAAAGAATCATACAATTAATAGATTCTGAACCGAATCAAGCTTTATGCCACTTTCTCAGCTTCACTAGAAGAGCAACAGACAACCAAGATCAAGACAAAGATCTGCTGGAAGTGGAAGCTTAAATGTCAAGCTCCAACCCTGAGTAAGCAAGTGTCCAGTGTTGGCATCACAAAAATTAGGCACACAGTTAAGAGACAGGTCTGTGCAGGATGAGGCCACGAGACTATAGCTACGCACCCAAATAACCAGTACATTTTCCTCAAGTACCGAGAAGCTGGATGCACTCAGTGAACTCACGCCTGGTCACAAAAGACACTCTTTACAATAGAGTTGTTGTGTGTATGCAATGGAAGCTGTTAGACAATAAGCCCTCTAAAAAAACTGGATTTATCCGTCATCTGAAATTAATTTTTTCTATATAAAAATACATATCTAATTATATATTTCATCCTTTTTATATATGTATGTATTTAAGCCATAGAAACCAGGAACAGAACTGCATTTAGAAGTTTTCTAATAAAATTTTACAAGTATCTATGGAATGGAGATATTTATAGGATAACACTAAATCATAACCATATGGCCAAAATAATCAGTAATGTACAAGTTCTTATGCTAGTTATCCTCTAACAGTCTACAGGTAATTTTTTATATACTAGGAATGAACGTATTTATTTCACAGCCCCAAAACAGTCCCTTAGTTAGCTGGTCTGAGACTGAATTACGAATTTAGTCAACAGCATCTAGGCCAATATTGCAACATCAATATAGGTTTATATTCAAAGTTTTCTATTTTTCAATCGATTTTCATTTGTATATTTCATGCTGATATGTGGTAAACAGCAGCAAAAAAACTTCTCTTATTCACGTTTTGCAATAGATGAACAGATCACAGCACTGGAAGGGAAACGGAGGTCATCAGTCCAGCGCACTGACCACGGGCAGTGTCCAAACATACCAAAACGCTTCCTGGCTAATGTTTGTCTGACTATTCTGTACAAGTTCATAGGATGGAATCTAGAGTCTTCCTAGAGGATCTCTTTTCCTAGCTACATTGTCTTTGTTACAGTTGTTACACAAACAAACAAACAGGACCTGCATTTTCACAGGTGATGAAACAGAGACAAGATAGTGACGCGACTCGCTTGAGGTCACACATAAGAATGGCAACAGCTTGTTCTCAGACTGTCTTATTGTATCACACTGTACTCCACGGTCTTCATCCTGAATCATTCTAAAGTCACTGGCATCTTATGGGTTTCTCATATCCACTATGAATTTATAGTCACACGTAGGTTGTAACATAGCCAGTGTTTACAAGCACTTCATTGCTGCTTTGGGTGACAGAAGAAAAAAGATTATTCTATGGAATCTGGAGGGAAACAAAATCTAAGTAGGAAAATATTAACTACTCCAGTACAGAATTTCATCGGACCAGTAGAGCTGACCAACAATCTTTAAAGTTACAGTACTCTTGTTGATCTAAAAGATTAAAAAAATAACAGTAATTCCAAAGTTAGTTCTGTAAGTGCTCTCAACACAAGTATGTTGAGATAATGAGCACCAACTCAGAAAATACTATCATCTGTTGGAAGTGCCACCTCAGTTGCTTCAATATCTGGTTGCATTCTTGGATTTTCACAAAAAGGCTCAGTTCTGTTTAGTTTCTGATACACATCCAGCCTACACCCAAAAGTGGGGTAAGAGTAGCTTCACTGCTTTAACACATTTAGTGCGTAGTGTAGGCAACATAAAAGAAAACAAACTATAAATAAAGAGGCACATAAGTTCTTAAACTAGAGCTGGAGGGGGGAGAAGAGATGGGACTCGTCTTCAAGATGCTACTCCCCCTCTCCCCTATTGCAAGAGATTAATAAAGATATTACAAGGAAGGAAAGCGAGGGAAAGGGAGAAGTTTGTAAGACAAAGGAAGGAAATAAGTACCTGTAATTTGTCAGAGACAAAGCAGAAAGTTTGTGTGCACATGCGAACAGGTTATGCTGTTAGCACATTCCAGTGATAAGTTATATACATCAAGACTATAAAAAGTATGTGGAAAAGACAAAAGCCTATTAGATCCCAGGAGCGAAAGGTAGAAGTTGATTGTGGGGTTTTCTCCCCGAGGGCGAGCAGAGAGTCAACAGTCTTTCGAATGTGACGAATATCCGACTGCAGGATGTCATACGGAGAGCAGAGGTCAGCCTATCCCGAAGGGCAGCCATTAGAACAGAAAAAAACAGTGCATAAAATTAAAAATACAAAAATAGAAATATATTGATAAATAAATTATCACAATATTCTATCATAAACATGTAGGAATAGTTTCCTGCTAGTATTGCCTTAGTCACTAGACACCCCAGCTTTATTTCCTCTAAATATTGAGGCTATCTTATAATATCAGAATATTAAGATAGAAGAGCTCAGGTCTTCAAATCCTTCCAAAATTATGGCCGGATTCACAAGGGTGAGGACGTGCATGTGATCCACTTATTCCAATGAGATCTGCACACCTCTGTCCATCTGGGCCTTATTCAAATGCTTAAATGGAACCAGTTCTAAAAATCTAACTTATACAATAGCAAACAGTGGGTTAGAAAGCTGTTAAAAGCATAAGCAGCAGCAATATGAAGCTTCAAGAACAAGTACTTAAAGAAATTATCATAAGTATTCAAAATTCTCTAACATAATAAATAATCTAAAACTTGGTATTCAAGTATCATCTTAAATGATGCCCTGGGATTGAAATGGAAAAAGTCAATATAGCACTAACTATACTTAATTTCATTAAAGCTTCTAAATGGAAGAATTTCACACTAAATTCCTTAGGTAGCATTTTAAAAGTTATTAGCACGTTACCTTCCCAAACTTTTTTTGGAAAGTATCAGTGACTTCATGTAGCAATTCACTCTAGACTAGCTATACAAAATGAAGTGTAATAGGTAATAATAATAATAATATCAATACTCATACACAATATTTAACATTAAAATAAAATCCAGCAACAATTAGTACTTTTAAAACTCAAAGATATACCGTTTTACACCGCAAATGAGGCCTTACTATCAGCAAAAATGGTAAATATTAATGAAATAAAATTATATAAAGTTCCTGTTTCAGAGGAACACTGTTTTTTTTTAGTAGTTTTTCAGTTTCACTTGCTTAATGAACTGACAGCACACCCAATAAATGAAGACATTGAAGTTCAGATGTCTGTTTTCCGTTAGTGCAAAGGTTCAGCGTCTAGTTGGCAATAAATTAAACTTCAAAATATTTAAAAGGCCCTTCTATCCTGAAAAGTGACTAGTGAAACTGGAAGTCAGAACTGTCTTTAATACACAAAGAAAAAAGTGACACTTCTTTTTTCTTTTTTGCTTGCCATGTCTGGTTCTAGCTTTAAGAGGAGTTAAAAGTTGCAAAATTTTAATTTTGTTACTTAGGCCAGCAGATACATAGAGGGGGGGAAAAAGACTCTGCCTTGCAACAACACTGCCATTTTTACAGTCATTTTTCAGAATTTTTTCAACTCAAAATTCTAGCAGGATAATAAACTTCAATGCAATTGTATTTGGCTTTTTCTAAAGGATGACAACCCATAGACAAAACAAAACATGCTAATTTGTTTAAAAATGAGATAGGAGTAGTACTGTGTTCAAGAGCATGTACATCCACAAGCTGCTTACAGAGAACCTAATTTTAGGGCAAAGAAACTGGAAGAAAGAAAAGAAAGAAATGAAAGAAATGCTGGATTAATTTTAAAATAGCATACGAGACTCAGTTCCTACTTGTTGCAAATATATCCCAAAAACAAATATCTAAGATACACTGAACTTAAAACTTATGTAAAAAAATTGATAGAACTTTAAAACAAGGACTTGTTAAAAAAAAAAAAAATGCCCCAAAAAAGCTCCCAACAGTCCATACTGCAGTCAAATGGAGAAGGAAGCAATTTCAGAGTTAGAGAATGAGAGCTGGTAATAGGTTGAATTTTGACAGAGACTGAAGAACTTGCTATCCAGAGATTAAGCTACTAAGTGGTACACAGCAGAAGCCAAAGCGTACAACAACAGCCAACACATGCAGAAGAAACTTCCTGTGGGAATCGCCATGCTCTGCTTTACTGAAATTCAGTGAAAACTGGGGCAACCTGAGAAACTTCTGATCATTTTGGCTCATTTTTGGGTGTTCTGTGACAACGGATAATTTGGTGTTACATTCACACCTTATTAAGTAAAATGTTTATATTGTATGTATTTTAAACTTCCGTAATGTAACTCTAGATTAAAGAAAAAAAAATACAGCTTTTCAGTTATGGTGAACATATTTCCACTTAAGTTACCAGAATTTTACAGAAGCTGTGAAATGAAAATACCAAACTAAAACATGACATCATGAAATAGTGAAAAATTACACGATCGCCACCTGAAGTGTCAAAGACAACCAACCACCCAACCACCCACCCGTCCATCACAAGCACTGCCCTTTCCATTTAAGAAACTGAAACTATTAACTAGTAAGAACTAAAGAGATACATATATTTAAGCATTCAATTCACGGACTGATTTGTCATATCTGTGAAGCGACAGGATTAAATCATACAGCTGCCAAAATCATGCACGCAGAATAAAGGCAGTAAGACAGAAGTGGAACGAGAAAAGCATAACCAGCTCTTTGTGTGCACAAACCACCCTCGTTGGACATGCTCCTGCAGGGACTGTGAGAACAGACAACATTTCCATAACCAACCTCCTCAAATTTTGACCCTGGCAAAAAACCAGTCAAGGGCAAGTTTGCAGAAGTGCATTACAGAATGAAGTCTGTAGTGCATACGCACTATGCTCAAAACACAAATGAAAGGAACCTCAAAATTATGCTTTCAGTACTCTTAATTGCCAGCATACTCTAATTGCCAGCATACTGAACCACTTAACTCCGCACTGTAGGGCAAATAGTGTCCATTACCGAGCACAGAGCAAAAGGGAGGAGAAAGGAGTCATACCTGATCAAAACTTACTGCAACTTCATGGTTGTCTCAGGATGAAACTATGAAGAAGTAACTGATTATGTGAACTGATCAGAAAACAAGCGGCAATGAAAACACACCTTGCATTAAAGTGAGAAACATGATTACCAGTTGGACAACTAATGGGTGGAGAGAAGATAAAGTGCTTGACGTTCTCTGCTTGGTTGCTTCTTTTACTTTGCTCTGCCAGGTTTAGCACACAAAAGCCTCCTGCCTTTTTCCTGTTTTACTTAATTAGCAATTCCTACACTAACACAAGCCACATTGATTTTTAGAATAATTCTGGCTGATGTTGCAATGTAGTAGAATTAGTTTTCAGAGGAGGAGGTGAGATGCAGTAACAGCTCCCGTTTTCAGGACTCGAAAGTCACAGGAAGGGACACAGCTAAGCCTTTTACAATCCGAGTCTTCATATGGTGATTTAAGATCAAAAAAACCATTTCTTACCATCACTCCTTTCTGTTCAGTATGCGTACGTCAAGTAGCTGACTGAAAGTTAGAGACATGCCAGAAGCCTGTCATTCCCACCTTACAAATAACTTGTCCCACTGAACCCCGCTGCAGCGCTACTGACACGCTGGAACACTGAAGCTCCATAAACCTGCTGCAACAACTGCCTATGAAACATTTACTTTTATCACTACCTTTTATCAATAGAAATTACCATTCTAGTATTAATCATGATAACTTAGGCCTATCTTTTTTTAAACTTTATGAAGACTGACAAGCTGTATCTGTGTATGTGGAGAAAGCATTTCTTTCCTTTTTTTAAAAATAACTCTATTTAATTTCTCTGACCTGAAGAGGCCCCGTAAAGGACCAGAAGATGCTCAAGTGTCTAAACTGTTAAGATATTATATTAGTGTAAGTTGCAGATTATAAAAACTAATTTGTGTCTTTGTAAAAAGACAACTTCTGCATTTTGGCTCACAAACATTGAAAATACTTTATTGAATTTCATTTTTGACAAAATGCTTAGAAGTTCCTACTTCTGATATGCCATATTTGTTCATAATTGAGAACTGAAACAAATACAGACTAAAACTTTTGCTTTTCACATAACACATTGCATTTGGTTTACTTTGTTTTGGTCTAAATCTCACTTACGATGAAGTACCATTTGGCCAACCACAAATCTGTTTGTTTTTTTTTTTTTCTCCTTTTCACAGGAATATTTGTTAATATTACTGAAAGTGCATAAGAAAAAATGCTTTGTAATATGGATTACAAGAGTAACAATTACCAAGACTGAAAGCTAAATATTAGTTAAATTATTGATTTGCAGATTAAAATGGGAAAGTCTAATTCTTTGCTGCTAGTATGAATACTGATTCATGTGGTAACTGTCAAGTTGAAGAAATGTAAGTAAATATTTTTGTCTTTAACTTACATATGTTGTTACTGGTTTCATGAAAGAGCAGTTGAAATCAAAATACTTCCATAACTTTACATACATACTCATGTGATAATAAATCAGACTCTCCTTATCATTTTTAACACCTCTGGGATGAGATGCCACTAAGAAGAGTAAAACTGCATTACCGCTGGTACACTTGACAGTTTGGAGGCCACGCTTAAACACAAAGGGAAATAAATAAAAAAAAATTGCTTTATATATTTAAACCCAAAAAGGGAGAAAAGGTGGGCGTAATATAGGTGGACAAGCCCTATAGTTGGTGTCAGTAGTGGCTTCTTATGACATTAACAATCTACGCCAGTGAATGGCACCACTGAGTTACTGCATATCATTCTGAAAAATGCAGTAGGAATGATGCACCCCTGCTTATCACACATCTGCTGCCACTTGCTTATTCAACCTGTACCAGCCAAAAATTAAGAGTGTTTGTCATTCTATAGCTATTACAGAGGAGATCAGGCAATTTGACAGCTTTTAGTTAACAGTGTAAAATAAAGTCTTCTTTTGTACTTTTCTAGGTGACAGAGATTTTACCTCTTCTGTCATATATCTCCTGAGGGACACAGCAAAGACATTTTCTGAATCTTCAGGCTTACAGATGCTTACCTGCCGCCATCCCTTTCTCAAACCAAACAAAAATTTTTTTTTGTCTAAAAAAATATTATCATTTACAAACATCTCTGATACCCTGGAATAAACAGAAAGGTTCAACAGGAAAAGTTAGTGGCAGAATTGGCCACAAGTTGCTTGTCCAACAATCCTCACACTTTTGATAGCCTCCCAGTGCAATAAGAGCCTTGCTCTTTATCTGAAGGTCAGAACCACATGCTTAAAACATCCCTTTTGCTCATCATCCAACACATGCCTTCTGCATATGATCAGGAGCATCATATGGCCATTAACAGAGAGTGATTTCAACATGGCACCTACTGTACTGAAATTCTCATCCGGCAGGTAATGGCTTTCTGACTCCAGCTGGCACACAATTCCAGAATCATCTACGCACCAGGTCATTCTAAAGAGCTGCTCGTGTTCCTGAATTTCGTATCTGTGATTCTTTGGTCAAGACACCAACTCCTGATGCTTATTGTGACACATTTGGATACAGATATCAACTGCATTTTTCTAGACTTGGATAAATTTTCCCAGGATCATTCTGAGGAAAGCAATTTTCACCCAAGAACCAAATGCTGAAAGCCACAGAAGTAAGAAACTCTGCACAGCAGCACAACACAGTAATTACTCAGCTATTTTCTGGTTTTCATTTTACATAATTTGACAGGGTATTATTCTAAACCTGTGGAGTTCAGGGAATAGCATGTATTCTATTCCATAAATAACTGAAAAGTAAACCAACAGGAACTATGACAATTTAAAATTCTTTTAAAAAGCCATGCAGTGGAATTTCAAGTTAATTCTCAGGAACTGGACAAGGATGTAACTATGACAGAAAAGTCTAATACCTACGGGTATTGGGTTCCATAAGTGGAACCTATCATTCTCCCATAAGATGTTTGTTTTGAAAAAAGGAAATAATTCACTGCATTCCTTCTACTGGTTTGTCCAGTGTTTGTTAGGTCATGTAAAACTCATCAACCCGAAGCAGCATTAAACACACCATCTGTAGTTCTTCAAAAACTTTGGCAGTTAACTGCCAAACTTGCTAGCATACAACTTTGTAATCTTAATATACATCCCTCCAACATGCAACAAAGTTCTATCATAGTTCTGCAACACGGTGGATTTTCACAACATATAGCAAATGTATATATTTGCAAAATACCGATCAGAGTACTTAAAATCTATCATAAATTTACAATTGCAAGCCATTCATTTAATGTTGAAGTGAATGAGTTATTCCTCTCAAGAGAAGTTAACACTTATTTAGGTTCACAAGGATGGTTAGTTTACAAATCAGATTGGTAAAACCCGGCCTTGTACTTAATGCTCTATACTCTAATGTGCTTAAGGCAAATATACTCTAATAAATTAAATAAAAAAAACCCAACTAAAAAAATCTACACTCATTTCAGTGGAAGTATTAAAGAATAAATACACTAATAATAAATATATAAAAATGTCTATTCATAGAAATCAAAAAGATATTGTTCCAGAAAGCTTGCTTACAGAAATACAAAATTAAAAAAAACACTCAGAGCAAAGACTTGGCTTACCCATCTGTAATATGGCACTGCAAGGATCTTTGTAACTTTTTCTGTTTTATTTCCATTTCTGAAAGATCTCTTGACAACAGTGAAAGCAGCTCTTGACCTTTTCTTTCCCAACAGGCCATATCCAGATAAACCTGACTTGTATTCTAATTCACTGAGTAATTTATGATGAAGAAGACAATGAATTTGGGTGCAGCTTAAGAAATGCTCCATGTCTATGAGCCCACAGCACTGAGATTTTGATCTTCTCTGAAGTGAAATGTTACCTTTAATATGAAATCATTCTAACATAATAAATCACACAATTACAAGAACTAAATCAGCCATTAAAACTTAGAGGTCCAGCGCATAACACCGAATTCTCAAATTTCATTTATGATGTACTATTCATTGGAGTTCTGAGGTAAGTGTCTCCCCCTCAAAATTCCCACAAATAGCAAAAATGAACTGTTACTTGATCTCCTCCAAATCAAGTCCTAAAATATAAATAAAATATAAAGAATTCAAATTGGAATACTTTCCCAGTGTGAAATCTTTGCATTACCATCTGCTCCCCAAGGGGATGGTGGGGGAAATACACACAAAACATCCTTCTGTTTCAGCATTCAGTCTTAATTATATTGTCATATGTAGGCAACAACACAGGGATTTCCACGTCAGATTAAAAAGACCTTGTATAACACTTTTACCTTCTTCTGAGGGTCATGTATATGAAATTAATTTTCTCTTACTAGGTACTTCAAGACCATAAGGGTATCTTTGAAATATTCCCAATCAAATTCCATAATTCATTGCATAAGTTACAATAATATTTTTCTGTATTAATATGAGAATAAATTACATGATGAATGCTGCCATTCTTAAATGAGAAACAGGAAACACCAAGCACTGCAATTTTCCTATTTTCAACTACTGAAACACTTACGTCTACATTCTAGAACAACCTTACTCATGTGTACATTCCATACTTAACACACAATTGTGTTCTTCACATCACAGCAGAAGTGTTTCAGTACAAGAGATGAGTGTGTTATTATTCACTTTTACAATGCATACTATATAGTACTTAATATTGTATAAAAAGGAAAATTAGTAATTAAAAAAAAATTAAGTCCATATTCTAAAAGCACTAGGTAAAAATGCAGTTATGTTATATAACAAAAAAAAAAATCCCAAACTTTAGTTCAAATACATATTACCATATTCCTTATTTATTTTCCACGGCAAAAATAAGGAGGTATTGGGGATAATAATGAGTTAGTAATTTAAGACAAAATTTGCAGTTCTTAAGTGTTATGACTTAAATGCACTAAAGTAGTATTATATAATATTATTTAAATATTTTTTTAAAATTATACATCTTTATGGCTGAAAAAACGTGGTTCATAAAGTTATCCTTCAGCTTTAAAGCAATTAATGTGTTTTGCATTTTTGATCATCTAGATATGACAGACTTAATTAAATTACCTCTGGTATTCCCAGTTTTCTACATGCATCCAGAAAGTTTTCCACATTTCTCCTGCATTTGGCCATGCTAAGTTTAGGCTGTAAAAACAAGAAAAAATAGTTTACAACAGAAGAAGTCAATAACATTCATTTAGTCAAGAAATAAATCTATTGCATTTTTCTTGAAATGATGCATCATTTCCCTATTTCTCCTTAAAATGATCCATAAAATTCTGCTCAACTTTTTTTCTGCCACTCTAAAGCCATCATGCCTACAAATACAATCTGACTACGTAAGTTGTGGATGCCACGTGCTTTTACTTAGTTATTAAAGTCATCATCACATTTAGATCTCTACTTGTTCACACCAGGGTTGTGAGGTTCTAAAACCTGCCTCTTAACGATGATTTGTGACAGACAACATTGATTTTCTGGACAGCAAGTAAACTGATGAAATATTTCAACGTACATCATGGGGAATAGACTTAATTGTAATTAACAGGCTCTTACTTTTTAAATATTTATGTACTCACAAACATATAGTAACTATACACAATTTTAATTCCTCTGCAGAAGAAATTTCCTGTTATTATAGGATTTCAAATACTTCCATAATTTGTCTCACTCAGGACTATTCACCAAATAGTTACAGAAATTTCATGTTACAAAATAAAAACCAAACCCAACAACTCACTATTTTACTTTTTCAATGCACAATGTGAAACACTGGTAACTCCTGAATATCCACTTAAACCAAGAATTCACTACAGTAGGAGGGACTTTACAGAAGTAATTTTCTAGGCTAAAGTAATTTGATGGCTGTTTCAAGCAAGAGAACATCATCAATGTAAGGTTGAAACAAAATGAAAATGGATTTAAAATATTTGCTTTTTCTTATGGAAAACACTGCAAGACTTTTATCTTAAAAAAATTTAAAAATCAGCAACAAAAATTAGTTTTTGCCCCAGAAATTCAAGTTTTCATATTCTGGCAACCTCAAATTTTTACCAAAACCAGAAGTAATTTAAAACCAAGTGACAATACAAGAAACTCCACAAGACCATCTGAAAAAATGTCCTTTTCTTAACATCTGTCTTCTTGGAAGTTCTTCTGAAATTCTGAAATCCACATGCTATTCTCAGAATTGAGTATCAGACTGCTGTACATGGCAAATATTTACCAATATGTACCTTACAGAAAAAAAAAAGGTAGATATTCTAAAAACATACAAAACCTCTTCAGAACCAGACTGGTATCAGCAATCTGGAACAAAAATCTGATCAAGAAAAGGACATCAATAAACAGAGAAAACACTAAGAAAATTACATTTCAAGAAACGCACACAAGAAGATTACACAGTTTTTATGTCCTGAAATCTTCAGGTCTTTAGGTTTGGCAAGCCAATATTAAACAACTTCAGCACATGTTTCTATTCCATTCTGTCTTCTGGTAAAAGGAATAATTTCTACATTTAACCCAACAGGAATAATATGCTATTAAGTGCTGTAAGTACTTTAGTTATAGGACATCTGCCGAGACAGACATTGATCAAGTTAACCTCATGTTTCTCCAACCAACAAACAAGGGGCTAATTTTCTTTGAAAAAGGGTCTCCTATAATAAAATCTTGTAAACATAGAATTTCATAAACATAGAATCTCACAGTGTACTGAACACAAAGGGTATTATGAAAAAATTTGATTGTTGCTAGATCAGAGAGAGGGAGGATAATTAAACATACACACACTATATATATATATAAATAAACATATAAAAATGAACATTTGAAGTTGTAATAATGTAAATCTTGCCCCTAACAGCAAAGAACATTTGTTGAACAGCAACCTGGTTTATGTAACCAAATCTCTTTTTGCAATAAACCAGTAATTTTTAAACATTCTTCACCCCAACCCCAATGTGATAAGAAACCTTCAACTTACTACTGCTGGTGAAGGTACATGAATACTTCCTACAGACCGAGGACGAACGTGATTTACTAAATGGCAGAGAACTACACCATCCATCAGAGCAGATCCCAAGTCTTCAGGCAAACAAATTTTTAGTCTTGTTTCTATGTTCTGCAAATGTAGAACACAAACACACTTTAATATGGAAATGGATGAATGGGGAAAACAAAGGAATTTATATCCTCATCTTCTCCCATGCTGTAGACACACTGCCAGTTTGGAGTTCCATTTTACCAAGAAACACACTACCTTTATAACAAATAATTCTTTAAAAACTAAAAGCCAACTCACTCTATGTTGGTCATTGAATTACGTAAAATCCTTTAAAAGAACTCAACACTTCAAATGCTGCTGTTATAATATGCATTTATTTTTATATATACATATAAAAACACATATGCATGCAATTAGCCTTGGGATAGGCACTACACGAGGCTCCTTCTTTTCAACATTCTCTCAAGTCTTCTCCTTAAAGCATCTCAAATTTTCTTTATCGTCAGCACTTTGAATCAGAACTACATTATGTTAATCACTGTACAAGCAGACAGTAAAAGGCAGTCTTTCCCCAGTAGCCTAAAAATTACTTACGAAGCATTAGAGTGATCAGAAAGACAGGTAAGGTAAGGCAAAACATTCAGATTTAAAAGAGAATTTTGGTTTTACTTAACAAGTATCCACAAGTATTCATAGAAAAGAATCTGATACTGCAAAATAAACTAGTTTGAAAATATTTGAGAATTTTCCAGAAAAAAAATTCCTACAATAAGATTGTTACATATGATGAGTTTCCTAAATTGTGCTCCAATCTTGAAAACATTCCAACACTATACTTTGAGATAACTCATAGTTTAATTCTCAGAGATAATTACTTCCATTACCTTAAAATAGATATTTCTTATTATTAGTTGAACCTCCTTAATGTCATTATTCTCTATTAATACATTACCTCAACCTATGCTGGGTGTTCTAAATGAAAATAGATTAAAGGATTAAAGGTTGGAAGGGATTTCTCAAGGTCACGTTGTCTAACAAATTTGAAATGAGATCAGAGCCTTGGTTAGTTAAGCTCTGGATATTTGCAAGGAAAGAGATTTCACCAACATCTCCAGGTAACCTTGTTCAGCGTTTCACCATCCTTATTGCAAAGAATTTTCCCCTAATAGCTACTGAATTTCCTTCTCTACAATTTGTGCTGCTGTCCCTCACTCTTTTTGCATCTTTGAAAAGCCCAGCTTCATCTTCTCTATTATTATTATTCTTCAGGCAGCTGAGGACAGTCAGATGATACTCTCAGCACTCTTTTCTCCAAGCTTCTTCCTTGTACTTCCTTTGCTTGGGTGTCCTCACCATGAAGTAGCCGCCACTGAACTCACTCAGGGTTTTCATTTTATTTTCCCAGATTTTCTTTTACTAGACACACTACTCAAGTACTTGCATGTATGGTCTCACAAGTGCCAAACCAGGGAGTGCATCACATGTACTGATATGTTTTGCTTTCACCTTGGATTAATTCATACATTAAAAAAAATTCTTGGTATATGAGATATGTACAGAAAGTTATACATCAAGAATATATTTGAGACTTTTTTCCAAATATGTTACATCAGGTTTACACAAGTTAATGAACTAAAAATTCCTTCTCTTAAAGAACTGATTTGCCTGTTGGGAGACTACTCAGTACAGATCAGGGTGCTTTTCATTTTTTATGAGCACAGCGCACCTACAACACTATTTCAATGCCAGTTCATGGTTTAAGACTAGGTTTAATTAAAGTGAAGACTTGAAGAAGTGTATCAATTCTCTTTCAATTTTGTCAACAGTGAAAAACTGCTCTCTTTTTCAAAATCATGCATAATACAGCAGCAGGTAATTTGTTCCACTTGTCCAAAGTATTGGATTTTGAGCAACAAAAAATCAACCAGTAATTCTTGCTAGACTTTATTGCTCAAGAGTAAGTGGTGAATCACTCTTGAAATGACAACTGTCTGAAGTGACCACAGATGTATACAAAATCAAATGGCTCAAATGGAGGAAAAAAAAAAAGTATGTCTTTGCAGAAAAAAAGTTTTATGAAATGGAGCAATTTCTGTAAAAACACACCATTCGAAAGAAAAGGGGGGAACGTATGGAAGAAACACCAAAGTTCGCACAGTATACAGCTCAGGTGAAGCGGTTGAGCTAAAATTAACTGTGCATTTAGATTTCTAAATAAGGAACCCGCGTACTATACCAGCTGTTCCTTCATGTTTAGCGCTCAATTTGGTTAAGGCTGGAGGTTCTGTGGAGTCTCACTAAATTCTAACAGACCACAAAACAATACAAAAGCAAAATATACAAACAGATACGTTTATTCAATACGTATGAACTTAATGACTGTTACGTTCTGGGCTTTTTTCTTGTATGGTACATAATGACATGGTCAGGAAGTTGCTTCTCTCACTAATGGACCCAGTATACCAGAGTAAACGTTATTAATTCAAACAACCTCATTATGTAATTCCAAACAGGGTCAATCTTCTAGCTTCTGTCACCAATCCTTGACTTGCAATCAAATTTCTCACAAGAGACAACGGAACTTTCATTTCAGGACACAACGCTTCAGGATAAGGGCAAAGAAGGATAGTGCATGCAGCTGAAGGTCAATAACACATCAAACCAGTATTACTGGTAATACCTAATAATAACACAGTGTAGGGAAAGACTTATTAAGTCTCCATGATCATGCCCAATATGGTGAATAACCTTGTTCTACTTTTCACTGGGAAAATTAACTGAAATAATGCACAAGGCAGTAACCTTGAGGACATTATTTTTAGGAACAATTGCTTGGGGACTTGCTACATGCTTGTGGTAACTCTTAAAAGACATGTAAAAAGCTGCATTGACACTGCTGACTAGACTACTCTCAGAACTGCATCCTATTGCAGTTTACTACCGCTAATTCAGTTTTCTTCTCTATTACCAACTGTCTGCCTCATCCAACTCCTGCATCTCATCCTTTTGGCACCATCCAAGCTTAGAATTGGTAATATACAACATTCAATCAACTACCCTGAATCTTCAACAAGATCTGTTCTGTTCAGAAATTCAGCAAGATAAAGTAAGATTAATCCAGACTTAAAGCAGGTGAGGGCCTGAGGTAAGAGAACGAAGATCTAAAAGTCCTCATAGTTCTACATTAAACAACCCACCTTTTAAACACTATTTGGTAAGAAGAAAAAACAGTGAACCTTTTTGCTTTAAAATTAAAAAAAACCACTAGATGTGTTATTTAAGATAAATCAGTAATTTTGGAATTAGTCATTCCATAAAGCTAATGACATAAGAACAATCTCGGAATTTGGTTGCGATATCAAAGTCACCTAACACATCTTCAGGATTTAGGAGTTTAAGAGTGCTTTTAGGAGTGCAAAGATACCACCCCTTCTGTTGGTAACATGATATAACTGGAAACCTGGACAGGTTCAGGCTCACAACATTCCTTGCAGCAAAGGCTAACATCTTTTTTTTGACACAACTAGGTGTCACACGAACAGCAGAACTTAGGTATTAGCTGTGTAACACAGACCCTGTGCAAGCACATGCAGCAATTTTTGCATCAGGCTCTAGCTTCTATACTCAAGACAATATATGAGAACACCATTTTGTACATTCAGATCTTCAAGTGATAAAACATTCATTTCATTTCTAAGAAAATTATTTAAAGCATTAGTTATCTGCTTTAAAAAAAAAATAACTTCAGCTTTAACTGAAGTTAATAGATTTCATCACGCCTTATACTTGCTAAACTGAAGTCTTCTCCGGCTGTTAGGAAATAGTTTCTAAACCCTCATCCTTTCTGATGTAATTAAATAAATTCTTAATTCCACTAGTTCAAAGCATGCTGTTTAACTGTATGTCATTTCAGTAACTCCCATTAAAATTTTGCATTTTTACAAAACCTTTCCTGAAGTACAGGCATCTGACCATGATAAAACACTTCAGGAATAGTCTCATCAATGTGATTTGCAGAAGCAATATTGCCTCATTTAACCTTTTTAATATTCTCCTACTTAGGCAACCTTCTCAAAGAAAAAGTAAAAAGTACATTCCATTAGCACAAATTAATTCTACCAATACATACCTCACGGAGCTGTTCCACAAGTTCTCTCTCTTCTCTCAACTGCTCCATTTTCCTTCGAATTGTAAATTGGGGGTCTATGGATTCCAAATTTCTTTGTGGTCTTAAGAACACTATGATTTTAAAAAAAAAGACAGATTTTAGTTTAAAAACTAACACTTTGGTTTATTAATTTCTAAATGAAGCAAAATCCTTAGGCACTGCCTCCAGAAAAAGCTGTCAGAAAACTTCTCTGTCCTTATGAGGACAGAAAGAGCTAATCTTGGATTACAATCAGAAATATTTTCAGGATATTGCTCTGAACGGTATCATGTGCCATCAATGGAGAGGATAATTTTTCAACTGAATCCTAATCGCAACAGGCAATGTTTTTCAGATGATTAAGCACCAGCACTGTCCCTTAGAGACTCTGATCTGCGCAAAACTTTGTAACTAACCTGGCAGGAAACACTTCTTATTCCTTGAAGGAGAACCCTCTCCTACAAGATGCTGAATTGTATAACAGGCTGTGACAAGCATCTTCCTACATAGGACAAACTGCTTATAGATAAGGCTAGACTAAAAAAACCCCACCCACCAAACAAGGACTAATGTAGGCAGATTTACCCATTCAGTAAGTCTGCCTACATCAAAAAGTCATGCTGCAAAAGTAGCGTTGCACAAACTCTTTGCAGTACTCCCTCCCACCAACCCTACTGCTGTCGACTGGATCTCTTTGCCCACGCATAGTTCCTTGAAATAATTACACGAAATCTCTGTGTATATGCACCTCTACACTTCCTTTTTTCGTGATCAATTACTGTTAGGAACGGTTCCGAAGAACAAGAAGATGCTCAAAATACGTATGTCAGCTGTTTGCCACTCAACTTATAGGCCAACTTGATTATTATGGAAAATGATACTGCTTAAAAGGAAGGAGCATTTTGTATTATTACTCTCCTGTATTCCTCCTTCTGAACGCAACATGACACTCTAAGTACCAATTAACTGGGTGGAAAGCACAAAGCCTAGAAACCTCAGCTTTTACATACAGCTCCTGCTCAGTCTCAATTTTATTAATTGAAGGCCATTAAAGAGAGAGAGGATAATTTCTGGGTCAATAAGTAACAGGAGAGAAGCGCGGAACCTTTTGTTTCCTAAAAGACACATCAGAAAATTGGAAATATATGAATTGCCAATAGAACCTACAGAGGAGTGAAAAACATTGAATTATTCATATGTACCTATAGAAAGGTACATATGGGTGTAATCACAGTAATTCTGATGTTCTGTTAAAAATTGTGGCACATCAGTCACTTTATTTTGGTTGCGATTTGGGTTGTAGGCTGAATTTTAAAAATCAGTTCTCAAAATATGTAACAAATTAAAAAATTGAACTCCTGGTACAAGGAAATTTCATCCAGATTCTGACTAAAAGTAAACTGTTTAATGAAGTTCCCAAGTCATTTCAGAGCCAACATACAAAATTATAACCTCTGGCACCTAAGGCTCAAATAAACACGACAAAGTTTCTGTAGGAGAAACACTTTGAAATCTCAGACACTAGGAATCTCACACCTAACTGTATGCAAGTTGGTTAAGTAACAAAATTAATAATCTAAGGTATTTCTCTATCCAAAGGGACAAAGAGACACCACCTAATGCAGTTCAGCCAACAGGCATTAGTTCTTTCCCTTATTTATTAAAAAAGGATCTTAAGGCAACAGACTCCTTAACATATCCTTTAGGTTACTTATCTGAGGCATCAAGACAGAATAAACTATGGCAAGTTACTAAACTTGCTTCTTTCCACTTCTTGACTCACACAAAGCTTTATCTTTTCACATGCAACTAAAATTTGCTACACTGCTGTGAATACAGTAATTTTATGAAATACCACCATTAAAGGCTATTTGCTAAACAAAACTGCTTTTCAATAGAACGCCTAAATATTACAGCTTTATGTTAGTAAACATTATCCTTTTTTAATGTCATCAGAAGTCCCACTGGCAGACTAGGAGAGCATCCCGGGCAGAAATCCAGATACCGACTGCAGCTCAGTTCCCATCTCCAGGTGGACTACATCGCTTCACCAGTATCACCATTCAGAAGGATGTACACACAGGTGCACACATCATAACTAAATACGTTCATTGTGCCAACCTCCCACACATAAAGTGAGAGCAGCAGAGCCATGCCTTCAGATGAGTAAGTCCACAGTTGGATTGACATTTAATCTTTGTAGAAAGCAAACTGCAAGCTCGGAATAGAAGCACAAAGCACAGTGTATCAAAAGATATGTGCTGCTTAATATTTTGTACAGAGGCGTATGTGTAACTATGACTGCACATATCCAAACATACAAAGGTCGTTAACAACTATAACTACTGTTGTTATGAAGTACAACAATCCATGTACTTGATTTAAGTATGCCATTTCAAAAGCATTGCCTATCAATTTAGACAATTTTAAGCTAATTAATAGATTGGTAAATTTCTGATGAAGCACTTCTATATGGTAAAAATTAAACAATTAAAAATATCTTAAATGTTATTTAATAAGCTATGTAGTAAAACATATAATTTAGGACAACCACAACAACAAAATTAACTGTCAAGTTTTCAAAGTGTCCTCTTACCCAGGACTTCAATTAAATTCCAGATTTATATTGAATTAAAATTTCATAATTAGCAAAAACATTTACTCAAACAATTTGAGACCATTCCAAAATTTTTAAGAGGTGAAATAAAAATATCACATTTATTAAAAACTATAATTGCACTAGGATTTTAATTTTTAAAATAGTTTACTGTACAACTCTAATAAATGAGCTTTGCTGCCTTTCACAGATGAAGTGCGTAAATAAAACCATGCTTGAAGAGTAATACCCTATTTTAATAGTATTTAAATGCCTCTGGAGCTTTATTAGTAGAAGCAACGTTTCAAAAGATTCTCTATGAAAACATTAGCTCATATTTATGTTCAGTCTTGGAGTATCATGGCATTATCATGGAGTTCATTCAGTTTGGCCTCAGCTATCTTTATTTAAGCCTTTGTTAAGTCAATATGAATGTCCCAAGCACACTCCCTTCTGGTTTCAGACTATAAACATCAATTCATGAAAAGTAAATATCAACATTCCTTATTCAATTCTATTCATGAATGAGACATATTCCACCACAAGGAAAAAGGCAGGCTAATCTCAAGGCAAAAATTAAATTAAAATTTTCTAAATAAAATAAGCTTAATTGATTAAAAAACCAAAACAAAACAACCACACACTCAAAAGCATTAGTTATAAAAGTTTCAGTTATACACTGAGTTTAAAGAAAAAAGTTCTAACACAAAGTTTTGGGAGTCCCAAGCATTGCTTGTTTCTCTGCATTACCCACGTTTTCCAGCAAGGGGAGCCCACACCTCACATAAACCTGAAGGGCTAGTTTTTACTATTTCCAACAGCGAGTTGCTGCTTTCTGAACCCATGGTCAACCAAGGTTATTAGGTAATGCTTTTTCCAATAGGTTTTTGGGTTTTTTTAAAGCATTTTTTACGCTTCTCCACAAGTTAAATGGGTAATAGTTAACAGGATATGTATTTGACATACCACAGACAAGGACAAACTTCCTTGTGAAAATTTTCAGTTTTGTACAAAATTACAATGCACATAGGTGCACAATTTATTGAACATCAAGGAATTTAGAGTCCCAAGTACTTATTTTGACAATATTATCCTTCAGGTAAACAGCAAAATTATTTAACCTGACTCTAAAACAATAGACAAAAAGAAGGTTGGACTAATAAGAGGCAGAGAAGTTAGGATAAAAGTTTAGAGTTAAGATTTCTTTTTGATTGATTTATTCAGTCCAAAATTTAAGTAACACTGAAGTTATTACGCAGAGTCATTTGCTAAACCAAAGCCTCCTTAATGGTATGGCTATTGGTCTTGGGAGACCTGTCTGTTCCAAGCCTCATAACGTCCCAGAAACTCTGGACTTAGCCTCCTCTATTACAGAGCTGTTGCCAGATAACTACATTAAAGATGATATGAAATAGTAAGATATTACGTTGATGCATGACATTTCTATATCAAAGGCTGCACTCATATTAGTAAGCTACACAGGGCTGGTGCACGGAGCCTCAGCACTGGCCAGCCCACATCGACACTGTTAATGCTTTGGCTTCCTGGTACAGTTTTGGTGTGTGCAAACCCACCCCTCTTCTATGCAATGTCTTGGTACGGCTCGAGGAATAGCACAAGCAAGGGATACTCCCCAAAGGCAGCTTAAATGCAGCCATCCTGGTTTGGAATGTAAGAGTGGTTAGGTATGGATCTGAATCATGCTGTGCCAGCTAACCTCAGTGCCAGAGAATGGTCTCTGCGTTACTTCCTACCATAGGAAGATACACTTTAAATAACAAACTCTATACAGAAAGGGAACAGTCCTGATTAAAAAAAGAAATAAATTGTAAAAGCAGTTTTCTGTTGTAACAGCCCAAGGTAATAAACACTAATATTTGCATTTGGCTTAAGCTCTAATGACATGAGACATCTGTTCCAAATGCACAAGCACAGGCCAGTCTATACGGCTCGTTTAATTTAGAAGACTAAAACACTAACAACTCCAGATTAACATAGATCAAATCTGGCACTGCTAGAAGTACCTCTGTCTTTCCCTTTTCTCTGTTAGAATATTAATCGTCAGTGAAATGTCCAGCTAGTTTCATACCTTCATGAACTAAATTCAGTTTTTCAACTTAGCGTTATCACAATTCCTATATTTCATACTCATATCCTTTATAGAGCTGATTCCTTACATATGGTGTCTTCTATGGTTTTATAATCAAGACCACTGTGGCAATAGTAAGTACTGTCAAGCAATGAACTAAGAATGTAGGTGTTCTAAACTAAATGTTGTCATTTATCATTGAAAATTTGTGGTCTGGGTTTCAATCTGATACTTTTGACAGTTTCCTTGCCTTCCAGTACCTAAGCAGCCTTCCAATTTAGGGCAACGGGAAGAACAACAGTCCTACTTCAGTCATATTGTCTATCAAATATTTATAAATCATTTAATTGTCTAGTTTTTATTTCTTCCATCTGACATTTCACTATTAATGCAGTAGATGACTCTGACAGCCCAAACATGGCCAGCTTTGTGTATTAGTGCCAAGACTCAATGTACTGTGACAATAACGCCCTGAAGAAAAACAAAAGGAGGAGTACCAACATCCACTAATGTACCTGACCTTCACTATGCACAGAGAAATTTTACAGCTTACTAACAGTTTCTGTTGGATAGAAATAACTATTTTTGCTTAGCTGATTGTTTCAGCTTTGTTTCTTCGTGGATTCCGCTTCTAATTAAGTTAGTTATGCACCTGCATCAATAACTGCAGATTGGAGTAGGATATTTTTATTAACGGTATCTATCAAAAAAAATAATAAACAAAAAATGCAGAGAAGACAGTAGCAAATTGCTGTTTGAGCACAACTTTTATAAACCCTTGAAAGTAAAGCAAGTAAATAAGCCTACATTGGAAATAGTTCCTGGAGTTGGTATCATGGGAAAAGTAGCTTTGCCAGACTTGAAAACGGTGATGCTCTTCACCCATTTAGTTTTGTTACTACATATTTTACAGTAAATTAACGTGAATCCTCTGAGGTATTTAGTCTTGTAAAATATCCGCTAAAGAGTATTGTCTTTCATCCTCAGCCACAAGGGGCATTTGCCATATATTCAGGTTTCTGAAAACACAAACTTAAGTAAATTATATATGGAACACCTACCATTGTCACTGTCTCCTTCAGATGGGATACTGTAGCTAAAGTTGTCCCATGTTTGTGCCTGTGTAAGTGTGTTGAAGGAGATAGGAGGAAGACTGAGGGATGGGTCTGCTGGAAGGGAGTGACAGCCAGTCCAACCACAGTGGTATAAGGACCAGCGGGGGGATAAAAAGGGGCAGCAGCAGTTCATATATGGCATTAGGATTGTATGGTAATGACAGAGATGTAATTCAAAGGTGATTAATACAAAATGTGTAATTTTTGAAAAAAGAATGAAAGATGGTGCAGAATAAAAAGAACGAAAAGTTAAATGTTAGTACTTGCATATCATACATTATATGCGCAGTTAAGGCTGTTAAGCTTAGCAAGATCATTGTAACCAAAGCACTTCACACAACTTGTTTAGGACCAAGTTTTAAGAAAAAGTACCCATAGATTTCACATTATAGCTTGACAAATACCTTGACTCCGGAAATCAGAAGGTGAACATATCAGTTGTGAAGTTTCAGCAAGGAAAAGTTGAGAGAATAAGCATTTTGGTGTTTTTTGCAACTATGTAATACGAACACTTCCTCCCCCCAAAGACAAAGAAAATTTACACATCGTTATGAAAATATTATTACATTACAACCTCCTAGCTGATTTTGGTAAGTAGCAACTATATTACCCCTTAGATTCTTATTCTGTTGAAAAACGTTGTGTATGTACATGTACTACAGATGTTTTCCGTTTGTTTTAATTTACTTGCATGCAGCACTGTTTTTATTTTCTTGCTGACTCCCCCAGAAATAACTCCAAACCTACAGCGTGGCCACCACCCTAGGAAAGTTCTGGTCCTCCACAACTTTTACAGACTTTCCAGGGACAAGAACAGACATACAATACCTCTATTAAAGGGTGATCCTGAGTCTGCACCACAAGACTTGGCAAACCTGCACTGTAGTCTTCTAAAATAAGCATAAATTCAGTAATGATCCAACTGGGCTCCCAAAAGCATGCAAACCTGCACATTTCCACAGAAGCTGCAACAGAGTGTGGAGACTATTCACCAGATGCCTGTAAAAAGCATGTCATGCCTACAGTTCTTGACCACCCATCAACTCACTATGGAGCTAAACTTACACAGCAATACAGTCCCTGTTCTCCAACCATCCTGCCTTCTCTCCAACTGGCCACGACAACACCTCTTATTTGTTCCTCAAATCCTTCAGCAGACATTTACTCCTTCCTCACTACATCTACTCTGCACTCCTGTCTCCTGTTTTGATTGTGGCAAGGCTTTTCACCCAAGCTTTCCTCAAACCTCCATTCTACAGAACTGGACACTGACATCCTTAAAATATCTCCTCCCTGCTTACCTTCAGCATATGATATCAAAGCTTCCCACTGGTTTCCTATTTTCTGACACAAAATTTTAATCTCTTTCTCTGCCCTTCACAATGATGTCACTAATTAATGCTTTTTTTCCCATATCTCATCACAACGTTCCTTATAAATTCCGCCACAGCAATTATGAACTCACTCATTCCTTGGTTTCCTACACGTATTTCCATGTTTTATCTACCGAATCCCACACACAAGCAACATTCATGCTCCTCAACTAAACTGGAGATTAGAAGCTACCTCTATTCTAAATTCTAAACCGTAACCCTAAATCAATTTAAAATTACTGTATAGATCAAAAGGCAGCTAAAATCATGTAATATTAGAAAAAAGTCGAAGGTAAAGTTTCAGTAAGCACAGAAAACCCCTATCTTATACCATTCCAAATTAATAATCATAAGGAATTTAATCACAGAGACTTTCTCCTTCTCACAATGCTGGAATCTGTATTAACATGGTGATAATTCAGTGTCATATAAAGTTTCACCTTAAACTTCTCCTCATACTCAACCATTCAAGAGCTTTGGCCATGCCTTTTTCCAAAGCCAGTTTACTGCTTCTGGCTGGTGGGACACCAGATCAGTCGAACCTGAGAGTCAGCACAACCTAAACTCTGAGCAGAGTCAACACTGGGTAACAGAACATAGATTTATGGCAAATGATAAACAGTCTTTAATTCTGCTAGTAATTAGGATTCTCGTTATTTTCCAAAGAACACAGATAATGCAGTTAGTGAAGAAAACAAATGTAAGTAATAAATATCCAGAGATTAGAAAAGCAGTAACTAGCACTCAAGGGAGAAAAAAATACCGTCAGGTTCTAATGATCATTGTGTGTTTCAACAAACTTGAAAGACAGTGAGGCGAGCACGTCTGCAGATACTAACACTGTGCTTCAAATCCTCTACAAGTTACCAAAATAAATACACTGCATTTGCAT
Source organism: Xenus cinereus (assembly GCA_025774025.1). Lineage (NCBI taxonomy): Eukaryota > Metazoa > Chordata > Aves > Charadriiformes > Scolopacidae > Xenus > Xenus cinereus. Next base: position 180,589,091 of record JAOXJK010000001.1, on the reverse strand, counting down.
GTAAGATTATGCTACGTAAACACCTGCAAGGGAACAATTTTTCACTTCACAATACAAGCTGCTTTGTGATTTTGAGTTTTGTCAGTGCTTCTTTTTGCCTCTGAAGGTACAATTTTCTTTTGTTTGTCTGTGTTGCTGTCACCTTGTTCAGCAGAAACTATGAAACACACTGACCTCAAAATGGCACAGAACAAAAGCAAAAAATTATTCCGGAATACTGCAAGATGTATTAGTAGATGTTCAGGTTTCAAGGTCTGGCATATTAAAGATACCGTGGCAAGAACTTTGCAACACTCGGTTTTGACAATTAGCACCACCTTGAACATTTTAATCAATTCATGAATCAAGCATAAAGAACTGAAATTAATTAACTATTTTGAGTGATTCTTTTTCAGAGAGCAAAAGCACTTTCCAAGAGCAAAACTATGGCTCTAAGAAAACTTGTAACTATTTGTTTTTTTCCAATGGTGGCATTTTAAGATTTTCAAAATTAATGTGAATTTCAGAAGCTCATACTCTATGAAAGTATTTAAAATACAGGAGGAAATATTCTGAAATACTAAAAAATCCACTCTCTTTTTACCTTCCTTGTAAATATCTGAGCCTTGAAAAGAATCTTCCAAGTTGTCAAAATACATTCATTACCTTTCAGAACATTTTCTTTGTGTGCCACTATGAGCCATCAGATATGATTTTTCCCAATGTTTTGCCTAGCTTTAAAATGAAGAATAAAAGGACCTTCAGTCCTGAATGCATATCAGTATGTACTAACACAGTACGTACTAACACAGAAGTTTAAGCCACTGTGTTTTATCCTCTGGAAGCACTTCCATTTGTGTGTGTACTTCAAAAAACTGGAATCCTTACCAGAAGTCTAGAACAGTTTACTTTCACCTTTCCAAGAGACATAAATCATTATGAAAAGATGCCGGGGAGGGAGAAAGGTCAAAAGAAAACAACATTCATTTAAAATAGATGAAAATAAACACAGTGAAAAGAAACTCTCAAATTTCAGAAAAGTATGGTTGCACATATTTTCATTGAAAATTTGCCACTATGTTTTCTACAGAGAATGATGTACACGTTTTAGTTAGAACATTTTAATGTTCTTTTAATCTTGCACTCATATTTAAAGGATTTATAGAAGCAAGTAATTCAAACGTAAGCTCTAATCAAGTTAAATAGCTGAAACTAATTTCCAATGAGTCTTAAGGTTTCCCCTAAGGTCATGAAGAATTTAAACAAAAAAAGCTATTAAAATAAATTACTAAACTGAAAAATTTTCCTGGATCACAGAATTGCTGGACCCCTAGACTAGCTCAGCTCTAGGACAATAAAGCAGTACATAATTAACAAGTACAAATGCAGGCAGTGATAAGGATGGTTCAAACTCAGACAAAACTTGCACCAAGTTTTAAAGGAAATACACTGAAGAAACTAGAGACATGGCAAGGTAACCAGCTTTAATGGGAAAACCACGCAGGATTCACAAACATGCCAGTATTTTCAGTCATGTACTACTTCTATCTGTAAATTATTTTTATGCGTTAGCAAAACAAATTTTAATACTACTTTTAGAGTAGTTCTAGGTTAGGAGCAGGAGAGGAAACAATGTGCACCTTCACTACTTTGCAAGATTTCCTTTTGTTACATTGTGCTACACAGCTAACATACCATCCTTTCATCTGGAGTTGGACCTAAAGTTTTAATATTGCCAAATTCCCCTGTCTTATCATGCTATGAATTTTAAGGTAACATGACTGAAACTGGATGTGATGAGGTGGAAGACTGTGCAGTAATGGCTCTAGGTTGGTGACTCTGTAGTGTATGATATGGAAAGGAAAGCAAATTCAGATTATCAAGTTTTCTGCAACCCATAGCTGTGTCCAAGAAACACTATAGTACTGGCATACTTAAAGCAATTAAAATATATGAATTTGAATTGGTACAGTGCAGAAGATCAACAGATTAGAGCCAACTGGCTTTGGTATTTAATAAGGCTATACATAGCTGCAAAATAGACAGGGGAAGAACGGTAGGAGTTATGCACATCTGGTCTTCCATCAAAGGACTGCAATCACTGCAATCCAGTCTTCCTAGAAATCCTCTAAAAAGAGATTCACTAGTGTGTTTTGCCCTCACTGATTACAGTCACTAAGTGCAGGACATCTTGGCGCACTGAAATACTAAGATTCGGAAGTGCACATTAAACTAACACTCAAACAGAGCAAATTTCACTGGCAGCTCAGCAGAACACAGGTTGCATCCCGTGACAGCAGCAATGCAGCACGAGCCCATTTTCCTTCACACATCTTTCTCCCAACGGTGTTACCACAATGCTGCCACTGGGCTGTGCAATATTACTCAATGTTTTACTGTTTCCAAATCCTGAAAGGACACATTCGCTCATCATTTAACCCGTAATTTCAGTATATAGAGAAATAAGAACATCTCTAAAGCATCAGGAACATACAAGAAAAGAGCTTAACAGTTCAAGGAATTAAGAAATGCAACTGAACAGATCTTTCAAACTGTGTATCATAACAAAATACATAAGATATTTAAAATATCCTCTTCATGAAGCAAGGTTGGTTCAAAACCATTTTCTTTGCTTTTTAAAAGAACAAATCTATGGGTACAATTTCTTAAACATGCAAATGTGAAACTGCTGCCATTATTGCCAAGATATTTTGTTATGGAAAATACAAGCTTGTAGTGGTTTACCAGCACTTGATTAAAAGCATTTGTGGTGAATGCGAGAGACCAGAATTGGTTTTAGGATGCTGAAACATACTGAAAAACCTACAGTTATTCCTTAGAGGTGATGTGAGATGACTTAACATTGACTACCTCAGCAGGGAGAAGATAAAAACTGAATTTAACCCTGTAGCTAATCCTGTTTTTAAAGGAAGCTGTCATCCAAGCCCTCAAATACATCAATAGTTTTTTGGGTTGGTTTTTTTTTTTTTGGCTTGTTTGTTTGTTTTAATAAATAGATTGCTGCTTGTTAAAAGACTTATGGCTATGCAGATTTAGTGCATTGCAAATTCATTGCACTCAGCTGCTGGCTGAAGCAAACATCTAATCTTCTATAATGCTTGATCCTTACACAAGCATAACTACTGAAAGACTCATTGCAATGAGCCATTTGGAGAGCAATGTGTAAGCGTTTTCCAAACAAGCCTAGCTATTCGCATATATTATTCAATAAAATCTAAACTGTATCACTACATACGAATTAAACAAAAAATCATATTTCAATTAGTATGTCAGCACAGATGATATATATGTATACATGTATAAAATATGTGTATTTATATAAA